>OY720466.1:4857190-4912190 GCA_963082715.1 Harpalus rubripes | reverse complement strand
TTTGAATTACTTTTGATAAACATGATTTCAGAGTTTTTAAAATACTTTTGTAGAACATTACTAAATTGTTCGTAAATGGGACTTTCAAAGTATAAATAATATTTAATACATGGTTGGATGTATTCTTTAATGAATTTAACAATCTCATTTTCAAAATTTATTTCAGATATTTGAAGATAGATTCTCATTTTGTCAACATGAAATTTCTTAATTTTTGGCTTAGATGGAGAATGTTTTACCTGTGTTATAAAAATTTGGTTTTTGCCGAAATTTACTGAGGATTCAGTAAATGTTATGCCAATTATGGGATTCTCGGGATTTGAATGAATGGTTTGGTCGGTTTCAGGATCTTTCTGTTCATCTTCGTCGGGTTGAACTATTAAAGATTGGGTGTCTTCGGGGTTATAGCTATCATTAAAATTTTCTATAAGGTCGTAAAGATTTTGGAAGTCTGAATCTACTGAGTTCACATTTAGTTCGATGCGTGACAGCGCATCTGCATTTGTATTCAGGGAACCTTTTTTGTGAATTACTTCGTAATCATATTCTTCTAGTTTAAGACTCCAACGCATTAATTTGGAATGGGGTTCTTTTAATGAATGTAAATATTGTAATGGCTTGTGGTATGTTATAATTTTGAATTTTCGTCCGTAAAGGTATCTTCGAAAGTATTTAGTTGCCCATACTACGGCTACTAATTCCTTTTCCGTTGTACTGTAGTTTTGCTCAGTACTATTAAGCGTTCTGCTAGCGTAAGTAATAGGTAGATCGGATCCAATAGGGCCTTGTGATAACACTGCTCCTAAGGCATAATCGCTTGCGTCTGTGGTGAGATTAAATGGTTTGTTAAAGTCCGGGTATTGTAGGATGGGGTCATTCATTAGGAGTTTTTTGCAGGTGTTGAAACATTGAATATATTGGGGGTCGTTATATTTGATAGTAGCGCCTTTCTTTAAACATTTAGTCATGGGTTTTGTGAGTTGTGCTAAATTGTTAATGAATTTTCTGTAATATCCTAAAAGTCCTAAAAATGCTTTTATTTCGGTCGTATTTTTGGGTAATGGGTAATTTTGGATGGCATGGATCTTGTCAGGATTGGGTTTTACTCCGTCGGGTGTTACTATGTGTCCAAGGTATGCTACTTCTGTTCGCAAAAATTCTGATTTGTCTAGTTGAATTTTTAAATTTGCTTGTTTCAAACGATTAAATACTGTTCTTAAATTTTGTATATGTTCCTGAAGGGATGTACTGAAAATAATTACATTGTTTATTTTAGTTTCGGGGATGAATGCTTCACCATTTTCGATGTTGTGAACGAATAATATAGAGAATTTTTCCGATTTAGGGGGAATTTTTATGTAGTGAGATTTCGGGAGTATTTTATGATAATAAATTCTTATTTCCTGATTGGGGGTAATTATTTTATCGTTAGTCAAATCGATGGTTGCACCTAATATTTTTAAATTATCTAGTCCTAATAGAATATCAAAATTTTGATGGAAATTAAATAAATGATATTTTAACAAGGTATTGGGTGAGTTGAATAATTTTGAAGAGGGTATTATAATACTATAATTTTCAACAGATGTTCCATGTGCAGTGGTAATTTTGAATGGGTCATTTTTAATTTTATTTTTAAAGAATTTATTTGCAATAGTTGGATTTATAAAAGAACGTGTACTGCCAGTGTCTATCAGGGCTTTTAGATTCGTTTCCGGGAAAATAATGAATGGTAGTTCGCTGTGATTATGAATTACATTCATTAGTTCAATGTTTGTTCCGAGGCTGTTATAGTAAAAAAATCAGTTTGCTCGTTTTGATCGGGTTCGGTTACGTAGTAATCTGGATTGGGTTCATTTTCGCAATAATCTACGTTTTGTTCATTAATTTCTAAATCCGTATACTCGTCTATTTCGGTATTATACAGTTCTTCAGCGATAACGTTGGGTCTGTTTTGGGAATGGAAGAATTGCTGCGGACGATAAGGATTAGAGTTCGCGCGTGGTGTCATCGACTGCCTGGTGCTGACACTCATAGGCGTCGGTTTGGAAGGTTTAAAATTTGGATTTGGTTTAAAAACATTTTGCTGGGGTTGGTTATTGGGTTTGACAAATTGATTTTTTGGATAGTGATTGTTGAAAGGTTTATTGTATTGTTGATTAGTTGAAAATTGATTATTAGTGGGTCTAAAATTTTGAATGTTAGGTGGAGTAGGTCTGTACATTAATTGAGGGTGTTGTACTTGTCTATATTGGGTATGGTTAGCTTGTTTTTGTTTAGGTTGTTGAGTGTGATGTGTGTTATTTTTGAATTGTGTATTTGCATGTGTACGGCTATGTGTTTCTAATTGAAAATCATTAGTTAACATGTTTAGTGCGCTATTCATATCTTTCGGGTCTTTGGTTCTCATAAGAGTTCCCAATGGCTCTTTGAGTCCACGAAGTAATATTCTAAGAGAATAATTTTGAAAATAGCTGATTAAAATAGCTCTAGCTTCTTCGACAACTTGATTATTGATATACGATATTTGTAAGTTTAGAACGTGTTGAACACGATTATAAAAATCAAATGCTGTTTCATTTCCTTGTCGTAGTTCTGTAATTTCTATGTTTAAGGTATACAAATCGCGTTTATCGGAATACGCATTTAATAGTGCATGTTTCAAATCTTCCCACTTTCCAATTGTGGTGCTTGCAATATTAATCGCGGCATCGCCTTTTATTTTGGCAAGTATGCTTGACATCAAGAATTCATTTTGAAAATCTGTCGTGTCAACCAAATTGTAGAATTTTTTAACTAGTTTTTCGCAGATTTCTATGAATCTTGCTAATAATTTACTGTCGCCATAAAATTCGGGTATCATGTCCAAATAATACTTTTCTAATTTTGGCGGGGGTACAGGTACAGCTTCCTGCGCTTGTGCTACAGGTGGTGCCATTTTTGTTTTATTAATTTTATTTAAATTGGGGCTAAAAGTAATTTCGAAGGGAAATTCGGGTTCTGAGTCAGAGGATTCTTTGGTAGTATTTGGGGTATCGCGATTAGAATCTGAGTCTGAGTGGTATTGATAATTATCTGACATGTGTTACTCACAATAGAAGAATTACTCTGTCCATGGGTAGTGTCGAATCCTGGGGTCAGCTCTGTATTCGTCAGGCCTGGTTCTGCACGTCACGATGTTCTCTCGTAGATGTGTTGAACTTGGACTCGTACTGGGACCTTTTCTTGCTTCTTGTTTCTTTTCTTCCTTCTGGTTTTTGGTTAATCGTTGATACGAAAGCGGATTTCACTATGCGCGGAAATTCGCCCAAAAATGATCCGTTGCGACTGCGCCAGTTATATTTTGTAAGTTCGATGAAGGGTTTTTAAAAAGAAATTTTATTTATGTGAGTACAATAATGTCGTTTATTACTACAAGAATACTGGTTTCTGACTAACTGTATGAATATGAAATTACATTTTTATATAAAGGAACTGAGGTGTCAAGTATCTGCAAGTTCAGCTGTCTGGGCCGTGGTAACTATATATATATATATATATATATATATATATATATATATATATATATATATATATATATATATATATATATATATGCATAGAATTAAATTATTTTGTTTTTACATTTTTTATAATAATTTGTATATTTTTAAATAAATATCTTATAAGACAATTTTATTTTCATTTATGGCGTTGTTCTCAAATTCTGGAAAATATGATTTAAAATTGTAAGCTTGTTTTCAATTTTAACCGACACAAGAAAAATGTGTTTGGAATTAGTCCTGTATTAGACATTATATAGAGACAGGTTCGTAAAAAACATATTTAAGCGAAATTAGTACTGAAAGGCAAGTTGGTGTCCCTCAGAGGATATTTTATTTTGGCCTCCACAGACCACACCCGATCTAAAGTGTTTAAGCAAGGGCATTTGACAGACCGAGGGTTAAATTCTTTGATTCTCTTTATATGTTGACCTGTCCAGTTCCATTTAACTGCTTTTTCTCTTTCTCCCCATTTTAAATTTCGTGATTTTCGATTTCTCTACATTTAGCTTATTTATTTTATATAATTTTATACTGTCCAAATAGCTATTTAGTCTTTAATCATTGATATCTTTTCGTTTTCTGTTTTGGCCAGCAGTACTAAATAATCTACGCATGCGAGTGTCCAGAATTTTGCATTTTCTATTGCAACTCCGCCTGCCTGACCTTTACTAAAATGCTCTTCTATGTCCGAAATGTAGATTGCGAAGAGACAATGCCTTCAAATCAACGGTATACGCTTTTACCGTAACGCTCGAGGCGACGCCAATCGGTCGAAAATGCAATATTTGAGCTGACAGAAGTATGTGTATTCAATAGGATTTACGTGTTATTATAACTTTAGAAGATTTTATCATCGATAATGATTACTGAGTTCCGTAGAAATAATTAAGATAAAAGGAAGCTGAGTATGCTGCGCTCAAAATTTCTCAAATGTTGAAAGTAAAAACTCAGAATTCTGAAATTTGATCTGTTGAATAATATATTAATAAGTACTTTTAATACAACAAACAGTTCGTCTATTTCTATTCTAAGTATTTTAATGAATAAAGAAATAAATTGTAAATAAACTTGAAATTATAGTTCAGTCGTATCCATGGTTTAATTTAATAAAAAAAAACTAGGGCCCACAATTTTACAAGACAATGCAGATATTAATATATAAATTAAATTGTATTCGAATTTAAAAAAAAATCGTGATTAGCTAATTTCACTATTATTATTATTATTATTATTATTATTATTATTATTATTATTATTATTATTATTCTTTATTTAATTCTTGCTACAATAGCATTGAATTTTTACAAACAGTTAATTACTGCCAGATTCGCTTAGGACATGGTACATACTGCCAGCTTGCCTGGGTAATTTTCTGCAATTGTAAAATAAATGTATTACATTTTCAGGTTCTTCGTTGCACAATCTACAAATACGGTCTTCTTTCTTCTTCCAATATTTATTTTCATTCTCTTCGTTCCCACATCTCAATCTTGCAATTAGTTTTATTGATTTACCGGATTTGTCAGTTAAGTACGGCGGCGTTGCTGTTGGTTGAATGTTGCGATATATTTTGTTGTATTGAGAATTATTGATTTTGATGTCTTGTTCTTGTTTTTGGTTTTCGTGGTCCCTTTCTGCTAATTCTTCATTAATGGTTATGTTTTCTTCACGTTTCCGTTCAGCTTCTAATAGCGAGTATCCATTTCTTTCGTGGTATTTTATTTTGTGTACTTCCCAGTTGTTTAGTGGTAGACTTTTATTATTTTTGTTTATTGTTTCCTTCCAGCATTTGTATAATATCCTGTCAGGGTCGGAGTTCCTAATTTTTGTTTCGAATTTTGTTGCTTTTAATCCTGTTTCTACTCTAAGCTTTTTCCTACTTGTTTCTTGCAGAACGATATACTAATTTCACTATTGTAATCAAGGTTTCTTTGTTATAATTATATAAGTATTCCTTTATTGTAATCAAACCAAATTCATGTTTTTTTTTTTTAAGAAAAACTGAGGGGCTGTAATCAGACGGACATATATTCAGTAAATTATATACATAGGTATATCCTTGATACACATATATGTTCATAATATGCAATGATTAAACTAAAAACATTCAGTAACGAAACAATTATTATAATAATTTTTCTGCGTGATTAGTCGTTTTCTTAATCAGGGAGACACATATGCACTATTATCTCCAGCCATATGATACACATTAGATATGTACATTTGCCAGGATTAAATTATAGTTTTATAAAAACATACAACTGTTATAATCAGTTGTGTGTAATATTAGTCACTTTCATTATTGAAATCAATTTTTTTTTTATTGTGAAACATATATTTTGTAACAGTTATTTCGTAGATTTAAAATTAAAAAGTTTGTCTTTTGGGAATTACAGGCCCTAGGTAAATCCAATAGTTTCCTTGGCCTAAATTAGGTCCTGGTCTTATCTCAAATTTGACAAAATTGCACTGAAGTTTCCTTCTTATCAGTTGACATTTTTCGAGCTTTGACAATGATCAGCTCAAAAATGCTTATCGATTCCAGTAGTCGGCGCTGCCGTCGCTCAAAAAGGAACGGTACAAGCGTATAAGTTTTATAAGTTCTTGTTCCGCTAGGTAGTTTATTATATAGGGTGGTGACTTGAACAACGCGGCATAGGGGTTTCAATGGTAGAATCTTTATGTGCAGTTATTTCCTCCCGTAATTATTTTAGAGCAAAATTGTATTTAGGGTTTTGGTAAAAATAGTCGAAAACAATAATAAGTTTTTGCAAAAATCATTGATGCCATGGAACAAAAGCGCAAACATCTGTCACTACTAAGAGAAATCTTAAATTTCATTCTCGTCAAATTACATTGTTGTAATCAACTATTACATTATTGTCATCAACACTACGATAAAGGTGTTTTCTTGATCCTTGTTTTGAAAATAATTTTAAACGCCAAAATTCTTTGACAGATGTTTGCACTTTTGTTTAAAACGAGGAAAATGAAAATATATTTATTGTAGTTGATGACAACGATACAATAGTTGTTGATTACAACAATGTAGTTTGACGAGAACCAAAGTACCGACAGATGTTTACGCTTTTATTTAAACTTTTGTTCCATGGCATCAATAATTATTTTTGTAAAAATGCTATTATTGTTTTCGACTATTTTTATGGTTCCGGAAAAATTATAAACAATAGCATTTTTGGATGCAGTTTTTTTTTCTGTAACAAAAACTTAAATGCAATTTCACTCTAAAATAATTAAGGGAGCAAATAACTGCACATTAAGATTTTACCATTGAAACCCCTATGCTGCGTCGTCCAAGTCACCACTCTGTATATATGTTGTATGGCTGTCAGGTAGTATCTGTTTTTCATCTAATTATTGTATAGTCGTTGATTTATTAATGATGCATATATTTTGTAATGCGTTTAATAGAGTGATGCCTCTGTAATTACCAACAATGCTAGCATCTCCTTTTTTATGTATTGGTATTCAGTGGCGTATTATCCCAGAAGCCCGAGAAGCCCGGGCTTCTGGCGCAAAATTATAGGGGGAGCAAAAATATGCCAGTAATTGAAAAAAAAAACACATATTTAAAAAAATATAAACTAGCAGGCGCAGGCATGAGTTGGATATTATAGTGAAAAAAAAAATGCAATGCTAAATAATTTATTTTAGCTATCTTACGAGTTTGTGCCTATAGTCAAAATATTAGATTTTTATTAAATGTGTAGGGGCGGGCGCCTGTCTGCAGGCAGAACATTGACAATGTTTTTCCTAACATTGTCATTCTATTACGGATGTCTGCTTGCAAAGCAATGACTAACTGTACTGGCGAGAGATCCTTTTCTTCACTGAAGAGAGTGAAAGATTACCGGAGGTCCACATTATCCCAAACAAAATTAAACGCTTTGGTTATTATGTGCATCGAAAAAACTCTTTTAAATGAAAATAATTTTGACGAATATTTTTGCCAGTGCCAAAGCAAGAAAAATGCCATTTTAATTTGTCATTATACTATATTAATAAAAATTAAAAATTTAGTTTCAATGTTTGCTGAATTTTACTTTTTAAAAAACTCCCATTTATCCGCCTATGATTGTCATTTTTTGAATCATTTTGAAAAAATTCAAGGGCTTCTGGCGCCAAACAACCTTAATACGCCACTGTTGGTATTATTACTCCATTTTTCCATTGATCTGGAAGCTTATTACCTTTCCATACCTTATTAATATTTATTATTTTAACTACACTTTCCCCGCCGTGAATCTAAGCTTCATTTGTTATTTCATCGCTTCCTGCTGCTTTGTTTTTCTTTAAACTTATTTATTTGAACGGTTACTTCCTCCTCTGAAATATCCGCGATCACTTCTGTGTTAGCATCTGCATCTTCTGGGAATGTAAGAGCTTGTTCTTGTTCTGTTCCTTCACAATAGTCTTTGGAAGTGTTCTTTCCATTCTTCTATGGTAATATTCTCCTCGATTTTCATATGATTTCATCTCTTTCTTAATATATTTCCATGCCTGTGATTTCGAAGTTTTTTTTATATATATTTCGATAGATATATGCCCCTTTCTTTCTTAAATATCTTCTGGTCTCTTTTTGTTTTTCTTTGCAATCTTTGTCCCATCAGTAATTTTTTAGTGCAAATACTTTCTGTTTGATTTTATTATTCTTTTTATCATTGCATTTTTTATATTTTCCGTTAGTTTTGATTTCGTTATCTTCTGTACTATCCTTGATTTTAATATTTTAGATATTTTCTTTGTATTGTTTTATTGCTTCTTCATTTCATAGCATTAATACTTTTTCCGTACTATTGTATGAAGTGCTAGAAGTTGTATTGTTCAAGGTCACAGATATTAATTGATGATGTGAGTCCGATTATTTCGATGCTTTTCTCTTCGTAAAGCGCCTCATTATTAACTTCTAGTTCGTCGCCGTTATGGTTTCCGTTCAGGATATTCTAACCTCTTTTCTCGCACCAATCAATTAAAGTTGTCCCTTCTTTATTCTTTGCTTTATACTTCACTAGTAAAAATATAGCAAATACCTCCATCTTCTCATGTTCTTGCATTGAAGTCTCCACCGAGTAATATATTGTCTTCATTGGTTTCTTCCGAGGTTTCTTTTATGTTTTCGTCTAATTTGTTTATTATTTTCTGGATTATATTATTACGCATTTATAAATACGTAAAAAATTTACACCGTCTACTTTAATTCATGGACCGAAATAGTCTCTAAATATTATTACGTCGAAAAGCGGTGAAAACGCTAGTCCCTGCTCGGGCGCCATTTGCAGTGGCCAAATGGGCACCTAATCTTTATGAAGCATTGTATGCAGTTCTCCGTGCTGTCCAAAACGGTTGCTCATCGGGCGACAATCAGTCGGTCGGTAACACAGTACTGGAATTAAAAATGAGAATAGTCGAGAATAATCGTAAAACAAAAAAAACCATTGCTTTTTGCATTTTTAATAATCGCGTAGCAAATAATTAAGTACAAAAGAATGAGCGATATTTGTAGGATTCGGTACTACACACGGTCAACAAAAGGGGATGAGTTAAGAACGGGCAACAATGGCACACACCAGAGTTACGGAACCAAGTTACGGCGTATACCAAAGTTGTGTGAAACGGGACGGTTGGTCAACAATGGTGCACAGTAAAGTTGGAAAAACATAACGGGCCCGTGTTGGCACACACCAATACTAATCAATACTCGCGATTACCGCAAACAGTGGCAAACACTATTGTACGGAAACTACCAGCTACGCCAACCACTACGGTATACCTTCTTCACTCTCATACACCAACAGCGCTGACTCACAGGCATGCAAGGTCATCTTGCTCACCTGGCACTCATCAGGTGTGTTTAAGACGATACACACCGGCTAAGGTTCGACGGAGAGTTAACGTGCCCTTGAGAGAGCGCATACTCTCTAAATAAAACTACCGCATGGACCAGTATTTATACTCCAAAAAAACGTTAAAAATACGTAACGAACGCTAATCGGTCGGTCGGTAACATAACACAGGAGAGGTGGTAAATCTGGTAAAGGACGCTCTTATAGTGTCGCTTAAAAGAGTGGTTAGAACGCCAAAAAGGGCTCGGGTAGCTTAATGAAGACAGAGTTCGGTTTTTTTTTTTGACAATGAAATATAATGAATTTTAATATTTTATTACAATATATTAAAACGAGAATATTAACAAAACAAAATGAAAGTAGCAATCGCTAGCATATAATTGGCGGATAATCATACAACTGAATCAGCGATACTTGCAGGATTCTTCTGTTAAGAAACCGGGGCGTGCGAGGGGGCTGGTAAGAACGGACAACAATGGCACTCGCCAAACTTGCGGGAACGCGAACGGATAATATTGGCCCACACCAAAGTTACGAAACCACGGTACGAACGATCAACAATGGAACACACCAAAGTTGAGGAAAACAGAACAGCAACAGTATTGTCACTTGACAACACTCATCAACAATCGCGATTTCGAAACGGAAACGGGACCGTGTTGGCACACACCAACACTCATCGAAAACCGCGGTTATGACAAACAGTGGCAAACCCCACTGTACTGAAACATCCGGCGGTATCCGTAGCCGTATGATACACCTTCTGTACTCTCTCACGAGCTGCCGGCACACATCAACAGCACTGAGTCAGAGGCAGCCAAGGTTCTAATTCACCAGGTTCGCGGAAGATGGCACACACCGTCTCTCTGAGGCAGCACACACACTCTCTGAATAAAACTGTCGCTTGAGCCCGTATTTATACCTCGAAAAACCATTAAAAATACGAAAATAAGTTTAAATATGATTCTAATCATCCTGCAAACACTCGCTATTTTAAATAAAAGTATGAAAAATGTAAACTCATGTGGGAATGGAACCTACGATCCCCAGCGCGTTAGTCGAGCATCTAGCCACTTGAATACGCGTTGCCTAACAAGTAAACAACAAATACATAAACATTGGCCACTTTAAACAAAATACAATAATACATTTTACAACAAACGACACACGATATAACTAAACAAATACATTGTATGCGTAATTTCAATCAATGCAAGGGATTTGAACCTCGATTTGAATAACTAAACTTTAGCAAAAACTAACATGCTAACCACACGACTACAATTCTAGACACGAAAATTAAATTTAAATCTAGCGACCCTCGTCACAAGTAATATTTCGATTCCTAACCTAACCTAACCTCTTACAGGCTATTTCTAACAGCATTGGTAGTATAGTCTGTCTAGAATTCTACCGTTATTGCTTTGACTTACTAAGCCTGTGGTAGACCAGGCACAGCGGGATGTAGCACTACCTGGCGTAAGGGTCGGACTCCGAAAAATTTAAATTTGCTAATCTTTGTTATGCATTACGAAATTTCAAAATTGTTAGCTAATGAATTCACAGAATCAAATTACGTATTTGACCATTGTTACAAATTAGGAACAAATAAGATTTGTTGAAACATGCTGTGACCATAGATTAAAATTAGGGAAAATAAGATTAGCAATGACGTACCAAACGTATATAAATGAGTTTTCAAAATTTGAAAATCAGTATTACTTTACTTTTCGTACTGAGAGCAATTATATAGACACTTACTATGTGGCGACCATTTGAAGATGATAATGATAGTTTACCCGTTGAAGAAGATCGCTGTGCAAAACTTAAACGTACGTGTTTGCCGCTAGAAGCGAAAGAAATAATTAAAAATGTGTATAACTATTTAAAAGATAATGAAGATGAAAATTCGGCCTTAACCAAAACATGTGAAATGACGAAATTATTTAAAAAAATAAAAAGATTTGTTTCATTATTACAAAATAAAGTAAAATAAAACAGGAAAACATTTAATACGTACCTGTCCTTTCCCCGCTATAAATCAAGCTTAAATCCCTAACAATAGACCTGCTGAGAGGGTAATAACGGTAGAATTCTAGACAGACTATAAATACCTGCTCAAGCTTCGTTTAAATAAAATTTCCATAATATTTAAAATAGTCGAGTTCATAAATAAGAACAGACCGATGAATCAGCCTGTATTAATAAATTATAGATTATAACTTCAAGATTTATTTTTATAGTTACTGATTTAAAAAGTGGATTATTGTGAATAAGTAGTATATACACCTCGGCTAAAGTTTCACAGCCTCGCGCTGTGGCTAACCTCGAGGTTTCGCTTCTCTGTAAAATACACATGCCCTCGACTATAATGAAACATATCCCACCTCGAATGTAATATATTACAACAAACGACTTAAAATACAACTAAGCAATTGCATTGTATGCGTATTTTTCAACAAAATAATAAGAATGAAATACAACATACTAACTTGTATATGAACTACGATTTGAATCATTAAACTTTAGCAAAAATCTAACATGCTAACCGAAAGACTATAAAGTTAAACACAAGAAATAAATTAAAATCTAGTGACTATCGTCATAACAACAATAACCTAACCTAACACGCAAAATTCGACCAGAGTTTTCCAAGCGTGACTTGTGCTTTAGGTTATTGTTATATTTAACGAAATATACTAGCCAGATTGTAAAACATTGTTAAGCCAACGAAGATTTGAAAATCTGGCCGTGTTTCACCCTAGTTTATGAAAATACAGGTTTTTCAGCATGAGCACAACATATATAAAAATGCGACTGCACCTACACCTAAACATTAGCTCATTTATTTTAATATGGATTTTTTGATATTTTGGGCACAATAATTCGGTGCATGTTAAATTCCTACGCCATTTGCAGTTATGACGTTTTAGCGTGTATCAGCATATCATATTCGGTACACATTAACGAATACATAGAGCGTACGGCTAGACATATCTTAAATTAAAATAACCTTATATTTGTCAATAAATCTTTAGTTGTTTGATTCCTAAAAAGTATGGATGAGTGAACAAATGTCATTGGGGGAGTATTGACTTTTTTGCCGAGTTTGAGTAAACTAAGGAGGCAATATTATTTGGGTAGCAAAACTCACATAATCAGTAGTGAAAAGGGGTTTTTTTTAGTCACCTGCCCGCCATTAACGTCAACTTCAGTGGATATAGAGTGTACATTTAATAACAAAACAGTGAATTGTAGTAACCCCGTAGTAGATGGAACAAGAGCCAAATTTAAATGTAAAGAGTTTTATGTGGCAGTTAGCATACACCAATTACCAACAACTAAATGCATAGGAGGAGGATGGGACCAGCGTTTAATTGAATGCAATCCAGGTTCGTTTTCAAACATATGAGTACATAAATATTATTTAATTAAATAGTAAATCTTATTATTTACAATATACAAATTTTAGATTGTGGGGAAGGTATCTCAAAAGGTGTAACTAATATAGTTAAAGGTACAAATGCAAATTTCGGCGATTTTCCTTGGCATATTGCAGTTTACCGTCTCGAAAATGACACACACATCTACAAATGTGGCGGTTCAATTATAACTCCATTAATAATAATATCAGGTACTTAACATCACCTATCTTAGTGTAATTTTTAATTTTTATGTAACTTATATTTTTTATTAGAGATATAAAAAAATGCTAAATAGAAAAGTTGGATGTGAGCGAGGGGAACATTTGTTTATGAAAAAAATTAAACCAGTGGTTCTCACGTTAAAGAATAAAATTATATTTTTTAAAATTGAACGCTATATTTGAAATAGTACCATTGGATATATTTAATTAAATTGTATTTATTATATTAGGGTATAATCGGCTATAGATGAAAAACATTGCATTACTTTGAAAACAATGGTATAAATAATTAAGTAATTGCAAGACACAAGAAAATTAATATCAACACTGCAGGCAATTTAAAATCCGTTAAAGTATTGCATTATTTTTTACCCATATCCGTTTATATGTAACGATATAAAAATTTTGAATTCAGGAAATAAAATTGTATGGAAAAGTATTATTTTGACAGATTCGGATGTCCCCCCGCCATTTGATTCGGGACATTTTTGATCCGACGAATATTATTTCTCGAGTTATTCGTGGTAGAACTAATCGAATACTTGTAAAAATTGTTTTTCTTTCAGCTGCGCACTGCTTTACAAATAACAAAGAAAAGTTTCCCGCAGAAATGTACTATGTCGGCGCTGGAAAATATTACAGCGCTTACGATGCACCTAACGATAAAGATGCGCAACTGCGCCAAGTAAAAGAAGTTTACATTCCAGAATATTATACAGGTTTTGATACAAGTCATCAAGGAGATTTAGCTGTCGTGGTCGTAAAGACTGAATTTCAAATAACCAACGTGGTTCGACCAGTCTGTGTTGACTGGAATAGAGACTTCGAGAGATATCAACTTTTATCTGACGCCAGAGGAACCGTAAGTTTTTAGATTTCTGTTAAAAATCTATAATTTTTATTTCCAGAAGGTAAAAATTTAAAACTTGTATATGCGCAAAGCATCTATAATTTAAAAAAAAAGAATAGTGATTTGTGTACCATGTGCGCGAAATATATGTTTAGCTTAGGAGGGTGTAAGTTTTATGACAAGGCTTTACGACATCATAGGTAGATTATTAATTTTATATCAGAAATGTTATGATTTTTTTTATTGAAAACAATAAGTCCAAGAATACTAAACAGTTCCAGTTACAGAGAGATTATACAAATATTGATATAAAAATTATCTTTAAAATCCTGATATACTAATTGCCATGACAATTAAAATTTTATAGCTCAGTTGGTTGAGCTTCCAACTAGACATAGAAGGCCTTGGACTCAAGACCTGTGAATTTCATTACGTTTTCATAAGAATTCTTCAGAATATGATACTACAATTTGCTCACCTCATCAGTTTTTATTTTTAGGTGGTGGGATGGGGCTATGTAGATCCAAATAAATCTGAAATTAGTCAAGGTTTGAAGAAATTAATTGCCCCTTTTATCGAAGTTTCCAAATGTTTAACCGTTGTACCTCAAGAATTTAAAAGATGGGTTACTACTGACAAGTTTTGTGCTGGTTTAAGAAATGGTAAGAAACAAATATTATTAAATGAAGAATTTACATATTTTTCAAGTTTTTAAATACATAATAGCGAACGCACAATAAAATACAATTACTCCAATTTAAAAATTGATTTATTGAAAATGAAGATACACCCCTTGACGGTAACCCGTTCACTGCTGAAACAATACTGAGTAGTGCTGCAGCAACGCGTCTGGTTTTAAACAGTCCTTACATCACAATTAGACACTAATTAGCTAGGAAGCTATTAATTAATATTTGATCATAACAATATTAATCATCATAGTAGAATGTTGCATAATCATTTCCGGTGTTGCTACTTCATTCTGTTACATACATATATATCTCTATAATCGAAAATGGACAAATGAAATTTACGTACCTATACCAAATTTTTTGTGCGGATTTCTCGATAAGTTTATTAAATGAATTTGTTAATGGATTTCATTAATATATAGAAAATCATTCATTAAGTACCCTTATTAATACATCCATTTTTTATTATAATCCATTTACCATAACGAACGAATTGAGAATTAACTCGCGAACAGAAACAAATTTTATTGGTCGGACGAGGATAATTTTCGAGTCGAACTAATAGAAAAACTTGTCTTTGTTCGCGACTTAATTGAAAATTATTTCTGTTTCATGAATGGATTATCATAATTAACCTTGAAATGAATTTTGAATATTGCCATTCCCTGTATTTTAATTGATTCTCATTTCCAATGAAGTTCAAGAAGAAAAGCTTTGATATCTTTAGATAACATGTTTGACAATATCTCGTATCAAATTGATATGTAATTTAATCATTTTAAATTAAGGCATATATTTTATTTTTGATAGCGTACTCTGAGTTAGTTTTTTAACACCCTGTACTCTATCCGGTTTAACTATAGAGTGGTGGGAAGATAAGTGCAGTTTGATCATGTTTTTTCATTAGATAATACCTCGATATTATCCAATCAAACAACAAGATCAAACTGCACCTATCTTTTCACCACTCTACGAGTTGTTAATGAATACGTGTTACAAATTTATAAGACATATAGTACTGACCAAACTGAGTGAAAAAGCTTAGTCAACGTAGATCTGATATTCAAATGTTTCCGAGATATAAAGCAGTGAAATGTGAGTTTTTATGGGGTTTACCTCCGCTATCTAGAAACCTATAACAGTTACGATTTCAATTAAATGAGACTTTTTGTTTACCTGTGAGAGGTCATCTTAGACGTGCTTTTGTTTTAAAAAAATCAAATACTTATACGACGACAAATTTTGTGGCGACCTTGGCTCATGTTTAATTTTTAAATAACTATTAGAAATTGGAAAAAATGTTTCATATAAAATTTTAATGTTTTTTTACAGTCTATTTACTGACAGACAAAATTTTGCTCGATCACTATTGCTGTCATTTTTTCTTCGCTTCTAATACAAAATGGCCTCTTTCTCGGAAACAGTTGATCAGACCTATATTGATTAAACATTTTTACTCATTTTGTTCAGTCACCCTGTGTATGGTGTGTTTCAAGATGCACCGCAAAACAGCATGGTATGTACGATCCTATGCGTCAGGGGAGGATTAGTAAAATTTTGGAAAACGATGTAGAGGTACTTTCTCAAAATCCCACAAATTAATACATCTGGTTTTATTTATAATTTGTGAAAATTTTGTGTAATGTCATATTCTTTGTTCTCTATTTCTTAAAATTCAAGTGAAACAATAAATTCCACACAAATATTTCGTATGCTGGATTTCAAATATTTTGTTATAACTCTGTCATGTTACCTATCAAGCCCACTTAAGAAGCCACCCGCTGCCTAAGTCGAGGCAGGTACGTTTGCAAATAACTTGAAACAAAGTATAACTGCATAATTGTTATAGTTGGATTTACAAAAGATGACCATGCAAACTTATTTTTTCGAAGAAAGTATACATAGTACTTTCTTTATAAAGCAGTAGCTTAGCAACATTTCATGTTAAAAAGATAAAGATTATTTGACGTATGTCTATGTAATTTATGTTGTGTGACATATTCGTAAATAGTGGCATTACTTTCTAACACACTACAAATAATAACAACGTGTATGTCGCAGAGTTACACATATCGAATTATTTACTACACTGCCCTCTGTCCTAATGTTTACCAAGTGACATTGAAGTTTAAATTAAATTGTTATTCCATGATTTATGTGAAATCTATGTTGAACTTATTGAAAAAGGAATATAATTTTCAAATTACACTTATTTTTCTCAGTTCCATGCCTATGCATAAAAAATGCAGTTAAGTTATTTGCAAGTAATTTTATATCAGACGGATTATTAATAACCTTGAATAGTCATCTTTCGTGAATCAAAGCACCAAGTTGTGGCAAAATTCTAGACAGGATTAAATGATATGCTATTCACTTAGGAAAAATAGCAGGAAAAAGCGCTTAATGAAGGGCACTGAAAACAATTGATGTCAAACGTCAAAATTGACGTCTATATCTTTACTAGCCTAATTTTTTGTTATGGAATAAAATTAGATCTTCTCCAAATTAATAAGACACACTCAACGGAAATATATAATAACTCGTATTTAATTATTGGTGATCAATTAATTAAATATACTTATGCTGGGTGGTAGAAGTTAGGGGTCAACATAGGGATATAACATGTGATAATGTGACAGTGTCCTGCTTGTTTGTAGATTACAAAGTTGTACCTACTGCATTAAGAGTTGCATACAAAACAGTTTTTATCTTTTAGTAAGTTTTTGTTTTCTTCTGAATTTTAAGAACAAATTTCAAAACTTCCGTTAATTATAAACCATTCGCTGAAGCGAGAGATTTTGGAACTAATTCTTGAACAGAGACGAGTCACTTTTAATCGCAGAATAATTTTGGAGCCGAACCAATAGAATAACTTGTCTCTGTTCAAGAATTAGTTCCACATTCTCTCGTTTCAGTGAATGGACTATTGTGGCAACATGACTTATGACGTAAAACAATAATATTTTATTCATATACTATCATTTGAAATAGAAATTTGCGAACAGAAGTTTGAAATTAAATAAATAGGCCGTAGGTTCCTTTATATTTTTGACAGCAGTTATAAGTAAGTCATTTTATTTCAAAAGAAAATGGACGTTTCGGACAATATTTATCCATCCTCAGCTATTATAGTTGTACAAAAAGAAGTATTAAAAAATGTAAACAAATAAAAATAGGAAATTTCAATATACCAATATACCTACATGTTATGTTACTTGATAAATAGATATTTACAAATATAATAGCTGAGGATGATTAATATTGTTCGAGACGTCCATTTTCTTGTGAAATGACTTATGACTGCTGTCATAAATATATAGGAACCTACGGCCTATTTATAGTCTGTTCCATTTAAGCCATTCTACAGATAGCCAGCGCCAGTTTCAAGTAGCTGAAATTACATTGGGTAAACGTGTCTCTTGTCTCCAATTTCAGGCAATCAGAGAGTTCAAGACTATGCCCAATTCTCTATAATATTGAATGGCTTAAATGGAACACACCTATATTTAATTTCATATACTGTCATTTTTTTGCATGAAGTAAAGTAAAAAAAAAATGTATATTCGAATGAGACACGTGTCTTTATTATAAAAAAATATTATGGGGGAAATGTTTATAAAAGAAAACGGGATTTATTTTACATAAGTTAAATTGACGTTTAACGTTTAATTATAAAAATTAGTGCCATAGCTATTGCTACTATAAAACTGAAATTTTGAAATTTCTTTTTAAAATTGTAAAGAGACCAAAACCATAATAATATAATGTAATAGTGTTCTAGCAATTTCTGGAATACAAATACCAGAGTATATAAGCACTGTTAGCAAAGGCATTGGACAGTCTGATATAAATAAGCGTTGCGTGTTAAATAGTTGGTGATATAAACAGATAGTAGACAAGTGGTAAACTTATATAAATATTATAAACGAAGACGGATTTGTGGAAGATTCACGGACCCCAGCGGGATTCGAACCCACGGCCTCCTAATTTCTAGTCGGGCGCTCTGCTAACTGAGCTACAGGATACCATTGAAGTTCGTGAATTTTTCACATGTCATAAGCACGTTGGATGCGAGAACGGTCTCCCACATGAAGTAACGTTACCCGCACAATAGCGAGACATCACCCGTGGTAGTGAATAGGCACTACAGTATGAAAGAAGACTGTTTTGAGTATAACGTAACAATGAAATTTCTGTAACTCATAGTTACCATCAAATGTATTATAAACGAAGACGGATTTGTGAAAAATTCATAAATAATATTAGTGTTTAAGTGTCTTATAATATTCTTAGTCTTAATTAGTGTTTATTATTTGTTTAGTCGTAGTGTTTGTTGTATTTAACATCTTTTAATTATAATTAATATCTAAGTTAAGTAGAGACGTCGCCCCATAAACTGCAAATATAACAAAATTCAAGCGTGGAAAGGTGCAAATGGACACCTTCCCACAGAGATAATCGCTACAAACCCTATATAAGACATATGTAACATGTTTAGAGTGTGTATTCCTTGTACGTGCTTTGTATCGCTTCAATGTTAAATAAAACTTTTTAAAAACGTAATTTTCGAGTTTGAAAATATATTTGGCGCAGTCGCTGTAGAATTAGTGAAAGTTTGCGTATTCGGAAATTTCCTAAAAATTCAATCCGTTTAGAATCCGCAATCGCCCGTTTTAACGGTTAATTCACTGTGAACTTAACTATTTGTGATCGCGAGTCGACACAAACATCCCAAAATTCAACGAAGAAACAGCCGAAGAAGTAGACTGAGTCGTCGAAACAGTCAGTACTCCAGTCTCTTCACGTCAAGGATCACCAGAGTCGCTACATCTCCGAGATCGAGCCCACAGCCAGCAGCGAGCCCAGCAGCCGCATCGAGCCAGCAGCCGATCATCGCCGAGACGTCGACACACCGTCAACACTCACCCATCAACAGAGAGAAGGCACCAAATTATGATAAGAGCAATAATTCTACTATTGTAAGTTATATAAAAAATTTATATTTTCTTATCTAAGCCTGGATTCTCTCACACAAGCACTTTCAAATTTAACCTTAATCAACATGCCTGAGGAAGTAGGAAATATTTTCCAAAACTTAAATAATGAAATATTAAAAATGCTAGACTTAGCACCAACATTCGATGGAGACGTAAAGTCTCTATCAAATTTTATTAATACAATAGATGATATGAACACGCTCATAGAACAAACAAACCCTTCACAAATTACAAAAAAAATTGTAATGTTAACTTTGAAAAATAAAATTTGCGGAGTAGCCGCACAAAGTTTAAACATGTCAAGTTTCACTAAATGGTCAGAATTAAAAGAACACCTGCAACAAAATTTTTCTGACACACGGTTTGAACACACATTTATGTACGAGGCAAGTCATTACAAACAAACAAAAGAAAACATTTTAGATTTTTTTAACAAATTTAATGATTTATATCTCATTTACAAAAGCAAAATTGAATGTAAATTCGTGGCGGCTGTCAGCAAATTTATCGTAGAAAATTCAATTGAATACTTTGTTCAATGTTTTATAAATAACTGTAGAGAACCCTTTAGAAGTCAACTAGCTGCCCGTAATCCTCGAAAACTTACAGCCATACTAAATCTGGTAACTAGCGACTTGCAATATATTCATACACAACAAAAAACACAGCAACAAACCTTGCCACCACCGCCTAAACATCAAATACAATTTAATTACCCCAAATATCAGTCACCCATGCATAAATATCCTGCTCCATCTACTAACCGAATGCATCATCCACCACAACAACCTGCTAGCCGAGCACACCCTCCACCCCAATCCCAACAAAGATTCGCACCACAAGCAAATGCTCGCAACGCATCATTTCGAAATCCTACTCCTATGAGTATTCAAACTAGACAAACCGCTGTTCGAAACCCTAACTTCCAAGAATTATACACTCAAAATTTAGAAAATTTCGATGAATATCAATAACAAGCGGAACAAATCGGGAACGAACAAATACTTGAAGCCGAGGATGAATACATTGAAAATATTGACACCCAAAATTTTCCGCAAATCGAGTCACAAACATCGAATCCTTAACAAACAATTTTAGCAAACTACCTTTTATCCAGGTATCAGATTACAAAATTCTTTTAGATACAGGCTCAACACAAAATTATATCGATCCCAAATTAATTAAACAAAATACTACTACATTTCCCGAAAATTTTACTATACACACATGTAATGGAAAGTCAACCGGTTCTGAATTTACATTTTTCAAGTTTAAATATTTAAATATAAAAAGCTACATATTTGATTTCCACAAAGACTTCGATATACTTTTAGGCATACCTGGAATAACATTATTAGAAACAAAATTTGATTTTATAAAAGGAGAAGTATATTTTCTTAATAAATATAAATATGAATTTCAATATTTAGACCAGCGCAAGTTTAACAATAATAATATAGAGATAAACCGGCAAGAAATACGAAACGAGCATTTAACAGATAAGGAAAAACGCTCATTATCTAATACTCTCAACAAGTATAAATACCTAATATTAAATGAACATGAAAAATTATCATTTACGAGTAAAATAAAACATATGATCAAAACAACTGATAACATCCCCGTTCACGCAAAACAGTATAAATACCCGGAAATCTACAAACAAGAGGTGCAATCTCAGATTGACAAAATGTTAGAAGACGACATCATTCAACATTCCTATTCACCGTGGTCGTCGCCCATATGGGTCGTACCCAAAAAGCAAGATGCCTCCGGAAAACAAAAATATCGCGTTGTCATAGACTATCGCAAACTAAATGAAAAGACAGTAGACGACAAATTCCCTATACCAGACATAACCGGTATCCTCGATAAACTTGACAAATCAAACTATTTTACCACCCTAGACCTTACTTCCGGCTTCCATCAAATCGAAGTCCATCCCGACGACATCTCTAAAACTGCATTCTCAACAGATTTTGGCCATTATGAATTTAAACGAATGCCCTTCGGTCTCAAAAATGCCCCTTCGACATTCCAGAGATTGATGAACTTTGTGTTAAAAGACTTAGTTAACAAAATTTGTTTCGTCTACCTCGACGATATTATAATTTTAGGAACATCCCTTCAGGAACATTTAGAAAATATTGAGAAAGTTTTTAAAAGATTACGTGAAGCCAATCTGAAAATTCAATTAGACAAGTGCGAATTTCTCCGTAAAGAAGTCGCTTATCTTGGACACGTTATCACTACAGAGGGCGTTAAACCAAATCCAAGCAAAATTCAAGCTATCAAAAACTTCCCAATCCCGAAAACAAAACCAGAAATAAAATCATTTTTAGGCTTACTTGGCTACTACAGACGATTTATTAATGATTTTTCCAAAATTACGAAACCTCTCACAACCTGTTTAAAGAAACATAGTAAAATCGACATAAATAATAAAGAATATAAATATTGTTTTGAGAAATGCAAAACTCTCCTATCCAACGACCCCATACTCCAATATCCTGATTTATCAAAAGATTTCCTCCTCACTACCGATGCGAGCAATTACGCAATCGGAGCTGTCTTATCACAGCGAGATAAAAATAATAAAGACCTGCCAATCGCGTATATATCACGTACACTCAACAATCATGAAATTAACTACAGTACGGTAGAAAAGGAACTATTAGCTATCGTATGGGCTACTAAACAATTTCGCAATTATCTTTTAGGCCGTAATTTCAAAATTATCACCGATCATCGCCCACTTGTTTGGTTAAATTCCTTAAAGGAGCCAAATCAGAAACTAATACGATGGCGACTAAAACTTGAAGAGTTCAACTATACTATAGAATATAAAAAGGGTTGCCAAAATTACGTAGCCGATGCTCTTTCTAGAATTAGACAACAATTTGAAATTCGGTATAAAAATATTGATATTTTTAAATCAAATAATCCGTTAGTGCACTGCATCTCCAAAGATAAAAAGTCTATCTAAGGGATTCGCAGAACAAGTTAAATCACATTACCCCCTACAAAATCTTTTTAATTTAGATAACAAATTTTTTATTCAAAAACACCCAAGGTTAATACTACATCTTATCACGAAAAATTTATATTATGAAAAACCAACATCTGAAAATAATAAAACATGTCTAGAAAAATTGTTGGAATACTGCATTCAAAACGAGATCACGGAATTAGATTTACCACGTATTTGTTCCGGTTGTGATAAAATTCCCTGGCCCGAAATCGAGAACTATATAATAGAAATTTTCGGAAATTCTTCAATCATGTTTCACATTTATGAAAAACCCTCAAATTTAGAACTAAATTTAAATACAGACAATGATTCCGTTATAGTTGAAACAGGTTCAGAAAATGAAACAACTCTTACCGGCCATTCCGAAACTACAGAAACATGTCACTCGGATGACGAAACGCCTGTTAATGGATTAACCTATTTAGACACTTCCATAAACACTTCCAAAAATCAAATTGTTGTTAAAGAGACAACAGGTAAAAACGATATCAAAATATCCAAACTTTTCGGACATTCAACTCAACGCTTTTACGTATACTTAAATAAAATAAATTGTAACGAAACAATCAAAAATTTTATAAAAAATTATCTACAACCCGGTATAACCTATTATTGTATTATTCCTGAAAATTTCAAACTAAATTTTAATGCTCTACTTCAAACCTACTTTGACAGCGGAAGTTATAAACTCGTATCGTGCAAAACAATGACTAAAGACTTAGAAGACAAAGAAGAACAACAATTAACAATTCAAAACTATCATTAGAGCAAGACAAATCATAGAGGGATAACGGAGACTTACAATAAATTAAAATTATCATATTACTGGCCCAATATGTTAAAAGATATCCAGAATTATATAAATAAATGCAACATTTGTCTAATCACAAAATATGAACGGAAACCCATTCAAATTCCACCGATTCTAACACCCACCGCTGAAAAACCATTTGAAAAATTACACATTGATATCTTATCACTTGAACAAGTAAAAATCCTTACTATCGTAGATTCTTTTTCAAAATTCGCCATGGCCTACACAATAAAAGATAAAAATGCTGTCACGATATTAAATAAACTAATAAAATATTTCACCCATTTTATTATTCCAAAAGAAATTGTATCCGACAACGGGTTGGAGTTTAATAATAAAATAATTCACAACTACTTAACTTTAAGAAAGATTAATATCCACTATATCTCCGTAGATAACCCTAACAGTAATGGCATTGTCGAACGTTTCCACTCTTCATTAATTGAGCAAATGAGAATAATAAACCAAAATCCACTTCTTAAATCACTAAAAATGAAAGAACGACTAAATTATGCATTGTTAGCCTACAACAATAGCATTCATTCCGTTACAAAACGAACACCGCTGGAAATAATATATGGACAAAACTTCGAATCAAATTTACAACCTGAAGAAGTAATGGTCGAAGACTACATACAAAAACATGCGGAAGTTCTTAAAGAAGTAAATCGACAAGTAAAGAGTAATATAGAAAAGAGTAAATTAAAATACGCTAGACCCCAAGAAAAACACTTCGACATTCCCAAACAAGCCCACGTCAAAATTCATAAACGAAATTCGGGAAAAATCGAGAAACCAAAATTTAAACAAGTAAATGTTAAACAAATCATAAACGAAAGAGGCCAAATTTTAGACGAACAGAATAAAAAACATAAATTGTCACAATTAAAAAAGCCTCGTATTGTTACAGATTAATTCCATATGGAATATTACAAATTATACGAGATGAACAAAACCCCGGAATCAATATCCTCGACCTCGGAACAGTTCATATCCAGGTAAACACACAAATAATTACCCTTAAAATTTCCCTCGAAAATTTATTCCAAGAATATGACATACTAGAAAATAATACCGTTAAACTATTCCAAAATTTAGAAAATTATAATAATTACAATAAATTAGCAACTTACCGGAATATCCTAAACAATTTAATGTTGCATATAAAAGAAAAAAGTCAACTATTAAATATGAAAAGGGCTAAACGAGGAATTCTCAATGGCTTAGGCTCTATCATTAAGAGCATAACGGGTAATCTTGATCAGTCCGACAAAGATAGATATGACCAGATAATAGAAAATATCGATAGCAACCAAAAATTAATTTCAAACAAAATTAATAATATAATAAAAATTAATAATAATATCACGGCACAGTTTAATGACAAAATCAGTATAATAAATGAAAACAATAATTTATTGAACGAAAAATTAAATAATATTCAAAAAGAAATTGGAGTTGTTCTGGAAGAAGTTGATACTATCAAAGTACAAAATCTTATAAATGAATTTATACAAGTCGGGCAAGACATATATCTCTCTCTCTCATTCAATTGGAAGAAACTCTTACATTTTGTAAACTAAATACCCTACATTTTGGCGTAATTAATCATGCACAACTTCTGGTAGAAATAAATAAAATCGATGACAAATACCTACAATCCGCCCTTATAAATAACTTATTAAACAATGACATCATAAAGACATACTGTTCTTATAAAAATCCCAATCTAATAATCCTTATTGAAATCCCTTCTAACACCCGAGTTGAAGAAATAATACAAGTCACTTCTATTCCCACAAAATTACACAATATTTACGAAACACTATACGTAGCTAATGGATTATATTCTAAGAATAATTGTAAGATTAAGATGTTAGATAAATGTACTCGATTAAATAATAATGAATATTACTGTTTATTACAAACTAATGAATACGAAAAATGCTTAGAGAATATTATTTGTTATAAAGACTTTCAATTCTGCGAATATAATAAAATATCAAAAATCAATTCAATCATTCAAATAAAAAATTCAAAATTAAATTATTTATACTTCCCAAACAAGAAACAAGCAAAATATCTCTGCAATAATAACATGGAAATTCAAGAGCTAGAAGGAATATATCATACCGAAAATTGTTTAATTAATAATCAAATTGAACTAATAAATAATTTCGGACATCTCATAGATTTAAATAATAATATTACAAATACACAGATTGTTCATTTGGGAAACGAAATTAAAAATTTATCTGAATTCCAAATTAATAAAGAAAATAATATTTTCTTAAAACCAATTTATACAAACGAATCGAACAGTTTTATTCATTATACAATAATTTATATAGTATTAATTATTTTAAGTTTATTGTTAATATTTTATAGTTTTAAGAAATGCAAGGATTATCTCTCAAAGAAAAATAAAAGAAATAATTCCGGGAATAATTCTAAAGACATCGAAATGAACACATTAGAGCCACAGCCAAATTGTAGCAAAAACTCAACTCTTGACGATTTCGTTTTTCCACTTAAGGGGGGAAGAGTTAAGTAGAGACGTTGCCCCATAAACTGCAAATATAACAAAATTCAAGCGTGGAAAGGTGCAAATGGACACCTTCCCACAGAGATAATCGCTGCAAACCCTATATAAGACATATGTAACATGTTTAGAGTGTGTATTCCTTGTACATGCTTTGTATCGCTTCAATGTCAAATAAAACTTTTTAAAAACGTAATTTTCGAGTTTGAAAATATATCTTCTATTTATCGTTATAATAAACTTTTATTTTAATTAATAATAATTGTCTAATATTTACACTTCACCCAAATAAATAAAACTGTTATAATAATATAAAAAAAGTTTTCTATGCAACTAGTAACTCTGTATAAATACGTACTCAACAATTTTTCTGTAAAATGAAAAGGTCAGCAAAAATTGCATAAAACTAATGTCTTATATTAAATCCTTATGTACACCCCCAACCGCCATCACCCGGTACAAAATTATCAATAATATTTTTTTTTGTTATAATTAATTTGTAAATAAAATTCTAGGATCAAGTGTGTGTCAGGGCGACAGTGGTGGTGGAATGGTATTTCCGTGGGAAGCTAACAACCAGGTTAAATACTACTTACGAGGAATAGTCAGCGTAGGACCCATCGAAGGAGAGGGAATGTGTAATAGTCAACAGTACGGAGTGTATACTCTAGTTACCCATTACAGTGATTTTGTGCTAGACATAATAGCCAACAACTCTGACGTAAAACCACAGGCCTGCATAACTTCCAGTTACGGTTCTTGTCGAATACCATTTTTAGAAAATGGGAAATTCTTGTATTTAGATAAAGAGTACACGGAGGGATACTTGATCCCAAATTATTCAAATTTACGGATTCATTGTAATGAGAACTATATATTGTACCCTGAAATGTCTTATATACTCGCGTGTGTCAACACCAAATGGCATATTCCCGTACCAACATGTAGAAGTATGTTTCGAATAATTGATTTACATAATTACGTAATATTGAGATTATGTTTTTCTTTCAGAGACTTGTCCACCACTAATATCATCCTTAGCAAACGTCTCATGTTCATTAGACGACGAAACATTGGACTGCTCAGGTTCTGTAGTGGAGGGTACAGTAGCAAAAATTACCTGTAAACATGGTTCAAAAACATTTTTAAAGTGTGGCACAGGATCATGGTCACATAGTGATCCTTTCAAAAAATGCGAACAAGGTTAGTTTTCACAAATTAATATAGAAAACAAAGTCGAGGATATACGAGTGTCACGCTAGAATTATTCAGAACAATTATTAAATTTTTAAATATGTTGAAAGTACTGGTCGCAAATCGAGCAAGGTGAAAAAGAAATTATATTTTACAATCCAAAGCATAAAGAACAATATCAATATTCCTTCTTATGGTATACTATATTTAATATTAAGACTCGATTATATAAACAAATAAGGTAGTTAAAATATAATATTTCGTTCAATTTTTATTATATAACAAGGCCAGTATTTATTTACCAGTGTACATATAGTACAGTACAATTAGCTCTGAACACCGAAATCCAAAAAAGAAAAGGTTTGATTGTCTTGAAGTTCTAAAAAGTCTCCCGCTCTAGAGCGTCGGGTTTGGGTATGGAGAAGAGGAGAAAGAGTCAAAACCATAAATTTCTACACTTTTTGTGGAATATTTAAAAAACCATGCAAGTTAGAGCAAATATTATTTTATACAAAATTAAAATCCGTTAAATATCCTACAAAAATGGTCCTATACATTTTTTGATAAACTCCACAGATTTGGAGATATGGAGGGAGAAAGTTTCAATAAATTTTTGCCTTCCGGTGCAAAATGGGAAAACCTTGCGAATTATCCAAAATAAAATTAGTTTTTGATTGATATTTAGGAGAGACGGATTTTATGAGAAAAAAAAACTTCGGCAGTTACAGGCTGGGATGTAAAAAACATTATAATATATTTAATTAAAATTACTATGTACGTGCATAGAAATATAAAAGAATGAGAAAAATAGAAATTGATGTATAAAGCACTTAAATATATCAAAATAAAAATAACCAATATCCAAAAACCTAAATACATACTGTAACGTGTGAGCACCGCCGCTGCGCTGAGCAAGCGTCTAAGTATAGTGATAACGTAATCGCGCGATCAGCCGAGCAACATAAACAAACGACTCGTGACGTGTTTAATTACTTCCGGTCGCCTGAACCTTTTATGTTTGTTGTTGTTATGGGTCAAATATTCTAGAACTCTCTAGAAGTTAATGGCAGCTATATAAACGGGACGCAGCTATGCCTGAGAGCTAGTTCCTTAGTTACATACATAGTTACATAGTCAGCTGAGTTGAGTTGAAGAGTTGAGTTCATTAGTGAAGACCGACAGTTAGTTTAGTTGAGTCCCTGATCGCATAACATTAGTTTTGTGATCGGGGGTTGAGTATACAGAGGCTGTGGAGTTTTATTAGTTATGGAAGTTAGTGAGTTTAGTAGAATAGCAGTATTGTGGTAAGCGTATGCAGTATAATGTCGAGTCGAGTACTCGGGAGTTACTGGTATATTGGGATAGCTGTGGAAATGAATACTCGGTAGTGTTGACGAGTATTGGGAAGCTGTAGTATAGGAAGAGTGTAACGACGAGTCGGGAAGTTACTGGTATACTGGGATAGCTGACAGTAGTGTTGACGAGTATTGAGAAGCTATAGTATACGAGGACAGTAACGACGACTCGGGAAGTTAGTGGTATACCTGGATGGCTCTAGAAATGAATACTCGGTAATGTTGACAAATATTGGGAAGCTATATTATACGAGTACAAGAACAGTAACATCGAGTTGGGGTGGATACTCGGTATTGGTGTTGAAGAATTACGGCAAACGGACAGTTGTTGATAATAGATCGGACAGTTGAACGTGATATAAATAAATAGTGAAATAAATAGTGTTATAAATAAATAGTGACAAATATAGTGATATAAATATCGCGTAAACAATCTACAAGAGTCTTCAACACTCCGGCAGTCTAAGATTGAAACGCGTTGTGAAATAAATGAACAGTTAGTTAAATAAAAATAAATAGCGTGAAAATAAATAGTCGCGTTAATTGTTTAAATAAATAAATAATCTTAGTGTTTAAGTAACTATTTGTATTCTTAGCCTTAAATTAGTATTTAATATTAATGTAACCATAATAATAGTCTTTTTTAGTATCTTTTAATATTTATTTATCGTTTATTAAACATTTGTTTTAATAAGTAATAATTCTTTGATTTTCACTTCACCCAAATAAATGAAAAAGTTACAATACCAAAATAATACCTAGATCATCATAACAACTATTACTAAGTTTAACACAATAAATAGTCACTGTCAGTTCTGTTTTCCATCACTTCCATCAGTATCTAAATCCATTTCTATAGGTTTCTCTACGTTCTCTTCATCTGGCATCAGTAATTCTTCTTCTTCTTTTAAATCTTCATCCACATCCAAAACAGTAAGTGCACATAGATGAGCACTGCAGTGGACTTCTACACTCACAGTTGGTTTGACAATCTGTGGTGCATGATCAAGAAACTAGTTGTAGCAACTGCTCTGGAGCAGCAGCTAGAGAGGTTATCTGGCTCAGATGTCCACCAACATTCTTTCAGCCCCAATTCAGTGAGTCCAACTTCACATCATGCCACTTCTGTACTTGCTGGTACACTTTCACTGTGCTCCTTTGCAGCTGCTATAATGGGCAGCAGAGCCGTTAACTTTAACTCTCCTTACAGAGATTGCTTCGCAGCCGTTGATAAATATAATTGGCGGCACAGAGCATCCAAACTGTACTCATTTTTTGGATCCATACATGGATAAGAAAAAATTAATTCCAGCATCAGCTATTGCCTCTCTTTGGGCTGTAGGGTCAATAAAGACCAGTAACTTTTTTCTAAGTTCTTTATTAGATCTTACTTATTTAAAAGGTGCTGTTTTATTGTATTGAGGAAACCGAATCGCAGCCCGTAAAAACATAAACTGTCAATAGTACATTTTTCATTTCCATCTCCTGCTACAGTGCTTGAATGTTATGTACTTTATCTTTCTGACTGCCTTTTCCAGGTACAGTTTGAAGGAGAAAGACTGATTAACAACATCAGTAAATCAGTATCACCACCGAGTACCTACTGTTACACTCATCCTTTTTTGTGCCTCAGTAATCCCTTATCCAACAATGAGTGTGTCTGCATCTCCATGAACTTGCAAAACTTTAGATCCAGTTTCCAACAAGTGCTTTGTCAGAAGAGATATTAGTTGTGTTTTATTAGTTGTTTGCAATGAAAACACTTTGTCCCAATGTGACATGGATTAAATTTTCTATATTCACGGCTACATTGGAGTTGGAAGGAAAAATATTAACTATCTTCCCCTCCATATCTCCTAATCTATGGACTTCACCAAAAAAATGTATAGGACAATTTTTGTAGGAAATTTAACGGTCTTTAAATTTGTATAGAATGACATTTTCTCTATCTTGCATGGTTTCCGAGATATTCCACAAAAACTGTGAAAATTTACAGCGAGAGCCTTTCTAGTACTTATACAAAAATGGGTAATAAACATTTTGTGACAATCAAACATTTTCTTTTATCGATTTCCCGGTTTGGGTGTGTTTTGGTCTAATTTTACTGTACTAATATTTGATATACAAACTAAACAAATGGTCATTTACCTAGAATTCTATAATAATCTCTGTCTTCTCATCATGCTATCGCATGTCGTCTTTTGCGAAGCGCAAACCCGTTCATAAGGTGGACGCAATGTAGTTCGCTTCGCTTGAACAATAGGTAACACATATCGTATATTTCACGTCTTTCCTTCTACTTTTTATAAATAAGCTCTAAATCAACCTTCTTTTGAAATACTTCCAAACTAATATCTCACTTAAAAACTGTACTATGAAATTAATTTCTTGTATCTTAAAAACTGCCAAAGCTATCACACTTATTAGTGGGGAACTTAAAACTGCCAAATTAATTTCAGGCTTGTTTTAAATTGTCAAAAATATCAATTGCCTATAACTTAGGATTCGAAAATCCTCTCTGATAGGTAAATATTCCTTATTTTCATTCACAACGATACTATTACATAAGTAAGTTCTAACCAGTTCTAAATAACAACAGAAAGATAACTGTTTTCCTACAATTGTGTAATTTTTTTTATTACCTAACTATTATGGTTATGGCAGGAGAGGAAAGCAGTGCATCACAAGTGCTTTTTGGTAAACGTAAAGCAAAAGCGCGTTCCGTTTACGCAACTGTCAAAACAAACTGACAGTGACAGAGATTTTAATATATTCCGCGCAGTAGGGAGGTTCGTATTTTAACTACTAACGTATAATTCTGTTTCAACGTAGCAAAGTTCGAAGAAAGAAACTATACTGTATTATAAATAAGAATAGACTATATGGCTCGATTAAGTAAAGATAAAAATAATGTTTCATTATTTATTTTTTTCTTAATAGGGGAGATTATCGAAGTTAATTTTATAATTATTAATATGTGTTATATAATTTAAAAATAAATTTTAAAATTTCCGGTACTCAAATGAAAATTACATGCTTGCATGGAGAAAATATATTTTTCCACAAAAATTAGATATACTACAAATAGGATGAATTGAGCTCCTATTTCCAAAAGAATTTATCTTTGCGGATAAATATTTCCACTTGTTTTTTAAATAATTTTCATACGTTTTCGGATTAATTGTTCCACTGCGAAACGCATAATCCTTCTCCATTTCACTTATATAGGTACATATATTGCATATTGGTCATCTGTTGTATTACGTTTTCTTTGATTTGCTGAGAAAGAAATGTGTTTAAGTATTAGTTTATTTGTTTTACACTATATTAAGAAAGTATTATAATAAATATACAAATATAAACCAACGTTTGACAAGATAACTGTATATTTTCCATCATCTTCCTGACTTGCAGTTGACAAGAATGACACTAATGACAATTCACAAAATACTGACGAAGTTAAATGCAATTTAAGTAAGCGCTATAGCACCCGCCGTGCAACCGCTGTAGATCACTATATACAGCGGTAAATTCAGAATAGACATTTTCAGTGCTATGTAAAATTCATAGTTACAGCGCCCTGCAACGTACATCGCTGTATAGTTACAGCGCTGTAGCGCCTTTAGTTCAGAATCGTACCATTAGGAATAAGATAAGGTTTAGGTACTATTCCAGCTTTTTGATTGATATAAACGCAAACCAAGTTTACAATAGTGATATGTAACCAGGTATATTATTTATTCCATTTTAACTTTATAATCAATTTAACAGCTTTAAGTAACTGTTTATTTACTAAACGATTTAAAATGATCAAATTTTTACGTTCCGAGTTGTCGAGTATGTCATGCACGAAACAAAACTAATAGCCATGAGTTTAATGTGTGTAAACAGGCTGGCTCCGCTGCGCCATCAAGTCTATACTTACTGAAATACAGTATAAAATATTATTACAATCAATACAAACCATAGCTATACTGCAAAACGTTGTAAAGTAATATCGTCAAAGTTTCATCAATTCTGATAATAGTTGATAGATTTTGTAAATTATCAGTTGTAGAAAAGATGTTGTTTATACTCGTACCACGCGTCGAAAAATATTAAGTGCACGTGCAGATATCCGCACTCGACATCTTCACTTTCACGTAACGGCCCATTTTGGTCACTTAATATAAAAATAACTATTAAAATGAACCTGCAAAATTTTGTTTTGCGCGGTTTACTTGATCTTCTTATACTCAATAATTCTAGGGTGACCCTCGTATTTAAATATAATAAGCATTACAGTACTACAACTTTTACTCAATTACCTTAGATATAGTTTCTTTTTGAAATAGTACCTGCAGTCCAGTTACTGGGTAGAAAAATATGTGTTTATTCCATAAAAGGTCGGGTATTTTTAATTTTTGGATATGCAATACATTTAGGGGTCTTAATAAAAGATACAAGTCTTCGACCTTGGAGCCCTTCAGGAAGAGCCGCCATCTTGGAAAAATGACGCAAAAAATCGGGTGTTCGTCAATAAGTATTAAGGCAAAAATAGTTATTTTTGCATTTGTTGAGAATAAAATTCCCTATAACTTTCATTTACAACATATTTTCTATAACCATTAGATAGCGAGCTACAGCGCTTCAAACAGAGCAAATTAAAATTTCCTTAATGCTTCATTTGAATAATTTTATTTGAATTTTTTTTACAAGTTATTTATTATTATTCATTAATTATTATTACTAGTAACTACTACATACATATAAATATATATATATATATATATATATATATATATATATATATATATATATATATATATATATATATATATACATGGTGTTTCTCGGATACGGGACACCGCAATTATTTTCTTTATTATTGATAATAGAAGAAAATAATTCAAATAAAAGTTGTTTTTTTAATCAGTGATTTTCAAACTAAAACAAAAAGTTAAATTTTCTTAAATGGAATGATATATATTTTTAGGCCCACTCGATAGAGAATTTTTTTTCTTAATTCAACCATGTATACATTTTATATCCTTACATTACAAAAATATTCAGAAAAATGCTGTTAAAATTTAAATAAATTTTATTTTTATAGTTATTTTTCAGTAGGCTATGTATGAAAAATAAAACTGTTATCTGTCAATTTGAATTATTTAATGCATAATCCCCATTCTTGCTTTTTATAAAGTTATAAACAAATATTTGATTTGTTTTAATTTAGGTTAAATTTTTTTCATACATAGCCTACTGAAAAGTAACTAAAAATACAATTTATTTAAATATCAATTGCATTTTTCTCAATATTTTTGTAATGTAAGTTTATAAAATGATTACATGGTTTAATTTTAAAAAAAATACTCTATCGAATGGACCTATAAAATATATACCATCCTATATAAAAATATATAACTTTGTGTCATAGTTTGAGAACCACTGTTTTTTTTTTCTTCAATGGGTGAATGTCCCTCTTCATTTATTACAACTTTTATTTGAACAATTTTCTTCTATTTCCAATAATAAAGAAAATAATCGGGGTGTCCTGTATCCGAGAAACACCTTTATATACAGGTGAGTCCGGAAAGACGCCCCCCCCCCCGTTATTTTTTTAATATAAGTAATACAAAAAAATGGCTCATTTAATTTTTTTATTAATTTACATATACTATTTGATGGCAGATGTAGATATTTTTTATAAAGTCAGATTTACAAGATACGACTAACAACTTTTATTTTTTAAATGGCAACCTATAATTATTTTAATAAAATAGAAACCACCATTTTTTCTCTTTTCAACGATGTATTATTTTTTATTAATGTATTTGAAAAATTTCGAGAAAAAGGAGATAATTTAGAAATATTAGAAATATTATGGGCGGCTATGTGAAAATAAACGATTTTTATTTTGGTGTTTCAGCAATGGCACCGACAGACAGAGGGTTAAAAATATCGAAATTTTAGATTAAAAATAAAGAGATAAGCCGATTTGCAGATGTTTAAAATTTTAGAGGGATTTCTTGTGAGTTTAAGTTGTTAGTAATTTGGAAATCGTTCGCAGCAAAGATCGTGTAATACCTGATATTACATTGAATTTCAGGCTAAATTCTAATTTTCAAACCGCGTTATTGTGCCTTTAAAAGTGGTGGATGAGAAAGTAAAAAATTTCCACGGCGAATGTAAACTGTTATAAATAGGCAAACTTATTAGACTAATACCCGGTAGCAGAAACGTTAATCAACGCGTTGTTCGGTTAGCGGTTCATCAAAACGAACAAATGCAACGCGATTTTGTGACAGCAATGATTTAAATGTCATAAGAACAAGGAAATTGATTCGAATTTGTTCGATTTGATAAACCGTTAATCGAACAATGCGTTGATGAACGTTCGTGCAACCGGGCATAAGTATTAAATACGTAAATTGTTTGTTTTTTGAGTAATTTTTTTTTTCCATAACTGTTATGAGTTAATGGCCAAAAACCAAAACATGCCGTCATTTTCTCCAATTGGTGGGAGGTTCCCATCCGTTTTCCGGAAACTTTTGACATGTTATTCAATGCATTTTTCTGGGCAAGATTTCGTAAAAAAGGTTTTCTTGTAATTCCTTTGAGGTAAAATCGTAAATTTCATGGACTATAAAACCTCTTCATAATGAAAAATAAAGTTTAACTATAATTTATATATATATATATATATATATATATATATATATATATATATATATATATATATATAGGGTGTCCCAGGAAGAGTTTACGTTATCATTATTTTAAAAACTATTCAATATTATTCTATTAAATTTGGTATCCGACATACTCGTTTCAGCTAAAATATTTTCAAAACAGTAGAACCGAAAGTAGACACAACTTTCTTAATTTAAATGGAATGCTATATTTTTTTTATTTTACCATTGAATTCGGCAGAAAATTTTACATACGAAACCATAAAAAAAATTACTCTTGATCAAGCACTTCCGTTACCACAAATTTCAGTTTATTATTTTCATCAGTCTCTGAAGAATAGACTGATAGACGACGAATATTTTCTGTTACAACCTCTAATTGTTTGTGCAGTAGTTTAGCCACTTTAGAGTGTGCTAATAAATGCAATTACTAATACCAAAGTAACTCGAAACAATAACTATCCCAATATACCGCCAAATCCGGCTTGAACTGGGCCAAATTATGTTTGGTGTTAATATAAGGGGGAAAAAAACCAAATGCAAACTAAGTATGTTTAAGTATATGAACAAACAAATCTAGCTAAAGTAATATCAGGAACCCTAAATGAACCCAATAACGACCAAACCAAAATACAAGAATGAAGAAATGTATTTATACTACGACGCCACAACAATAAATGCAATCCGATGATGTCACTCGAAAGAAATGTGTGCATACTCACTCTACACCGAAATACTATTATTAAAACAATAATATTAATCAAACCCCAACAACGCTGGTTTCCGCTAGAAATCAAGTTGTGTAACACGGTTTTACAACTGGCTCCTGAGCAACTGTTGGCTATATAAAATGGCGACGCAATAAGTTTTACGATCCAACCATAAGAACAAAATCAAATAAAGCTCGGTTTATTTAACGTAATTGACAAAATGAATGATAATTTTAACAACAAATACACTACTTGTCGTGCTAGGCAAGTATAGTTAAATTTTAATTGCAAAAAATACACAACACGAGACAGCGGACAACGCGTATGTTCTCTACGAGAGCCAACAAGCTACTGAGGCGCGGTCGATGCGGCAGTCGGACCACTTGAGGAGTTTGGAAGTGGGTTTGCGCGCGCACTTGCACTTTATCAAATATGTAAAACTGGTTGCTAACTCAAAGGGGTTAACCAATTCAAATTCAAAATTTGTATAAGACCTGTTGGTCTTAAAACAATGTCCTATGTTAAAAGTTGATATATTTTTAGTAAAATGAAAATATTTAAATTGCATTTATTTACATCAGTTAAATTTAATTTAAGTGGGCCATGGTGGAAAAAAGAAAATTATATTTAGTACCTATTTAGATAGGCACGCCCAGCAATGGGTAATAAGCCGTGATGATATATTTATTTATTTATTTATTTTTACTTACCTATTTATTATTTTTTATTTTAAGGAATTTTTATTAATTACTATCATATTAAATGTAAAATACGAAGTGAACAGGTATAGAAAATATAACATATAGTTAAAATGTTCATTGCCAACTAAACTAGACTTATAAACAAATACCAATGCGGGCAATTTAAATAATGTAACGTGGAACGCCGTCGTCACCGCCGCTGTCGCAGTTGCGCCGCGAGCGAGCGAGTGTCTATTTATAGCGATGACGCAATCGCGCTAGCAGCCGGGCTACGTCGGCAAACAGGTCCTGACGTGTTTAATTACTTCCGATCGCCTGAACCTTTTGTGTTTATTGTTATTATGCGGTCGAACATTCTAGTGCTCTTCTAGAAGATAATGGGAACTATATAAAAAGGACGTAGCTATGCTCGGGAGTGAGTTACATATAGTCGTAAATTTAGTTACATGGGGTGTTAGAGAGTAAAGTGTTAGTGCAAAGCACAGCAGTATCGTAGTGAGCGTATGCTGTTGGTGTCGAGTAGGTACTCGGAAATTTACTGGTATATTGGGATAACTGTGAGAGAATACTTGGTAGTGATGAAGAGTATTGTGAAGCAAGGTATACGGGGACAGTAACGGCAAGTGGAAGAGAATACTCGGCAGTGGTGTTGAAGAATTGTGGCATACGAACAGTCGGTGATATTGAGGCAATGGAAGTTAGACGAAGAGTTAAATAAATATACAGATAGTGTTGTGAAAGAGGTGTAACTTCTGTCTTAGCAGTTGCATATACAGTCGTTGTTGAGTCAGTTGAGTATATACACGCTGTTACCCTTATTTTTTGCAACAGAAAAAGGTTGTTTTTGTTCGAAATTATTATTTTTGCACGATCGGGTTATTTTTTTATATTTACCGATAGACAGTGGGTCTTATTTACAAATTACTGAACGGTAAGTGATGTGAATCGCTTACCGTTCAGGCGGCGAGACGATATAGTATATTAAGTATTAAGAACAGTAAGGACAGTTTACCTATCGAAGGCAATGTTTGGGAATGAGCGAAGCGAAATTCCCAATTTTGTCTGAGATCGGTAATTCCTTAACGTTCGTGATGCGTATACTTTTATTTGGACGATCGATACACAAAATTTAAAAGAAAAATAAGATTTGAAAATTATTTTGACATATTAAAATTTTTAGTTGTCATTTTTGAAGTTGTAATCTTTGTTTTTTTATTTATTTTTGTACGATCGGGTTTTACTAATGTTTACTGATAGTGTTTCTTATATACAAATTACTGAACGGTCCAAGGAGCACCGAACGGTCAGTGATGTGAATCACGTAGGTAAGTGATGTGCTTCAATTTTTTTAATATGTCAAAATAATTTTCAAATCTTATTTTTCTTTTAAATTTTGTGCGTCGATCGTCCAAATAATACCCGTATAAGCATGACGAACGTAAAAACAACATTGTCTTCGGTCGGTAAACTGTTTTTACCGTTCTTAATACTTAATATACTACTATAATTAAAGGAAGTAAAAATGTTATTTTTAATTTTATTATCTAAGTATTTAAAAAGGGTTTGCCCCAGAAAAAGGTTGTTTTCGTTTGAAATTATTAATAATGTTCCAAAACTTCACGCACTGTCAAATAAAAATTTTAAAAACATAAATACCTATACTAGCACCTTACATTAATATTTAAATTAAATTTTGCTAGCAAAGATTGCCTAATATATTTATCAATAATTTTGTAAAAGTGTCAACTATAATAATTTACAAATTTAACAGAAGTAAAAGCAATTGCTCTATTTTTGGAAATATAATTTTTAATACAATCAAAAAAAGATAAAATTGAATAAACATATATTACGAAAAATATTTTTCCTACAATCGTGCGTGAAAAGTACTTTTCACGCACTCATTACAGTGTGTAAAGTGTAACTTTTCAAGCACTAGTGCGTGAAAAGTACTTTTCGCGCACTAGTGCTTGAAAAGTAAATAAGAGTTGGTAGGGAACATTAAAATTCGGTTAAATTTCCTGTCAAGTATATAATTAGGTAGTAAATAATAATGAAAATAATAAAATTTATTAAGAAATATGATAATAAAATGTAAATGAAACAAATCTAACATTTTTTTTAGCAGATTGTTTACTATTCTAATTTTTAAGAACATTAATATATTTTTCACATGTATTCTAACCTAACTTAATTTTTAATATTAATATTAAATGTACAATTTGTACATTATAAAAGACTAATCATCGTCTGTCTGAGATTCTTCCAAGTGTTTAAGTTACATTTTGTACAGTGTTATGAGAAACAGTACTAACAGTATTTGAAGCTGCTGGTTGCCTGTACACTCAGTATTATGAGAAACATCAATACCATTTCGGTTGTAGGAAAAATATTGTATGCAACACGTGTGTAAAATAGTATTTTTTGTCTCGTGCTAAAACATCGCACTCGACCAAAAAAGTACTACTTATTTACATACTTGTTACATAAATAACTATTAAATGGCAAGGATATGACCCATTTTCAAAATGATTTTCGATTTTTAAAGATAAATTTCCTAAAATCTGAACTTGCACAAGAACCGGAAATAGTAAAAGTAAACACAATTAAAACCAACGAAAATCGACCAATTATAATAGTAGAATTAAACTCCTGGAATGACAAGATAAATATAATGAAGAATAAGAATAAACTTGGCAATAAAAGAATTTATATTGAGAATGACCTCTCAAAGGAAGAAAGGAGAATACAAGGAAAGATCCGCAAAAGAGCAAAGGAAGAAAAACAAAAAGGACATAAAGTTAAAATGAAATTGACAATAAATGATAAGCAATATATATGGAACAAGGATTTAAATAAGTTGGAGGCAAAAGTGGAAGAACCAGAAAACCAAAGGACAAAAAACTATTAAAATATCACGGACAGGAAATAATGGAGACTAATACTATGTACAAAAAGGCAACGATTTCGGATTATGGAAAAACTAGCATAAAGAATAAAAATAACCTAGATAAGGAAATAATAAAATTGGGAACCTGGAACATTAAGAGTATAACTGGAAAAGAAATAGAACTAATTGATGAATTTGAAAAATCTGAACTTAGTATATTGGGAATAACAGAGACAAAGAAGAAAGGGACAGGCATGCAATTACTAAAAGAACATTTACTGTTATATAGCGGAGTGCAGATGCAAGATTTTGCAAAAGCAGGGGTAGGATGTATAATAAGGAAGAGTCTTATAGAAAAACCTTAAAAATGGAAATGGGAATAACAAATTTAAATATTGTAGTAGTCTATGCACCAAATGAGGATGAGAATGCCAAAAACAGAGACATGTTCTGGGAACAACTCCAACATATAATAGAAAGCAAAGAAGAACCATTGATTATACTAGGAGATCTGAACGCTCGTGTAGGAAATATAAATACTGGTATAGAAAAAGTAATGGGTAAATTTGGAGAAAATACACTAAATAATAATGGCAAAAGATTAATTGACTTCTGTATTATTAACGACCTTAATATATTAAATACCACATTCCAGCATAAAGAAATACACAAAATTACGAGAGAAATAATAAGTAGAAATGAAAAATCTATCATAAATTATATTTTAATAGACCAGAAGCATAAAAAACAAATTAAAGATGTTCGTGTCAAAAGATGTTACGAAATCGGAAGTGATCACTACTTAGTAGAAGGTAACATGTGGGTACCAAAAAAACAAGAAGAAAATCAAAGTTATGGGAGGAATAAAAAGGAAACAATAAAAATATATAAATTAAAAGAAGACGACGTTAAAGAAATATACCAAGAGACTATTAAGGAAAAGATACTAAATGCAGGTGATTACAACAACTCGGACGCAGAAGAATTATGTAGCACATTTAAAAATATACTGCAAGATTCAGCAAGAGAAGCATGTGGAATGAATAAAAACAGCATAAACTTTTAAAAAACTCACTGGTGGAGCCAAGAAATGAAAGACGAAATAAAAGTAAAGAAAAAAGAATGGAATAATTACTTAAAAAATAAAACTCCGGGAAACTACGATAAATATAAGAAACAAAAGAAAAAAGTAAAGGAATTAGTACAAATTGCAAAAAGAAACGACTGGAATGAATTTGGCAAAAAAATTAACACGAACTATAAAGACAATAGAAAACTTTTTTATAACATTATAAAAAATATTAAAAAAGAAAAAGAACCACGACTAAAACAAGTCAAAGATAAAGAAGGGAAAATTGTTAAAAATGATTCAGAAATCTTAAATAGATGGAAAGAGTATTTCGAAGATCTATTAGAAGTAAATGACAACGAAAAAGAAAATATATCGATAAAAATAAGTAAGGAAAACGAAAATAAAATTATCACAATTGAAGAAGTGACTGAGGCGATCAGGAAGATAAAAATAGGAAAAGCTGCTGGATACGATGAAATAAAACCTGAACAGTTGAAATATATGGGAACAGAAGGAATTGAAATGTACCACACACTAGTGAATAAACTATGGAAAGGAGAAGACATACCACACGATTGGAAAACATCAATTATAATGCCGATACATAAGGAGATATTGTACAAATTATAGAGGAATTTCACTACTGTGTATTTCTGCAAAGGTATAAGAATCAATTTTAAAAAATAAATTACGCTTGAAAGTAGAAAAATATATAGGAAAAACACAAAGCGGGTGCAGGAAAGGATATTGTACACAGGATCATATATTTTCTATCCGACAAATTATAGAGAAAACAGTAGAATTTAACAAAGAAATTCTAATGTGCTTCATAGATTTAGAGAAGACATTTGACAAAGTTAGTAGAAAAGTACTTTGGTATATATTAGAAAAAAAAAGAAAATCGGACATACACTATTAAAAGCAATTCAATACATATATGTAAACAATATAAACTATGTACGAACAGGAAATCCACTATCAACCAAATTTAAAGCCGGCAACGGACTTAGACAGGGAGGAACATTAAGCCCAATTTTGTTCATTATTTATTTGAACGAAATCACACAGAAAGCGAACGAGAAAACCAAGAAAACAGAAATAGGATACTTAAATATGAAAAGGGTTTCAACAACGGAATGTGCATTTGCCGACGATATGGTAATATTTGCTAAGACGGGAAAACAACTGCAAGAAAATCTGGAGCTCTGGAATACAGCACTGAAAGATACGAATATGAAGATAAATGAAGCAAAGACAAAAGTAATGCTGATAGCAAAGGAACAAAAAACAGTAAATATAACACTAAACGGCCATCATTTAGAACAAGTTCAGAGTTTTAAATACCTTGAAGAGAATACAAGCCTCTGTTAAAGTATACCACTCTATAGAGACACTATTAGGCTACAAATTTATCAATAAAGGCACAAAATTAACAATGTACAAAACAATATTCTTACCCACTTTAATATACGAATGCGAAACATGGGTAACAAATAATCGACAAGAGAGTAAAATAAATGCAATGCAGATGAAATGCCTCAGGAAAATTGAAGGAGTGACCAAAATGTATAAAATTAGAAATGACACAATTAGAGATAAACTGCAAGTAAAACCAGTGTTGACCCAAATCGAAGAGAAACAGCTACAATGGTATGGGCACATTATTAGATTACCGATGGATAGGCCAGTTAAAGAAATTTGGAGAACCAGAACAAACGGAAAAAGAAGTAGAGGAAGACCACAAAAAACATGGGATGACAATATAAAAGAAATATTAGATAAAAAAAATACAACTACTAGAAGAGCACACGAGATAGCGGGAAACCGAGAAGAGTGGAAAAAGTTTGTCCTAGAAACCTGAAGAAACACACTTCTACACCCAAAGGGTAGAAGAGGAACAGACTATATATATATATATATATATATATATATATATATATATATATATATATATATATATATATATATATATATCAGAACATAATCCCCTTCTTTGATTTCTTGGTTCCTTATAAACCATTTGTTACGTTTATTTAATAGTGGTAAATATTCTTTTATCCATCTTTTCCAGAATTCCTCTATTAAACATTGTGCAATTTTCCATTGTTTCCTTATATGTAAATCATTGCAGCTAAATATTCCTGGAATAGAATCACAATTTGAGCCCTTTAAAAAATGATTTGGCGTCAGAGCTTCTAGATCTTCATGATTGTCTGAGATTCTTGTCAAAGGTCTACTGTTTATTAAATTTTCTGCTTCAATAAGTACAGTTGAAAGCACTTCTTCACTTAAATTTTTTGTTAATAATGTTCCTGAAATTGCCATTTTAATACTCTGTATCATTCTTTCTCAGCTGCCTGCCATATGTGGCGAAGCGGGCGGAATAAATTTCCAATTTATATTTCTCATGGCTAACTCTGATTTTATATCATCCTGCTTCATATCTTGAATGGCATTAAGAAATTCTCCTCTAGCACCATGAAAGTTGGTAGCATTGTCTGAAAATATTTCTATTGGAGTGCTTCTTCTTGCTACAAATCTTCTTATAGCATTTATACATGAATCTGTGGTTAGATCTTGTGCAATCTCAATGTGTACTGCACGAATGGTCATGCAAGTGAGAAGTACGCCATAACGTTTCATCTTACTTCGTTTTATCGTAACTTCCATAGGGCCGAAATAATCTATACCTGTATAAGTAAATGGACGTACCCACGGTTGTAATCTTTCCACAGGTAAATTTCCCATTAATGGGTGTCGTGGAACTGACTTTGTTATTTTCTTATTCAAAACTATTTCAAATCCATAGTGATTTGCGTTGCGATGATAATAGTTCAATATTAATCCATTTACATGATGTTTCTAATTTTGATAATCCTCCTTTCATTCTTATTAAGCCATGGCCATCCATATATGGTGTATACTGAAATAATTTACTTGAGTTCGGCAATGCTTTCTTTTCTTTTAACTGGCGATATTCTTCGGGAAACATTTCATTTTGAGCTATACGACAAATATTCGATTCCGATATATTTAATATTTCTTGAGACAAAATGACTTTTGAAGTACTATCATATCCTGGTGATTTACCTTTGTTTGCCCAGTTTATAATCCATCCAATTGTTCGAATTAGTTTATCATATTTGGAAAATTTTGTAAATTCTATGAGAGGTTTTTCTTCATTCGTTATGGTGTATAACGCTTCATTATCGACTTCTTTATCTTCTATGATTTCTTTGGGCCACTTAGCTTCTTCTAATTTAAGAAATTCTGGACCATTGAACCAGCGACTAGTGTCAGTAAAATTTATATTAGACGCAAATCTTGTTGCTTCGTCTGCAACATTTTCTTTAGATGAAATCCAGTGCCACTGCTTTAAATTAGTACTCTCTAAAATTTCTCCTACTCGGTTTAAGATGTAAGAAGGTTGACGCTTATCCACTGATCTTAACCATCTTAATACGATTCGAGCATCGGTCCAATAAAATACTTCATCAAATTCTATAGTATGTTCTTTAATAATAAGATTTGCTAATCTCGTACCTAGTAAAGCAGCTTGTAATTCAGCCTTAGGAATTGTAAGTCCTTCTTCAGTAGAGCATCTTATATACGCTACAGCTGTGTAAGCTTGCTCACTAGTGTCAGAAAACACATGTAGTTGTATGTCTTGTACATTTTTCATTACTTTGCAATAAGGCCTTGGTATCTTTAATAGTTTTAAAGGTTTTAAATATTCTATCCACTTCAGCCACTTCTTTTCAGTTTCTTTATCGATGGTATCATCCCAGTCGATTTGTTTTCTCCAAACTTCTTGTATTATAATCCGTCCTTTTATGACAAAGTTTGACAGTAATCCAAGTGGGTCATAAACTGACATTACAACTTTAAGCAATTCTCTTTTAGATGGTAAACGTTCACCTTCAAACAAATCATTCTCTACTTTGTTAAATTTTGTAGAAAATGCCAATATATCTTCGTGTATATTCCACATCATTCCTGAAATTCTTTCATTTTTGACGTCACTCTCATTAAATTCTTTCGTTACCCCTCTTAAATCCTCAGGAAGATGATTTAAAACTTCTTTTGAATTACTTAACCAATTTCTTAGTAGGAATCCTCCACTTTTATGGATCTCTCGAACTTCACCAATAAGTTTCTTGGCCTCTTCCCCTGTGCTGGTACTGTCCAAATAATCATCTACATAATGAAATTTTGTTATTGTTTGATATGCACGAGGGTACAAATCTTTAAATTCTTCAGCAATTCTGTTTTTGATGTACTAAGCGCAAAATGGTGAAGAAATCGCTCCAAAAATCATGGCTTCCATAATGTAACAATCAGTTTTTTCTCTTGAATATCCAGATCTCCATAACAACCTTTGGGCATGTTGATCTTCTTTCCGAATTCTTATTTGATGAAACATTTCCTTTATATCAGAAGAAAATACTATTTCTTTCTGTCTAAAATTGAATAATGTTCCAGTTAGACTTGCCATTAAATCTGGACCTTTAAGTAATAAATCATTTAAACTTTTTCCGTTAGTTTTGGCGGCTGCATCGAAGACAAAACGAAGTTTTCCAGGCTTATTTAGATTTATGACTCCAAAGTGTGAAAGATACCAAATGGGACCACTTGTAACAAATTCTTTTTCTTTTAACTTTCTTGCATATGTCTTTTCCTCATATTCTCGAATTTTCTCGCAGTACTCTGTTAAAAATTGTTTATTTTTACTGAGTTTCTTTTCCATTAGTAATAATCTTTTATAAGACAATTCGTAGGAATCTGGAATTGATGTTATGTCTTCCTTCCATGGTAGACCGATTTCCCATCTATTATTTTTCTTACAAGCAGTTTCTTCCATAATTTTAATAGCTCTTTCCTCTTCCTTGCTTAAACCAGATTTTTTTGTTACTATTCCGAAATTTTCTATTCTCAAACGTTCTTTTACTAACTTATACAGTACGTCATCGCATTCACTTTTGATATGCATCACATCCGCTTCAGAATCACTGACAATGCCAACTCTGCCGTGTATCACCCAGCCTAAATTTGTCCACGAAACAGCTGGTGCATTTTTAGGCCCTTGAATTATTTTTTTACTAACAATTATTTCCCAGTTATCCTGCCCTCGTAAGATGAGTGACTTCGCATTGACGTAATCCTCAATTTTATATTTTGAATATGATACCAAATAATTATAATTTTGTTTTATTTTCTTGAGATTCAATAGGTCTGTTCGTTTCGCTACTTTGCGTCTACGGTTTACTGCCGCCTCCATACAAAGTACATGGGCGCGGCAGTAAACCGTAGACGCAAGGGTGCGAAACGAACAAACCTATTGTCTGTGGTGTTAAATTTAGGCAGGCAACTGTTCTTACATTTTTAACATAATATTTTTTAGGGCAACCTTTTCCTTGAATATTAAACGATACTCTTCTCGAATAAATTTCTTGTAGAGCACTGTCGTTCATCCACCTTAATTCTAATTTTTCGTAGGGCCAATTCAATCCAATACGACTGGCTAATTCTTCTTGAATAAGACTTACAGTTGACCCTTTATCTAATAAAGCATAAGTAAGAACAGTTCTTCTTGGTCCAGATACATACACTGGTAAAACCTTTAATAAAATACTGTATGCGTTTATTGTCGTATGGTTTACACTCTCTCCATCATATTTTTCTTCTTCGTGTGGAGAATCACACTTTGTCTTGTTCAAATCCGAAGAATTTTCCATATGTAAATGTCGGTTATGATAATTTTCACATCCCTTTATTCCACATTTTCTTCGGCGTCTACACTTAAATACTCTGTGTCCTTGTTTCAAACAGGAATGACATAAACCAAATTCTTGAACCTTTTTTTCTTCTTTCTTCAACGAGCAGTTTGATAAATCTTTTACAATCTTGGATAAAATGATCTTGTCCTTTACACATAATACATGTTCGCTTTATATCTCTTTCAGTCGTATTTAGCACATTTTCTCGATTATCTTTATACTTCCAGGCTTCTTTTCCTACTTCTTTTTTATCAGGTCATGATTTGAGTTGAAAGTTACAAACAGAATTAATTAGATTGGATCTTTGTTTTAACCATTCTGCCATATCTTTTAAATTAGGTTTCTCTTTTCTGTATTTGGATTGTGCCCACTGTAGCTTCCAGCTGATTGGGAGTGTATATAAAACTTCATCAATCGTTTGCATATTAGTTAACTGATCTTCTAAGTCGAGACGTATCATATTCGTAACAAGTTGCTGAACTACAGCTGATAACTTTACTACTGAATCTATCTGATTTTCTTTAACAGGTGGTGCATTCTTCAACCTCCATATTAAATTTTTCAAAATATGATGAGGCTGTCCATATCTGTTTTTTAACAATTCTATCACATCATCTGCTCTTTCTGGGTTTATCAGAAATCCTTCAACAATTTCCCTAGCTTCTCCCTTCAAACATCGGCGAAGCCTTATTATATTTTCTCTTTTTGAAAGTCCGCATGTTTCTGTTGTTTCTAAATACTCCGTATAAAATGCTGGCCAATCTTCAGGCTTCCCACCAAAATACGGTAGATCTTTGTTTACAGTTTGACGGGTTGACAGTAGCTTCATATTTTCAATCATATTTTCTTTTGAAATATCTAACGCTTGAATAGCTTTAGTTAGAGCTTTTATCACATTATTATCTCTTTCAAAATTCTTATATTCATCTTCATATTACCTGCCATCCAATTTTCAGTATTTTTGACATATTCAGTGACATATGCACGTTTATTGACAGATAAATCTTCATCGCTCACAACGTCGTCTGAAATATCACTAAACTCTTCCACAATTTGAGTTTTCTTCAATTGATATTCCTTTTCTAATAAATTCTTCTTAATCCCATCTTCTTGTCTTTCTCTTTCTAACCGCTTCATTTCATATTCTGCAATCTTTTTTGCCGCTTCTAATTCTACTTCAGCTTTTCTACGTTTTCTTGTACTTAGTTTACTAGATTTACTCTTTTTCGACTTCTGATTAGTATTCTGACGTTTCTGTTCGCTGACAGTTTCTTCACCTTTTTTACTCGTAGTAGTACTGAGTTTGTTTCTTGTCTTCTTTCGAAGTCTTTTCTCAATCTCCGAATCGTTCTGGTGGATTCCTTTTCCAGTACGTTCACTTCTTTTACCTTTTGGTACATTCATCTCTTTTCTATCTTTAGTCGTAAGAGACATAGCTTTCTACTAGTGAATTCTAAATTCCACAGAACTAGGCTTTGTATAGGCGACGAAGGACCAGAAATTATGTAGTACAAACCTAATAATAAATATGAATTAGATCCGGCTTAAAGCAAAAGTTTAATATAAAATTACAGAATATAAAAATGTCAATTCATACACAAGATTGATTTGTTTTCTTTATTTCTTGATTCTAAAAATCTTCCAAAAAATAACTACGTAATTTACATGCTAGATACTTATTTCTACATTTACATGTGTATTTTCTTATGCTTTCGATTTACCTTAATGATATTAGTAATTTTTCCTTGTTGGTTTAGATGTGCTTGAATGCATAAGACTTGATTCGTTTTCATAAGGTATAGATCGACTGAGATTCGAAAAATGCAAATCCGCTAAAAAGTCAACTTGTGAATAAATTTAAGATGACCGCTTTTCAAAATGATCGATTCATATGAAAAATTAATTGTAAATTTCATGTGCTGTCATTTTAATGTACTTGTAATTCACTAAAATATGCAGCGAAAATTTAAGTAAATTGTTCCTGTACTATAACTATTAACATTTTGAAAAACTCAACAATAGACATACCTACTCGTACTTACATACTTCCAATATTAACCTTTCTTTTTAATAGCAAAACGAGAAATGATACTGAATATTGGTTTTGATATTAAAATAAAATTTCAGTATTAATAGATCTCAATATATATTTTTATTGCAGGCTAATATCGGTAGTATATGTGTCTAGTGTAGAATTTTTTAAATTGTTAATAGTTCTAGAACGGACACAATTTAGTTGAATTTGCTTTATATTTTGTACAGGGGTAATCTTTCCTCTTTATAACTTATGAATTCAAAATAATTCTACTTATCCTTTTTTTACTTGTGCCCATTTTTGTAAATAATGTCAGAAATATATTTATTACAAAAAAAGATACTTTTTCTTGAGTGAAATTGAAAAATCTTAATTGTTAAAACATGAAAATATATGATCGTAGATCTTCTTGACTGGAAATTTGATGGGTAAAGGAAAAACTTTTGGAATTCAGTCAATGGTTAAAAATTATTTATTTTCGGCCTCTACTAGTTTCGGCACCACATGTGCCTTCATCAGGAGGTGAAAATTTGTTAACATTGAAATATATATAAATAACATGGAAATACGTGTACAATGGTTGTCAGAATTAATAAAAATGAATGATAATGTTCATTTTGAAACATATGTCGTGTGATTATTATTGAAAATATAAAATATTTTAGGATAACGTGTTTTATTATTTCTACACCCTACGAAAAAACTAATTTAGTTTAGTTTTTTCGTAGGGTGTAGAAATAATAAAACACGTTATCCTAAAATATTTTATATTTTCAATAATAATCACACGACATATGTTTCAAAATGAACATTATCATTCATTTTTATTAATTCTGACAACCATTGTACACGTATTTCCATGTTATTTATATATATTTCAATGTTAACAAATTTTCACCTCCTGATGAAGGCACATGTGGTGCCGAAACTAGTAGAGGCCGAAAATAAATAATTTTTAACCATTGACTGAATTCCAGAAGTTTTTCCTTTACCCATGAAAATATATGTTACAGAAATGACAGAATGTACAGTAGAAAATCCGGCACATTGCAACACAACTGCAAAATCTAGTACAGTTCGGCCACCATTACAGTAAGTAGTCATTTTTTCCTTATATATTTTTATGAATAATAAATGTCTAAGCACTATTTTGTTGTGGTTTGATTCATGTCCATGGCTGCGAAAAAGTTCAATTGATTGATCTTGATCGATCTTTTTTTTAAATATCGGGTTGATCTTTTATTTTGAAAAGATCTATTAATCTAAAAAATCGACTTACCGAAAAGATCGATTAATGGACTAGATTGATCAAATGAAAAATCAATTTTTTCGTCAAAAAAAGATTCCCATTTTCAGCTTACATTGACAAACTTCACTGTCCGTGAGTAATATTAAGTAAGTGATACATGTTGAAGACTTAAATTCTGAAGGTCGCCCTTTGAATACAAAACCCTCAAATACAAGTCAAGGTGAACTTCACCTCCAATCTTGTTAGTTGAGGGATTAAAACGACAGACCGTGAAGTTTAGGTGAAATGGTAAAATTTATATGTTTTTTTTTTAAACACAATTGAAAACTTTTTTCCACACATGGCGGTAATTTAAATATTCTCAAGTTAATAATAAAACATATCAAGGGTTAATGAACGAATCCTCTTATTTATATTTTAATAGTAACAACTCCTCGGAGCTTTATGAAAATCTGCTAATCGCAATTAAAGAGGCAGCCTGTCAATCCAAAATGTCTAAGATAACTAGAGCAGACAGAGCAAATAACATCAATAATAATAAACCATGGTTTAACCAGCAATGCTCATATAGTAAAAAACAATGCCTTTTACTTCTAAAAACTTATAAAAAGCACCCCACCTTGTATAAACTTCAAAAATTACGTAAACAAATGTATTTAAAATCAAAAAGTAAACTGTATTGTACGTAATAAAGCTAACCAATATTGATATAAAGCATTTAGTAAAACAAAAGGGGTATAATATAATAATAATGAAGAAAAAAAAAGTAAATTGTATTGTATTGTATGTAATAAAGCTAACCAATACTAGTAATATATTTAATCTAATAATGTATCTAAGAAAGCAAAAATATAGGGGTGTAAGATTTTTGTATAAACTAGATTAACAAACAAAAAATTGTAAATTGTATATGTAAAATACGCCAACCACCATTGTTATAAAGTTGTACTAAACTTTTTAAACAATTAAATATATTATTATTATTATTATTACATGGCGGTAAACGACTGGTATTGGGGAATTGTCATTTATACCTACCCCCAGAAAGCGGAATTTAGCACGCGATATATAAATAATTTCCGAGGTACCTGACCACCATAACGTAAGATTTTAATAAAATCGATCTTGTGATTTTTAACCCTCCGTTACGCGCGCGAATGTTCGTAACACCGCTACTCGCGTGGTGCCTGAAAGACTCCGGCAAATATATCGTTAACAAATAATTCATTAAAACTTTTTTGTTTGGGTCGGGTAATAAATAAAAAATATTAACTTTTAAACATGTTTATTTAATAAAATTTTAAACAAACTAAAAGAAAACAGAATAATAACAAAATTAAAATATATAGTATAAATTTTACAAACATTGTTAGCATGCTCTAACCAAATGTAATTTGTCATATGCGTGACGTCTGAGAGACTATGATCAAAATTTATTGCTATTTACTATACACCGTACAACAATTGAATGCTGTGGCGTGTTGTGTCTCATTCTCGGACTGTCCCACCCTTCCGTTTTCAAAAGTTATGTTAGTATATATACTTAGTGCCATGTCAGAGACGTCACGCGAGTAAATTAAAATCTTTTCTTTTTATTAAAATCGATGTTTTGATTCGTTATTAAAACTGATTCTTGATTGTTTATTTAAAATTGATTTTTTGATATAGTATTTCGATTTCGTTTTAAAAAAATATCGATATTTTGCTATTGATCGAACAAATCGATCAATCGCAACAAAATCGATTTCAAATTTCTAAGATCATATATTATAAAATATTTTTAGCAAAATCAATTTCAAATTGCTAAGATTATATATATTATAAAATATTTATAAAAACCATAGAGGTAGGAATAAATAAGAGCAAGTGGCAGTAAAAGTGAAGCCATCCCCCTCTCCAGGCAGGGCCTAACTGTCAACCTTTCATGACCTTTAGCAAAGCCATTATTCGTCATTGATACACCAAAGTCTTGTTATTTCGTGGTCATTAATTGCAAAGTTTGATTGTATGTACAAATAATTTTATATTTGTTTTCCGTCATTATAAAATATATTTCAAATAAATACTGAACCAAGATATTTATTTTTATTTTGTTGTTCATAATAATAAACCTATGTCAGCTAAATTGTTTGATTTTTATAGAATTTGGAATAATTTAATATTATTATGAATATATTTAGTGCATTTCAATACATTTATTGCTAATTAAATTAGAATATTTTATTAATACAGGTGCCTTTTTAATATTTTATAAAATTTAATTAACTAAATATCATAAGTAAAATGTATATAAAACAATTTAGTTTTAAATATATCAATAAACAATATAATTACAACACATTTCCTTCAGTATTTAAGTTATATATATATATAATTTTATTTTAACGTATAATGCAATTTTATTTGAAAATTTATACATTCTCTAGGTCGGGGGTCGGGCCAGCTGTGGTGTTCCTCCGTCCCCACTAGGCTTCATTCCCCTGACCATAAGTATAACCTCATACTCCCACCTTTCTATTCCTACCTCCATGATAAAAACAGTAACTAAATGCTTACATATTTTTCAATTATTTTTTTTTTAATGCGTGAACCGTTCCAATTGCAGGGCGGGCTCTGATGTAATACGCCGTTTCGCTAACAGCGTAAATATAGTTCACAAGAAGTATTATGTTTTACATACATAAGTACATAAGATAATATCAGTAACTTTTCTGTAGACGAATGCAAGGCAAGTCAATTTTCGGCACTCTTATTCCATTTCCTAGAATTACAAAACTGAAAACATTTGACAGACGACAGGTTTTCTTGAAAAAAATATATTAAAATATGATCCAAAACTTCTCAGATTTGGTATTTAAAACTCGTATATGATTGGAAATAACATATTAGATTTGAAATTGGAGCTTATAACAGACTTCTGGTCGTAGAAAAAGTAAACTGTACAATGTCCATATTGCACGCGAACGTTTGAGGCAATTCCCTTCGGGTTGTGCATCCTATATCATCATATCTACTATTGTTGTACAGACAACTATTTTGCCAGTACATTATTTTTGTAAATTACATATAAATAACTTCCGCGGAGTTTATAAATAAAATGCATACGCTACTGTTTTGTAAAAAAAAATATCAATGGAAAGTTGTAGAAAAATAAATAATCTTTAATTTTTATAACAACATAAACCACAAAAAAATATATGTACAAATATATTCTATAAGAAAAACTATTAGAGCAAACTCACATACACCGTGAAAAATTTGATATTGGATTCTAAGGACATTAAAATGTATCTATTTATCAAAATATGAACGAGATTTTTAGATTTATCCCTGTACCTCCCTTACCTATGGAGGCGGGAGATAAAAATATAAAAACTTAACTAAATAGGTGTATATATTAATTCATGAAAATTATTTTCACTTCATATACATCTAATCCATAAAACAGTCTCTCCTCGAAATTTTACCTACCTAATCATTTCCTTTTGTTAAAATAATAATAATAATATGAAGAAATATTCAATACATAACGATGGCTGTGTTCTGTACTTCCTATCGCTGGCATCGCAGAGCTGCGAAGCTTATTAAAATTATTTTTAAGGTTAAGGGGTAATTATAATAATTTTAGGCTAGTTGTCTGTTTATTGTAAGTAGGTAACTAAATAAAAATAAGTAAATAAATAAATAAATAACAATTATAATATATCGTGCGGTTTTAATAATAATATTCACTATATGAAACATTAAATATTTTGTATTTTATTTCACAAAACAATTTTAAATATGACGTTCAACAATAGTCATGTCACAAAATTTTTGTTCAATAATGCGGATTTCAAGAGTTTCTGCAATAGAAAATGAAGCGTGTTCGGCTGTCGTCGTTTTCGGTCTTATGAAAATTAGAAGTTATAAGAATTATGAATATGAAAAAGGACCAAAAATTACGTAATGAGGTACATTTATTTTTTTGAAAAAAATTCTTTTTTCAATATGTGAATGTCCCCCTTTATCTAAAACAACTTTTATTTGAATAATTTTCTTCTATTTCCAATAATAAAGAAAATCGGGGTGCCCCGTATCCGAGAAACACCCTATATATATAATTTTATCCGATAGTATAAGAAGTAAGACTAAGCCTATTGGTGAAAAACATCCTATTAAAAAGCGTGTTATGATCACCCTGTGTTTGAACAAATAAATGTGACGTCACGAATACGAATTTACATCTCAAACTGTTTTCTTCGTATACCTAAGTTATTCTTCAAGTGTATGATATTTTAAAAGTGAGAAGCTTTCTGACATTTAGTTTCACGTATGACACTTTTATGTTTTAGTACAAGTTCTTGTCCAGAACCAATAATAGAAAATGGAAAATATGAAGTATTGGGTCCGAAGTTTGGATCATACATAGCAAATTATTCTTTATTGACATTTTCGTGCAACAAAAATTATTCTTTAACACCACCAACTACAACAATAATCTGTATTGACGGTGATTGGAATACTAAAGTACCTGAATGCAAAGGTAAGTTTGTTGCAACCAATGATCTCATAATTTTACTGTAGATGCTCCCTGTTACGCAGCTCGGCTCGAAACACTATTATGAACGGAGAATGCGTGAGACTGTGCGTGCGCGACTGCGAGAGTTGATTTCGCGTCACGTGACTTAGGGAGATATATTCAAACGAATAATAGGTTTTATACATTTAAAGCTGAATATTATTAGATGTTTAATTCAATAATAGAAAATAAAATACGGACAAAAACTTTAAAAAACTAATTTTTATACAAAACACGTAAAGCTTACACATTAATTTTTGTACATAACTATTTAATTACATACTAAATATTATTAATTATTTCTACCATAAAAAATCTGATGTGGCCAGCACATTACCTTCCGTCAGTTCCGTGCGTCAGTTGTATGTATTTTGTATAAATGTCATACAGAAAGTTCCTTGCAAAAGATTATAAATTTCTTCTATGTACATTACCTTAAGGCAGTTGTATGTATTTTATACAAATTTCATACAGAACAAAAGATCCAATATTTCCAGTAGTAAAATTATAACACAAACTGCACTCGACATTAACATCTTTCAATCAGAATTTTCTTAATATAGCAGCTGTTTCCAGAGTTATAACATAGCTGACTAATACATATGATATTTAATTTCTTTATAATTGTTTAACTCTATATCCATTTAATATTAAGTATAAAATGCATTCAAATCATATAGAGAATAAAATATTCTTTAATATTTATAATAACATTAAATGTGAAAAAAATGATATTTAACATCGTTTTTTCAAGAAAAACTGTTAAAATCTTCAAATGAGGGTACCTCCGGTTGACTAATT
>OY720466.1:4404690-4854690 GCA_963082715.1 Harpalus rubripes | reverse complement strand
ACACACACACACACACACACACACACACACACACACACACACACACACACACACACACACACACACACACACACACACACACACACACACACACACACACACACACACACACACACACACACACACACACACACACACACACACACACACACACACACACACACACACACACACACACACACACACACACACACACACACACACACACACACACACACACACACACACACACACACACACACACACACACACACACACACACACACACACACACACACACACACACACACACACACACACACACACACACACACACACACACACACACACACACACACACACACACACACACACACACACACACACACACACACACACACACACACACACACACACACACACACACACACACAGACATCATCGTAAAAATAGTAAAATCGTATTCTAGGGACCCTAAAACGTGATTATTCATCAAAAACTCACGGCCGAATTTTTTGACCAAAGACAATACCTTCCTTACCTAAAGGTGACGGAAGGTAAAACAACAAAGAGAGTTACAAGAAAAACATATTATTGAACGAGTAAGGGCTGGTTTATGATGAATTTAATTTATATATTTAAGTTTAGAAATTCACAAAGATAAAAACTCACAAATTCAATTAATAAACAGAACAGACAACTGACGGAAGGATGGCAACTGACTTTTAGGGTACCTTTATAAGCAGGGTATGACCATGGGCCAAGATCGCCGCCATTGACGGGCTCATGTCAAACATACTGAGAATTCATTTCCCGATTTATTTGTAAGAGATGTGATATATTATAAAATAATTTTAAACAATCACACTATGAATTTATAAAGGTAATACAAATTTATTTATTTTAAGAGATACACAATTATTATTATGCCATATATTTAGAGTTTGTGTATAATATAGGATATGGGTTATTATTATAACATCTAATTTAATATCTGTGGTTCTTATTTACATAATAATTATATATTCTAAACTTACCTTTTAAAAATTAAAATAATTGTGTTTAATATTGGTAATTTTTAGTTGTTTTCAAAATTGTCAATAATCGTGGTAAGTATCTTAACAAACTAGACAAGTACATAAAATAAAAATATTACTTACACTTTAAATACATATTAAAAAAATGTGTTTTTCATTAAAATAAAACAAATAGTCACGAAAATACATAATAATTTGCGCAAGAACAACGCATATGACAGAGGGCCCGACAATGGCGGACGAAACGTGAGTCACGACAAGGCCATACCCTGGTTATAAAGGTACCCTACTGACTTTAAGCTTGTAGCGCCAAATCGGAACTCACGGAGTTGAGATAAATTGACATTTAATAATTTTTTGTGTACTTAAATGTGTATTGTTAAGAAGTACTGTGATTATGATTGGTCGAATTTGAAATTTACATTTTTAAATATAAAATATAGTTATATTCCAAAACTATATTTCTAAATTTGTAAATCGTTCATAAACCATTGCATGCGTTTTAAGTATGTTTATATTTTCACCGGTTTCAGGATATGAATCCATTGTTTATATGTACAAAAGTAGGCTGGTAACTAAGTAATATCTGTATCTGTATGTTAATATTATTACCATACTGACTAGTCAACAACGGTCTACAAAACGAAAATAAAATAAAATGAAAGTATAATGCTCTTACATACAGATAACGTTAGTGTATCGTTCTAAATACGGTTTACTTTATTCTAAAATAATAAACATGAGGAATAAAGCACATAATTTGAATATTTGCCGTATTGACATATGTCAAAAATATAGCATTCTGAAAGTAGCATTAATGAAAGAATTTCAAAAAATAATATTTATTAATATAGTCTTCATTTTCTGAAACCGGTAAACTATTGAACAAACCACGGAGGTTATGAATCATAACAAGCCTTAGATGTCTTAAAATCCTCGCTCTACGAGCTCGGATTTCAAAATGACAGCTGCGGCAGTTATAATATACATAATATTCCTAAATATGTTAATAGCTAAAATCTAAATTTAAAATTTTACTGCCCTAAGGAATATACAATGAAAAAATTAACTAAGTAAACTTAAAAATAGGCAGTCGCCGCAACACGGAACTTGGTTTAGACGAGAATTTCATAATAAAAATATTATAAATTACAAAAAACTTTACTGTGCATATTTACAGCTTTTTACAATATAGTATATCAAGTATTAAGAACGGTAAGGATAGTTTACCGACCGAAGACAATGTTTCGCTCAGTCCCCAAATTTGTCTGAGATCGGTAATTCATTAACGGCCGTGATGCGTATACTATTTTTTGCACGATCGACGCACAAAATAAGAAAAATAATATTTCAAAATTATTTTGACGTTAAAAATTTTTTAGTCATTTTTGAAGTATATTTATTTACCGGTAAGTGAATCATATCACTTACCGATGTGATTTACATCACCGTTCAGTAATTTGTAAATAAGACCTACTGTCTTGGAAACACTTTCGGTAAACATAAAATATAACCTGATCGTGCAAAAACATTTTAATTTTAATAAAGACAAGAATTTACAGCGCATAATTACATACATACATACATAAAATCACGCATTTCCCACTTAGTGGGTTAACACAAACCCGAAAAAAAAAATCAGTCTTTCTTCAACAACATTCTTACTAACCTCACATCATAGGTACAACATATATTCCCACTATTAACATATTAAAGTGACCGAATTACGGTAGCGAAATACCGCAATAATCGTACCACGCATAATTAGTAATAAAAATTACAGACTAAATAAAAGGTAACAAAAAAAACTACGAGTAATATAGAATAAAGTTATGATTCATGAAACCAATTAAAATTAATTAAAAAAATCTGATGTGGCCAGCACATTACCGTTCGTCAGTTATATGAGGCATTTACGAAAATTCTACCGGTGAATTGTTACCGGTAAACAGCTGTTTATCAGGTTATAGCAACCGGAATCGATATTTTAACAACACAAATAGTAAACAGGGTAGATCCATAACCTATGAAAATTTGAAACAGGTGGTATTAATAAAAATAAGTAAATGCTTACACTGACAGTTTTTTTTAATAAGCACGTATATTCGTATTAATAAAGTGTCAGTAAAAGCTGATACTATAAGAAAATACTTATTTGACAAACGTATGTACTTATACTTATAATCAAAATATGTAATTACTTAAAACTGTATTTATAAAATGGAGTTAATTCTTATAGAATTAAGTATTTACTTATGCATTTTTAAGTATGATATTTATCATGCTTATGAGGGACCGAACAAAAATTTAAAAGATTATATTAATTTAAAAAAAAAACATGTACTACGCCGTATGAGTCCGTAAAAATTATAAAATTCGTAGGGAAAATCCCAGTGAACAAAATTTTGTCAAATATTATATCACTTTACACCCGAAAGTGTGGAATGGCTACCAGAACTCTTTCTTGACGTTAACAATGAATTCAGAGATGGTGCTCCGTGTTCATTTATTAAATGAAATTATTTTTAAGATATGTTGCCAATCAGTGACGAATAAACCTTGTTTGCATCACAAGCCCGTGTGCCATTTGCTGCATTGTTTTTTTTTTTTTTTAGCTCCTCGTGACCATTTATAATTTTGCACCCTGATACCCTGAATACGTACGATTTTTGCGTCCCCTGCAATAATACGCCACTGTTCCGGCCTTGATAAATAAACATCTAAAAAAAAAATTATAACTGCGGGTCCTTATTTAAAAAAGCAGAAAAGTTATATTACACAAGGTTTTCAAATTGGTGTTGGTGAAGACCGTGAAGATAATACTTTTTTCATTAATATTTTAGTCCATGTCGCTGCTTTCAAAACTAAACATTTTTAAAATTTCAAAGATTGATATAGAACTGAATTCCAGATAAGTTTGTCAACTTCCAATAAATAAATATAAAAATGAACTATCAACAAATGTCCAAATTTTATCTTTTTTACAAACACACGGCTTACTTCTGAATTTCATATGCAAGTACATACTTATAAGTATTTACTATAAGTATCAGCATCTGGTTATTAATATGAAGATATGTATTTACTTTTACTTCTTGCTGATACTGATGAGTAAATGCTAGTACTTATATGTACATACTTATAAGTATTTACTTATTTCTATTAATATCATTAACGCGCGCGCTTTGCTTTGTATTACTACCTTTTTTGAGATTAGATTCTTCATGAATCCGGTAGATGGATCTAGTAGATATCGTACTATTTTTGAACACGGTAACATTTTACCATTTGTGTTTAAAACTAATATGTTTTAAATGAGAGGAATTAGAAAATATTAACCCCTTGAGGTAGCAACCCGCTGCACATGGGAATAGAACGAGTAACCCGCCCTGACTCTATTTAAATAAGGCAAAAAATAAATAGAAATAACTGTTTCTGTTACTTGGAAAAATTAGTTATATATTTTCTACGTGTATAAGTTTAATTTTAGAATTGTTTGACATAGCTGTAGTATCTTAAACTAATTATTAATATTAATATTACTACGACTAATTTCACGCGAGTGCGCGCGCACCCCCACGCCAAGGTAGTGCCGCTACATCATCGACCAACTCAGAATGTGTCTGGCTTGCAAGCGGTAAACGCGTATCGCATCGTCGTCCGCGAGAGTGGCTTTCCACCATTTTGCATTAACTTTCTGATTTTCATATGGTCAGTAAAGTAATTTGTTGTTTAATTATCGTACGCGTAGCTTAATTAGCCTAGGACGACTAATTCAAGGAGTTATCGTTCAGTTTTCATTTAATTTGGTACTTTATAGTCCGTGAATACTTTCCGGCGCCAATTTGTGCAGCTAATAGACACATCTCAGGAATCAATTGTAAAATCGAACTGTACAATTTGATTTCTCACGGAACTCGTGTTGTTAGGGATTTGATTCATATTTCCTTGGGTGAAATTATTATTATTTCTTTGTAAACCTGTTTGCACACGTTGTCGTTCGAGTGACGTCATCCACAGCGCATCTGCTGTTATTGTCGACTAGGTACAGTCAAGGCAACAAATTTTGCATTCTAGTTGGTTATTATTAAGTTCATTTAGAGTTCTTAATATTGTTTAATTAAATTTGTGTGGTCATACACTTATTAAATGATTTAGTTAATTTCTACAAATATCGTAGTTGTTCTATCTTTGGTTTATTATTGTTTATGTCACTTATATTCAATACGCTATCACATATCTCTCAGAATTGTTTTCAGTTGTTTGTTATTTTGTTGCAATTATACTTAGCACGTTTCTTAGTTCGTAAAACTAGCTGGTCCTTCGTTCGTTGTTAATTAGTACGTATCACAAATTAGTATTATCCCGTTTATTGGCCAAGTCCAGTGATGTGAACCAGCTATCGAAGGTTGTAATTAATTTGGTTTACATATAGTTTTGTTTTATTCATTGAATTTAACATCAAACACATTGTTGGTGCTTCTAGACCGGATTCGCTGATCTAGAGACATCACATTTGGGCTTGCGAGCAGGATCAAAACATTTGGTTCTTCTAGGCCGGATTCGCTGGTTTAAGGATTGAACATTTGGTCCTTCGAGCCACTAGGTCCTTATTACTTAGTCCTTCGCACCGGATGGACGCAACAATTTGTGTTTTCGAACACAGTCAGTTGATGCGTTATCTACTGGTAGAATTTTCGTAAATGCCTACGTACTCGTATCTTCTATAAAATTCATACAAAAAGTTCCTTGCAAAAGATTTTAAATTTCTTGTACATACATTACCTTTCGACAGTTGTATGTATTTTATACAAATTATCCTATATTTCGAGTAAAATTATAACACAAATATACTACGAATATGCCAATTGACACTGACATCTTTCAATCAGAATTTTTTTAATATAGTAGCTGTTTCTAGCACACTCAGAAAAAAATATCATTTAGTCAACCCATTTTTAGTGTTTGCATAGAAACAATGCTTTATTCGAGTTAAGTCAAACATGTAATTTGTATTACAATTTGCTGTTTAGCTGAATAATGTGAATTTGTTTCGGCAACTATATTGGAATGAATTGTACAGCGAAACAAGGTTTTGGGGGTTAAAATCACCCAATACGTAGTGTTTAAAACAATCTTTTTTTATTTTCAAACTGACAGCATAAATGTTTCGGACAAATATCTAAAATCATTATTTTTATTAAAAAAATGTTTTGTTTGAATAAAACATCTTTGTTACAACAAAAGATGAAGTGATTGTAATAAAAATTTCAGTTACTAACCACAAATACTTAATAATTATTGATACAAGAAAATTATTCATTGCATTGTATAAATAATAATTGTTATTCTAATACATTTTTCATATTAAAGTAATATAATATCTATATTGATTCAAAGGAAGGTGCTACTTACTGCAATAAAAATAAAACGTTTAAAAAAAATTATGTTATATTGTATTATTTCTTTATAAATATTTATTTTATAAATAACATTAAATACAATTCTAAACATAACTCAGTGTCACAGTTTATTATTTTTCCCACAGTTGGAATTAAATCTGCAATGTTTTGTTCGGTTGAAGACAGAAGTACTTCTTCGGTTATATCCTGCTCTGTAAATGAAAAAATAAAAATGATAAAATTCAGGGGCAAATTCGTTTTCATACTTAGTTTGAAACTGAGAAGTAAAAAGTTAATCAACATTTCTGTAAATGTTTGTAAAAAATGATATTTTACTTCTTACATAAAATTAAATCGAGAAAACGTAATTACTAATTGTTGTGCAGTACATATATAATATTGAACTTATTATATGTTTTATTGACCAGTTCTCCGAAAAGGGGTATATGTTTCGGTATAAGTGAGTAGGCGGATGATGTGCACACTGCTCGGCAAATGTTGTTAAGTTATGCGTTCAATATCAATATTCGAAAAATGTATACTGTTTATTGTATGCGATATTTTTGTGTATATCGAAGCAATAAATTATCCATGGTTTGTACGACAATTGTAAAATTGACCCTTACGAATTATGATTAATTATTGCGCAATGATATGTAACAATAAATTTATATTTTTCTAAATAATAATTCAAAAATTACGTGCTACTTTTAACCTTTAATATTGTAAAATAATATCACAATAATAAAAATGTTGCAGAACTGTGAAAAGCAAACGGAATGTAACCTTACTTACCTTCAAATGTTTGTATGAAGTTTTCAAAACCCCACTGTTGCAGTAGAGTTTTCGTAGTATTATCGGCCATGATATATTCACAATACACAATAAAAAATTAGTAAACAAAACAATATAATTTTACGCAGTACATACACACCTATACTGAAGAACGACACATTTATCACATAAACAAAGAGGCTACGCGTATACGACTAAGCGGTAAAGTCCCTCCCTATACTGAAGTGGTATCGTTCATTACCCTAAACCTCCAAAAGGTTTGAATGAAGAAAAAACTAAATTGTATTAATTATTAATATAATATTAATAAACAACATTATTTCATTCAATCTCTTCAGGTATTGATCTAACACAATACAAGAATATATTTAAATCTTAAAAATGTTATTACAATAAATATATTGATAGTTTTGTCGAAGTATATTCACATTTCGCGTTAATAAGAACAAGGGATCAAATAAATGATTATAAAGTATCCATGAACATTTAAAAAAGTTGGTTTAATATAAATACAGTTATTGATACAAGATAAAATTGTAGACTTCTAGTAATAAATGTTATATATTTCAATAAATATTATTTAATGTGTTATTGTATTCAATCCAAATGACAGTCTTTCATTTAATACATTTCAAATAACACTTTTTCGGTTATTGAAGTAATACAGTTCGTATGGTTCTCATAATGCCATATGTGTCTCAATTAAACAATTTTCTCTTACACTTTAAATCTTGTTACTTATACTCCGTAAATTTTTCTGTGTGCATAGCTAGCTAATTTATAAAATTTAATTTCGTTATAATTTTCTAACTCTATATCCATTTAATATGAAGGATAAAATGCAGTCAAATCGTATAGAGAATACAATGTTCTTTAATATTTATAATAACTTTAAATGTGAAAAAATGATATTTAACATCGTTTTTTCAAGAAAAACTGTTAAAATCTTCAAATAAGGGTACTTCCGGTTGACCAATTATACCCAAAATCTAATCAGCTCTTCATATGGATGCAACGAAGAGGAATACGAAAGATTCATAATTTTTGGAATTGTACGCACACGCAAGCACACACACACACGCATGCACGCACGCACGTATGCACACACGCACGTACACACACACGCACACACACACACATACACATAATCTTCGTAAAAATAGTAAAATTGTATTCTAGGGACCTTAAAATGTGCTTATTCATTAAAATTTTTTGAAAGACAATACCTTCCTTATCTAAAGGTGACGGAAGGTAAAAACAATAAAATTTGATACATAAATTTTTATCTTATTCTTATTTTAGCCTCATTCAATGACATGTTTCTGCGATGTAGTTTTATTGTGAAAAAAATTGTAAAATTAAATTTATAATTTGTAATTAATGATTGATTAAAGGGTCAGTCAAGTACGTGATTATTGGAGGGTTGAAAAAATGGTTTTCATATTGATGTTCTTTTTTGTTTCTAAAATTAGTTTTAAAACATATCCTCTAAAATTTACTTAAGTACCTCTAAAAGTAATTTCTGCGATTTTGCATATATATTTAAGGTAGATACATATTTCGAAGGCATCGTTATTACACCGCGATTTCAATATTTTGTGGAAAACTTGAATTAGTTTTTTTAGCATCTGCATAACATATAATATGTATAAATAAATTCATGTTAATAGCTAACCCGTAAAGACAAAAAATTTCTCCTTTTTTAGCACAATTTGTGCAGCCAAAGCCACTGCAATACATTACAATTCTAAAAATATATATTTCAAATAAGTGATAAAAATATATCTATTAAACAATATTTTTGTCGACAGAACACTGAAAACTGTGGAAACTTCACCCAAAACTACTCGTTCTTATATAGTGTGTTGAAAAAAATCCCTAACTCGAAGTAGGCTATGAACAAAGAAACGTATGTCAATTTAAAAATATTTAATTAAATGTCAATTTTACATGTGATATTGTCATGTTATCTAAAGATATCAAAGCTTTTCTTCTTGAATCTTATTTAAAATTGAGAAACAAATTAGAAAATGATGAATGTCAATATACTGTATCTTTACTGTTATTTCTCCTTAAAATTACATTTGAAGATTAATTTTGGCATCTTGACTTCTGAATAAAATAATGATCAGACATATGTTTCTCTGTTCATAGCCTACTCCGAGTTAGGAATTTTATTAAACACACTATACTAGTACATTTTATTCAATAGTCAAGATGTCAAAATTGACCTTGAAATGTAATTTTAAGGTGAAAAGACAATAAAGAAGGATACAGTAGGTATATTGACATTCGTCGTTGTCTAATTTGTTTCCATTTTTAAAATAAGATTCAAGAGGAAAAGCTTTGATTTCTTCAAATAATATCGTTTCTTTGTTCATAGCCTACTCCGAGTCAGGAATTTTTTTGAACACACTGTATATACTGCTTGCATGCAGTCCCTTCGTCACATGACACACACTACCTACCGCACTCTAATGGTTATAACATAATCTCGCTCTAGGGAGCATCTATAGTAGAGTTATGAGATTATTGGTTACAATCACCTTACCCGTTATTATAAGTTTATTTTTCCAGCATCTTGCCTACCGCGAATATCCTCTTCTACTGTAGATATCAAATGTACTGTAGACGATATTCATGTGGATTGTAGTAAGCCTTTGGTAGAAGGTACCGTAGCTAAGAGTAGATGCAAACCATTTTATGAAAATGACCCAACTCTGCCAACTCAATCTCCTGTTAGTGTTTGCATTGGGGGATTTTGGGATAATCCTGTTATTCAATGCGTTCCAGGTTAATACTAGCAAATGAAAATCATTTAAAATATTAAATAAAACTTATTAATTATTTTTTGTAGAATGTGGAAATACGCCAATTGGTGACGCCAGTGGAACTGGACTGAATGAATTCCCTTGGCATGTTGGGATTTACCGCCATCAACATGACGCATACGAATTTAAATGTGGTGGATCAATTATTTCGCCTACGATTGTCATCACAGGTATACTAAACTACAAATCATTTGCCTAGACCTAAAAAATGCATATAAATAAAGGGAATAATGATGAATCTAGTGTTGTGTACTCATAACTGCAAACTACAACGTGTTACTTGAGTAGTATGAACTGATTTGATGAAAGAGTGCAATATGTTGGTGGATGGAGTAAGACTGAAAGAATTAATCCATGGTTTCAGTGCAAGATGTAAGGTATAGTCAAAGTATAGGAAAGTAATATAATTCATTTCATAAATGACAATAAGAAACATGGCAATTTCAAAAAATAGTATTAGTAAACATATGTACTGACATGCAAATAATTGATGTTAATTTGAAATACATCATAATTTCAAACTGGCCTCAACTTTTCGCTCGTCAGTATATTATAATTAAATGTTAAGTTTATAAAACATGCAGTTGTTTAATTTTATAAACCTAACATTTCATTATTATTTACTGATGAGCGATGAATTATGGCTAATTTGAAATTATGATGCATTTCAAATTGACCTCAATTTTTTGCATTTCATTATAAAATATTTATACTAATATCTTTGAAAAGGTTAAAACTTTATTACAATATTACAAATATATATATATATATATATATATATATATATATATATATATATATATATATATATATATATATATATATATATATAATTAAAAAATTTATGAATGTAAAACAAAATAAATAACATACATAGCATGTAATTAGGAAACCGTAATGCAACATTGCTTGAAAAAATGGTAAATTCTATAAATAAATTTTAAAGAACGGAATAATCTCATCCTATAGTATAAATTTAATAAATAAATAAGTTTTTGGAAATTGCTGCATGGATGTTTTACTTCTATAGTACTCCATTTAATAATTACTTTTGAAATATTAATATTTTCAATTGAAAATATTTCATAGTTTTTAGAAAAATAAGGCTCTAATTGCAAAATATAACATAAATAAAACATTCGGCATTTATAAATTTTCCAAACCTTTACTTTGATTAAAATAATAATATTAATATATTAATTTGTTAGACGGAGTATAATAGATTTTACGAACCTCTCTGTATATTGAGAAAAACAGATATAGCGATTTTTTTCCCCGAAAGTACTACTTGCTACTTTGCTACATTCGAACAACCTGTCATTGCACATTTACTTCCTTCATTTTTCTTTTTGGAAAAAAAATTAATTTGCCATTTTATAGAAATACAAAATAAAAAGGAAAGAAACTCAGGTTCACAAACAATGCAAATAAAATATTCCTACCTACATATTTATAATGCACACAAAAAAAACAACTGATTTTTGAATAATGGGAATAAAAACAATAAAATAACAAAAATACAGTAAAACAAGACAAAAATAGAAATATCATCTGATAACGGCAGCACTCGTCATAATAAAATGAACAATGAGCAAATTATATTTTAAATGTTTTGTGTTACTTATAAATTTAATGTATATTTCCTTTATATTTCATAAATGTTTAGTATTCATTATAATCTTTACTGATTATGATACCTAGTGTTGCTGCGCTTACTATTTGAAAGTTTAAAATTCAAACAGAATTGCGCCACAGTCGCCATATTCTTTTCAAACAGTCCGATACCATCTAAGGTTTTGTAGGCGAGCAGGGGGAAGAAGCTCGGAAGAGGCTAATGGACAGGGCTAAATGTACCCCACTCTTAAAATTTTACATCTGCCGATGTCATTGAATATGTTGGTCTTAGTAGACATCGGCAAGAGGGAGGGTGATGTTGCTCAGCGACATATAATTATGTACGTAAATATTAAACAATAAACTTTATGCAACACCGACTTATACCTGGTATTATGGTTATTTAAAGAATAATTGAGAAGTCTCGGAGAAATTTTATTTATTTTTTGCTTTTTTTAAATAATAAAAAAATATTTTATTATTGAAAACATGAGAACACAAATATAAAATCAAACAATTATGACCGGTTGCAGAAACGTTCATCAACGCTTTGTTTAATTAACGGATCATCAAAATGAACAAATGCAACACGATTTTTTGACAGCAATGATTTAAATATCATAAGAAATCTTATGACACAAATCTTTACCTGATTACAACTAGACTCAACATCGGAGTACAATATTAAAAATTACAAATAAGTAACCTTATACATATAGCTAACAAATTATTACATCCTAAAGATATTGACCAATCCCCGTCACCCTAAAAGAGTGGGTATTTTAGATACGGTATTTACTTGCAATTCTATAATCCGAACTAATGACGGGAAAGATCACAAATTCGGGTATCTTTGTCTGTTTAACTAATTTTCAGAATCGAATTGTAGCAACTTTTAATCAATTTTAAGTTAGATGGGGTTTCGTGGCCGTGTGCCTGAATGTCAGGTCGCGAATCTGGGGAACCGGGTTCGATCCCGACGGATGTACTCTCCACGCCAGCAATGAGTGCCCCGTGAGGTGACACTTGGTAAGCGCTCACACGGTACAAATATTTCATCATTACCGATATCTGTGTTCAAAGCAGATTAGTACACCCAGCAATGGGTAATAAGCCGTGATGATATATTTATTTATTTATTTATGTTAGATTTTTCAAATTTATGTCCTGTTTCAAGCTCATGGAACGCTAAAGCTTACTCGAAAATATTTTTACATTTTACATGGTACATATTATGTTCTTTAAACCTATTTTTTTTTATCAAAACGGTAGTTTATTGTTTTGCTCTAATTTAGTGGAAGAGTATTCTGGATTCATTGAGTTTAAGAACTGGTCTATATTGAAATCTCTATCTATGATTGCAACCACGTCATCCACATATAAGATACAATTAGTTTTTTTCGAATAATTACAAATTAAAAAACTTAATAGCAAACAATTTAGATAAAATCGAAGTGAATATGAAATTTCTAATTTATTCCATTACTTGTTCATACTGCACTAAATTATACATAGGTCAAACAAAACGAAACAATCTAATTAGGTATAAAGAACATTATGTACTATGAAAAATGTAAAAATATTTTCATGTCCATAAACTTGAAACAGGACATAAATTTGAAAAATCTAACTTGATTGATTAAAAGTTGCTACAATAAGAAAAATTTAAATATGTTGGATGCTATATGCAAGAAAAACAAGAAGATAATTTGTTAAATTTTGACCGGGCAGTGGATAAACGGTTCTTAAAAATAGTTATATAGCCAAAGATACCCGAATTTGTGATCTTTCCCGTAATTAGTTCAGCTCAGATTATAGAATTGCAAGTAAATACCGTAACTTGAGGTCACCAAAATTCAACTTTTGTAAACCACAACCACTATTTTAGGGTGATAGGATTGGCCAATATGTTTAAGATGTAATAATTAATAATTTGTTAACTATATAAGGTTTCTTATTTGTAATTTATAATATTGTACTCCGATGATGTGTGTGATGAAAAGTACATCAGAATTTCGAAAGATAAAATAAAGTGAAGAAAATGAATTGTGTTTATTTATTTACTGAAATCTAATATTTAATTATAAATATAAAAAATCTAAATAGGACAAATATTTTATAATTTTTTAAACGTAGTCTAGGAATTGAAAATCTAAGAAATCTATCTGAATGTCATGATACCAGAGGCTTATGGGCGGAGCTTGATGATTGCAAGGAATTGCCGAGTGGTGGCACCACATTTCTCAATTTTCAATTCTAAACATTAAGAATTTTTTCTCAATACATTTGAAAGATAAGGGTTCATATTCTGTCGCTATGCTGTAAATTTATTAAAAAAATATAAATTAAATAATTTTTTATCATGATGAAAAATTGCATTTTTTCCAACTTTTTAACACTGAAAATGTTTGTTATAAATATGTAAATGGATTTAATTTTGGTTAAGCGCCATTCCTCAAGGCATTTATAACAAGGAAATCAAGTCTTCAAATTAATAATTCCATAAATAAAGTTTGAAAACGCTAACTAGCAAAGGTGTGCGTAGCGCACCAATCCCGTCATTCGAAAGGATCCTTAAGCTCGATAATGAGAGCCTTAGCACAATATTTCTCCCGATAGGTTCACTACCGGGCTATGCTGTATTTCAGAGAATAGACTTAGGAGTAAGATAGGGCTTAGGTATATTATTTATTCCATTTTAGCTTTATAATCTATTTAACAATTTTTAAGTAAGTTTTTCTTTACTAAAGACTTAAAAATGATCAAATTTTGACGTTTCAGGCTGTCAAGTATGACATGCACGAAACAAAATTTAATTCATAAGTTTTATGTGTGTAAAACAGGCTGGCTGTGCCACCAATTCTATTCTTATCTGAAATACAGTATAGTTACTCTAACTTGGGATTGTTAGTCGGAATTCGGACAGGAAGCGAATAAAACAATTGAAGTTCGCATCATCATCAGAGCTGAGTATACATGAAATAAAAAATTATATTTTATTTTAATAAAAAAAATAGATACTAACAAATTTCAAAATATACAAATAAACCTACTATTATTGATCTTCGAAGTTGAACTAATTGTAATATAAATATACCATTTAATATCATGATATAGGTTTGTATTTTTATTACAGATGTTAACTTGTGAACGAGTATTGTGTGACTGACGACAATTTGTCTCTCAAACAACCTCAAAAAGTTAACAAAAAATCACTATAGATTGCAGTAGGAAACATGTTGGTAGAGTTCACGCGGTAAATTTTAAATTACTAAATTATTTAAAATAGTATGATATAAACTATTTAAATGATCTAAATCTGTTCTAAAATTAATACTATTTTTATCAATTTGTATATGTAACATTTCTGAAAATAACCTTTTTCTATAGTATTGTTCTGTTTCCAATATTTTAACACTATTAAAGTCAAACTTATGCCCCAAATTCATGTGATGTGTTACTAATGCTGTTTTATCTTTATTATTTGCTGTGTATAGGATTTTACTTAGATTTTTTGACAGATTTAAAATGTATGGTAATTTATGATATATCATATTGTTATTCTTATTTAAATTATTATTATTGCGATCATTATTGCTAAAAATTATTTTATTAATGAGACCCACAGGATTAAGGTGACCAGATTTATAAATTGCAAAACCGGGACATTTTTCGGAGAATTGTAAAACCAGCGGCGGCTCGTGCACCAAAATTTTTGTGAGGTAAGATATCCAAAAAAAGCGCCGCAGACAATTTTTTCATTCAAGGTCAAATGTCTTATAATTGAAAGTTACTTTTTTTCACGGGATATGAAGCTGCATGTTTTTTCCCTTTCATGTACAAAAATAAATTGCCAGGTCACAGAACATTTTAGAAAAGAGAATATATTTAACGGATTGTTGACTTAAATAAAAATAATACTTATACGTATAATTTAATAAGTTCTTACTCATAAATTAAAGTAAAAACATACCAAAATCCATCCGTTTCGTAAGCACCGTACCAGTACCACAGACTTACACAAAATTGTGAATACGCATGCCGCACGTACACATTGCAAATTAACTTAATTTACAATTTGCGTAGAAACGCACTTACTTTAAAATGCAAGAATTAAAATTATAATATATAAAACAATTAAAAATTTAGAAATGAAATAAATATACCAGTCGATAGATGATATAAGAAATAAATTTGGAGTCGGGTATGAAAACCGGGACAATTACGTGTCCCGAAGATGTTCATCGGGGGGAAAACTGGGACGTCTGGTCATCCTACAGAGGATAGTTATTTTCTATTAAATTTCTCTTCAAAATTTGAAGTTGCTCATCTACATAGTTCTCATGACATATTTATAATTATATGTTTCATTCCTTTAATTAAGCCTAGTTTTTGTCTAAATGGATGGGCTGATTGGTAATTCAAAATTCTATTTGAAGACGTTGGTTTACAATAGTATGTAGTATGTATTTCCTCATTTGTTTACCTTATCAATAAAATATACAAAAAAGGTAGAGCTTCAACCTCTACCTAACTCTAACCTTCAGAAGACTTTGAAACGTCAAACATAACTATTAATAAAAATAAAAATAATAAATTTAGACTAAGTATTTGTTAAAAACGTTTGTTTTATTGCACCTAGTGTATATTATTGTATATTATTCTATATTTCATGAAAGAAGACAGTAATGCCTATTCACTACCACGGGTGATGTCTCGCTGTTGTGCGGGTAACGTTACTTCATGTGGGAGACCGTACTCGTATCCAACGTGCTTGTGACATGTGAAAAATTCACGAACTTCAGTGGGATCATGTAGCTCCGTTGGCAGAGCGCCCGACTAGAAATTGGGAGGCCGTGGGTTCGAATCCCGCTGGGGTCCGTGAATTTTTCACAAATCCGTCTTCGTTTATAATCTATATTCCATGTTTATATAATGTGCCACAACCATAAAAAGTCACGATTATACACAATAATATCTGTGTATTCTTACAAAAGTCTGTACATTGTAATACGTACTTAGGAGAATATTCATATGCTGCCATCTACGCTAAACTTTGTGCTAAGGGCCTCATTAGCTGACTGTCGCTACTGCTTACTTACATAACCTAACAAACATATATAATGTGATTTTAGTCTTTATTCGTTTCAAATTAACTCGTAATATTTTATACCTAGCCGTATATTTCGCTTAAATACTGTGTGACATCGGTATTGTAGTCTAATATGTACTTTGGATTTTTAGTTGCACATTGTCTTACTGACTCTCATGGAGATCAAAATCCCGCAGATTGGTACTCTGTTGGAGCTGGAAAATATTATAATGCTTACGACTCATCTGCTGATCATCTTGCTCAAATACGCCAAGTAAGTCACTTCAAAATATTTTATTTAAATTATATTCGGCGTATATTAATACAAACCAACGTTTCGGCAGCGTATACTGCTGTTTCCTTCACGGTAAAACCGGTGCCAATAAAACCATAATTAAATAGTAGCAAACAAAAGCAAACCAAACAAGTTATCAAGGTAACAATTTATAACATTTTCAATATAGGAAGCAATGCAAGTTCTAAACCGTTACAATGATTAAGATGATTATTATTGGTTTTAAAAATCTCAATAGCTTCTGAAATATATTTGTTGTAAAGATGTGTAAGAACTAATTCTAGTATCTTGAAATTTTATTTGGTGGAATTGGAATTGCTTCAGACATAGTTCTGCAACTGACGATTTCTCAGGCAGATTCAATCTGACTTTAGAATTATTTCAAGATCTGCATATCTTAACAACAGATTAATAGGGTACTATACCATAGTCAAATTGTAACTATCTTAAATAAGAAGACGAAAATATACATAAATTAATGAGTATTAGTGAAAAAATTTTGTTTCAATATTGATTAGGTCGCAAACTACAAGCGATTAAAGTTGATTACTAATTAGGTATGACGCGTTAGGTCCTAAGAATTTGATTGGTCGCCTGATTTTAAACGAGATTCGCGCGTCTGCTGCGGTCACCTTTGAAAGATTATGAACTGTCACGTTCTTGTATAACCTAACGAAAAATTTACAATTTTATGTTTCATGAATTTGTTTAATTATAATATCTACTAATATTAACAATAATAATGTATTTATAATTAAATCAATTTGCAATATGTATTAATTAAATTAATAATAATATTAAATAATCAAAACAAACAAACACCAGCGCCATCCGCCGTCATACTTTGTGACTGTTACAATGTTCTAAAATTTATTAAGAAAAAAATGCTTATTATTTATATTATTTATGCTTAATAATAATTTCTTCGTAAATATAACGTATAAGTTTTTATATAAAAATATTTCAGCTATGCAAACATGAAAAAATCTGTTCTCTCTAGAACTAACACCACTGGAAGTACCAGCTACGTCACGCAAGAAATTCTTAACTTTAAAAATTCATATCTCGCTTCTTACGTAAAATTTTTAAGTCGCGTTTGCACTAAAATTCTTATTTCATCCTGTTCTTACAGAAAAAAAATTAAAGAAAAAATGGTATAGGACCCTATTATAGAAGCCACTGACATTTTTAAAACAAAGAATAATAATCTCAAACATTCTGAAATATTATAAACTGTTACCTTGGTTACTTTTTTGCTTTTGTTTTGTAATTATTTATTTGTTTTCACCCTAAAGAAAAGAAGTCAGCAGTATGCTGTCGAAGCGTCGATTTAGATAAAAAAATTAATGTAAAAGGTTGTTTTATTTTAATATATCAGTTCTGAGAGATTTTTTATTTTTTTATATTAATATTTTATCATTTTTTAGGTTAAAGATTTTCACATTCCGCAACTTTATAGAGGGATTGAAAACGCATATGTGGCAGATATAGCTGTCATCACTGTGAATATACCGTTTGAGTTAATGAATTTAGTGCAACCAATTTGTATAGATTGGAATAGGGAGTTTGAAAAAGAACAACTGAAGCACGGTTCTATAGGCAAGGTATATATTTTAATTTATATTATTAACACAAATCTTTAACCCTTAGTTAGTCTCTATAAAACTGTAACGCTGTTAGTCGCTACGTGTATTTTATACACTGAGTACATTTAATCAGTATACAACAGTGATATAATTATTATTAATATAAAAAATAATCATAAGAAATTGCATTATTTATATCTATCCGAAAAATATGATCTCTAAATATAGAAATATGTATAATGTTTTAATAATATTTAATTCGTTCAAAATTGTATATGCAATGGCTTTAATATTTTTTCACCGATTTTTCTTGTATTTTGTACTGGAAACCCATTCCTATATTGATATATATATATATATATATATATATATATATATATATATATATATATATATATAAATAGTATTTGCCATTATTCATATTCATAATAATCGCTATGTTGACGGTATCGACGACAGGATCTTTTGACTTATAAAATTCCTGTATTATTCCATTTGTCGATTACTGTGAACTTAGAACATATTACGATGATAGAATACACGGGCTGGAGACGATTCAAACGAACGCAAGTCGAAAATTATAGTTATTTGTACAGGCCCAATGCATTTTGTACACTGTAGCGACTAACTAAAAGTTAATACAGTATAATTACATTTTATAGATAACTGGCTGGAGATTCGACGCTCATGATGTGCTGAGCGAAACTTTGAAACCGTTAACGGTTCCGTTTGTAGAAATAGCAAGATGTATGAATATGCTACCTCGCGATTTCATACGATGGGTTACTCCGGATAAATTTTGCGGTGGTTTCACAAACGGTAAGATTTAATTCACATTAGCGAGACAGTTTCACTTCGAGTTTCCTCTTTGTTCCAATGTTTTATAATATTTCTTTTATAAGTAATGAAATGAAACCAAAGTGAAGTGGAAATGATAAGGAAAAAATGCATAAAAGTAGTTCACGTCTTTTTAAATTATTTAATGTGTACTATCGGTTTCAAACATTAAAATGTGCACCTTCAGGTACTTGTCTAGGGAAGTTACAAAATAGTTATTTATGATATAAGTGTTAATAGTGACATTTTATTTTGTGAGAAGGAAGTTTGGAACACACCGCGAAGCGGAGTGATCCAAACCTTCGAACAAAATAAAATCATTTTTAACACGTATATCATACATTATTTTTTCTACAATCACTATTTTTTAATTTAAATTTGTATTTCTAATAATTTTTTGACATTCACTTTTAACAATAGTGTCAAAAGTAACAATGTTCTGTCACTTTTAACACTGGTGCCATAAAGTGACATTTTTAACACTAAAAACAATCATTAAAAAGCCCAATTTTAATAGATTTGTAGAAAAATATGTATTTTATAATTATGTTTAAAATAGCGGTAATAGGGATAAAAACCAGACAATCCAGGAATATTTTGTGGTTTCCATTGTTCGATTTATTATCAACCTTTTTTCAGGAATCGCGTTCTGAATATAAACCGGTATATAAATTTCAAAACTTAAACCACAAACCTGACTGAACCGGTTGCGTTCCCATATGTACTACAACGCACGCATACCTCTGTACGCATCTACACACGCGCGCTCAAAAACACTCATATACTCATGCACGCACACGTATACACACGATCACACATGTACGCTGATAAAAACAGGTACGCACGCAGGCACACATACCGGATGTATACGATTTCCTGGTCCATACGAAGGTGAAATTTTCAGATGGTTGTAATTTCTGCCCTGCTAATGTCAAAACAAAATAATACATATAAAAAATGTTCAGAATAGGGGATTCCACCATTTTTTAAATATAATTCCATCAGAAAGTATAAGTAATACTGAGACTAGTGGTGAAAATCCGGTGAAAAAATTCATATTAATAAACGAGTTATGGTCCCCCGAAGTTTGAAAATATAGATGTGACGTCACGAATATAAGTTTTTATATAAAACTGTTTTCTTAGTGGACCTAAAATGTTCTTGAAATGTATGCTATTTTTAAATTATATATATATATATATATATAAAAACAAATTAATATTATAACACTGTACAAGTCTACATGTTTTATAATTGCAATTGTATCAATATTATTAAGTTTAATGCAAGAAATTTATATTCAAATAAAAACTGTTTGAGAATTGCAATACTGAACTGGTAACCACGTGTCGGCTATTTGAATTTGTCTATTTCCATTGGTAGTAGACTCCACCCCTAAGTCGGTATTCGTTATATATTTATAGGTGGTCTTTGAGTCGCCAATCAAAATAATATATATATGGATTTCATATGAGTGACGAGCTGCTAAAACAAAAACCCCCTTATTTCCAAAGTATTTCAATTATATTATTCTTATTCTATTCAAACTTTGGAAACTTATATGGCGAGTACAGGAGATTTGCCAGTAGTATTAATTGCAGTTAATAGACTTCGCTAACATCGCGTTAAGAATGTTCATATTTTGTGTCTACGCAACTATTGGTCCATGTGTTTTTCTGATTTGGGAAATAAAGGATGCGCGGGAAAGGTGGAAAACATCTGTATTTGACATTTGAAAATATATATTTTTTTTAATCTATTTAATTCGCTTTGATTATTAATTATAACTTCTGCGTTTCTACTAAGCGAGTTTTTAATGTAATATCGTTCAATTTTATGTGTTCATATAAGATATCAGTGTTTTATTTTAAACCCATTTCAATGAAATGAGTTGTCACTAAAGTATTTTGATATTCAAATTTTATAATGCATGTTATTGAAAAAATATAATTTACCATTAAATTTGTGCACATACATTTAAATAATATATATATATATATATATATATATATATATATATATATATATATATATATATATATATATATATAAATGAACAAAAACTAAAATATTTTGAATAAAAAAGCGAATTGTCTAATTTATATTTAGTTCTATTCCAACCACCAGGTGAAATGTTCACTACATGAGTTCCAGGTCAGGTCTAAAGAGTGTATTTCTTTGTGTTCATTATTTATGAGTGTTATCCAGAAAGTAAGGTACAAGGCGCGTAGATCTCGTGGTGAAATGTTTTTTTTTTCAAATTTTGTTGTATAGTAGGGAGCTAGTCGAAGCAAACGAGCGGTGCTGGAGCCAGACATTAGTAGCTTCTTAACTCTCGTAGTGAAGGTTTAACAGGAGCGCCCTGACTCCGTATCCCGCCAAGTGCAAATACGCTACCTGATTGCAAAGGTCATGAGCGATTCATCGCGAAATCGTTTTAAGGGGATTCTGTTATATCAAGACAACATGTGACAAAATTAGTATGGAATTTTAATTTTGAAAGGACAGAAATTCACGATGAAGAGAGAAGTGGACGACCATCTGTGGTGATTGATGAAGTGGTACAAAAAATTGAAAAGCATTTTCTTTCTGATCACCGTTCGACCCATTTTTTAAGATGTTGTCTTGGCACCGATAAATCGCGGTGGCGCTCATGCCCTTTGCATTCAGGTAGCGTATAACAGCACGCACTTCGCACTTGGCGGGAAATGGAATGAGGGCGCCCACCATTACCACAACGAGAGTTATGAAGCTACTAACGTTCGGCACCGCTCGTTTGCTCCGGCTGGGTCCCCACTACATAGCAGTGATTTCAACTTTGGAAAAAAAAACATTTCCCCGCGAGAGCTACGCGACTTAACCTTACTTTCCGGATAACTCTCGTATATATCTCATAGCACTCTGTAAATAGCTGGATATTATAATTTTTGTTTTGCCTCTCTCTCTCTCTCTCTCTCTCTCTCTCTCTCTCTCTCTCTCTCTCTCGCAAACGAAACGAATGTAATAGTGATTTACGTTATAAGGCTCGGAAGTGAGTTATTACCTTAGATCATATAGCTTATGAACAATGTACATGTATGGAGTGCATAAGAGTGAGAGAAATAGATGTATACATAGCGCAAGCATTATGCGCAAACTCACTAGGTTGTAATCAGATATATTACATTTCTTATTCTAGGGACTCTAAAACGTGCTTATTCATCAAAAACTCACCACCGAACTTTTTGACCAAAGACAATACCTTCCTTACCTTAAGGTGACGGAAGGTAAAAAGTATCAGCTTTCAACATGGGATATGATACACAAGCTATCCCTATTTTCTAAAGAAGAATTCATTTTTCATTTAAATAATAAAAATGGGGTGTTCCATTTAAAAAACTTGAGTTTTTGAAATACTTGAATTTCAATTTTACGTTGACGTAGAAATTACATTTTTCAAAAATTGTCGATTATTAATTTATATCAGTGTAAAAAAAGCTTTCTTTATAAAACTGTTTTTACAGATTATAGAAATGCGATTCGATTCTCAAGATATAGAGTGAGAAAGAAGTAGCCGTTTTTAGACACAAATCAAAAAAAGTTAAATTACGTTGGAAGTATATCGTGTGTATAGTGTTTTTACTGTTTCATATGTAAAATTTCTGCTGAATTTGATGGTAAAATAAAAAATATGGCATTTAAAATAAGAAAGTTAGGGGCTACTTCCGATTAAACCGAACTGCTACTGCTTTGAAAATATTTTGTTTGAAATTGGCATCTCAGAAAATCCCTAGGTACTAAATTTCATAAATAATATTGAATGGTTTTAAAAATAATAATAGCGTAAGCTTGTCCTGGGGCATTCTGTATACCAGGTGTCTACTTTTTGTATAACATAAAAAAATACAATATTAAATTTGGTTGTAGTTCATGTTCATCTCCAAATAATCAAATAAAAAAATAAATAAAAATAATATAAATCCACGCAGTGCCGATGTTCCTAAAGGCTGAATAGGCTGATTAGGCTGCAGAGCGGATACAGATTATTTCACTATTTCCTTGCTCCTTATGTTCGGTTTCGTCATTTCAAATTTCATGCGGCGGCACGTGCTGGCGAAAGAATAAGCTAAATTTGCCTATAATTAACATTGGAAAAACATTTTGGAGCACACAGGCGCTGTAATTTTCATTTTTAAAAAATGAAAAAAATATCGTCTGATTCTTGAGCCAAAGTTCTATATAGTGAATATAATGAATGTTCCATAAATTACCTGACAATCTATTTAAAAATGTTTTTAAAGTAACAGATTTATGCTGCAATTCTGAACAAATCTGTGTCTTACAGATCTGTAAATAATGAACAATATCGCAACGAAAGCTGTCTAATTTTATATTAATCAACAAAAATAGATGCGATTTTGTCAGTTTTTTACAGATTTGCAGATCTGTAAGACTTACAGATTTGTTCAGAATTGCAGCATTAGCAATGTTCAAATGTTGTCTTATTTTCTGAGAAATAAATCATATAATACAAATTCTAGATATCTAGCTATATTCAGCATTTTCTTTCATTCCTGTGATATAAATTTTTTTATCATGAAACTACTCCATACATAACTTAGGTGCATTTAAGAAAATAATAATCATTTCAGATTTTCATCAATTCAATATTTTTTTCTCATCAATAATATTATATTCAATTTAAAATGTGTTTTTGAAATAAATCATCTCTACTTATTTACTCCTATTATTTTCATTTTGATATATTTTCACAGTTTTGAGGAAAAAAATTGAGAACATATTGCTAATTCATTGTTTTGGCTGGCGCGCAGCCTTAATGAATGTTTTATTTATTTATTATATTATTTATTTGTAGGATCTGGTTTGTGCGAAGGCGATGCTGGCGGTGGATTAGTATTTCCCTGGAAAGCAAACAATAAAAAGAAGTACTACCTAACAGGGATATCTAGCGTAGAACCTTTTAAGGATGATCGATGTGACGTGACACAGTTAGCAGTTTTTACTCGGATTAGCTTTTACACTGATTGGATCCAAACTATAATAGCCGAAAATATTCTCCAGGATTAAATTTGTTTACAACAATTTATTTGTTTCTTTTAAAATTAAATGTAACTTTATTTAGTATGAATCCAATTGTAACATTTAACGTATGAATATCAAATTAATAAATAAAGGATTATATTTTTATAAAAGATTGTTTTATATTATTCATTTTAAATGGACCTCACCTGCTATCTCAAGTACAAATAAGAACTACACAAAAGGTTAATTGGGCAAACAATTACTATTTTACACGACTAATGTAATGAACAGAGAAAAAAATTCGACTTGTGGTTCTTAAAATTTAGAACCTTTTTATTTTAAATAGGGACATAATTTTTGGTTTGCGCTCCTGCGCCGCATTTCGAGAGAAGACACTAAAAAAACGTCTACCCAAAGTCAGACGACTACAAGTCTTAAATTGTTTTGGAGCTAATCATAAAGTGTGTAAGTCAAAAAGAACCAAAAGCATGAAACGCTACAGTCGACGTCTGCAAGCCTCGCCGATCTGAGCGTAACGCAACGCACTTCCCGTGCCACTTTTTATTTTGATACCACGGTCACTATAGCCATTTTCTGCACAATATACGAAAACCTTAAAAAAAAAATTTTAAAAATTATTAATGAAATGTCAAAACCCAATACCAATGTCATTTTTCGACGTAGTCTCCATTATGTTCTATGTTCTCCACCGTTTTGGAAACACTTTAATACGCGGAGAAGAAAAAAAAATTATTTTATTGATGTGCACAACCACTCGTGCACCGCCTATACCAGTTCATCATTACTTTGATATTTCTTACCACCTGTTACCTCTTTAAATATACCAAAGAGATGGTAAATGTTTGTGGCGACTTCAGGGGAATAAGAAGGATGTGGTAAACATACTTTAAATTTTAGATGGGGTGCCGCAATTGAATATGCAGAATTAGGCCGCGCGTTGTGCTGCAAAACAATGCCAGTTTCCAGATCAGTATTTATAATAAAACGTCAATACGTAATGTAAATAGTGAGTATTTCACCGACCAATAAAAAATGTTTCAGTATTTTATTTAAAATGTTAGCAAATATAATAATTTGTCAGTAATTTAAATAAAAGGTTAGTATTTATAATAAAATGTGAGTAAAAATTTCATAAATTATCAGTAAATGTTGCTACAGCTAGGAAATTGGTTAGACGTACTAATATACGTATTGAAATTGGTTACTCAGCCGATGGCGCTCCAACCAATTTTGCCAGAAACAGATTTACATTTATCACTACAAAAATATAGAATTATAAAACTACAACAGTAAAAAATCTAAACATTCCCTTATCTAACCTTAACTCAACGTAACAGGATATAATTTACTGGATGTTTCTATATACTTATGAATCAAACTTTAAGGGGTGATAATACAGCTAAAAGTAAGTTCAGCTAATTGTCATTTTTAAAAAATTAAAAACTGTAATGTTGGTGTTTATTTATCTTTTGACAGGATTTATTTAAGGATTTTTGTTTTATTTTAAACCTATGAGGTTTTTTAAATAATTTATTCACAAATTTATTGTTCAAAACCAATGCCAATGGTAGAAGAAACAGATAATAATAATTGAGATCTAGAAATATTATTTATCAATTTCATAAAAACTAATCTTAAAATTAATATATTCGAAACGAAATAGAAACTATCTCCTGATTAGCAGGCCAGTTTGCATTGAATTTATCTCGACGAAATTCGGAAATAAAATTTTGTCACAGTAAAAACTACTAAAGGGTATAAAGTGGTACTTACTTAAATGAAGATCTATCTAAGAACAGGAAATTCACAGTGATCTGGTAAGTCAGATGAAAAAATTAAGAAACGAAGGCAAATAAGCACATTTCGTAATAAGCTAGTAATTGATGGTCAATAATATTCCAAAAGAGGTCGTCAACCTTCCGATTCCGATGAACTAAACTCTACACCACATCAATCTAACAAAAATCTTAAACTACATCCAACTGCGCTGAACATCCCAACAGGAAATACGGCGTCGGTTCCTTTTTTAGGATAACCCCATCCACTCTTCCGGCTATTTATGATACGCAACCTGAAGGTCATCAGAAGAACTACTTGAATTACATACACAACTCTGCTGTAGCCAATCAACCAACTGAGGTAAATACACTGAATGGAAGTAACATAATGTAAAGCGAGGTTCGTTAGTCCCTACCACGGTTCTCAATTGTATTTTAGAACATAAATGGCATCAATAATCTGTTTAACTTAAACAAGGATACAATGATTAGCCGTGATCTGCATTTTTGAAACTTGGCTGCAGTACGAACTAATTAATTTACCACTGATCTTATCTGATTACATAACTCTGTGTTGTAGTGGTGCAAAAAAGCCTGGGCCGGCCGATTGGAGGTCTCTCTATCTTCCTTAAAAAAGGGACAATTTCCGATCTTCAAAATAATAAAATATTCAAATTTATTTGTAATTGTAAAAGTATCTAATTATATGACCAAATACATTATTTTCTTTATAGTATCATCATCATCATCATCTATTATAATCATCGTGCGTTATATGCAGTGAACTTAAATTAGTATTAATGTTAATGTTATCTATATAAGTTCGGGGTTGAAATTTTTGTATCGTCGCATACAGATTCAAAGTGGTCAGCAAATAAGTCACAAATATCTTGACCTAATGTAGCTTCTTTATCATTATAAACAATTACATTTGGCATGTTATTAGTTTTCTTTAAATTTTTTGTGTAGTTCCAAAAGGACTTAGGATTAATTTGTATATTGTTTTCAATTGTAGAGATGTACTCATTGTGGTCTTTTTTAGCTAGTAACTTAACTCTTTTTCGCAGTAAAATGAAAGAATTGTAATCATATATATATTGTGATATATTTTCCATTTTTTATGAAATTTATTTTTTTCTGTAATAATTTTTATAAGCGATTTGCTGAACCAAACGGGGTAGTGCTTATTTTTACTATTATTAAGCGGAACGAATTTTACAATTAATGAATTTAAAATACTGTAAAAACATTTTATATTGTCATTTACATTTGGATAAATGAGGCGATTATTCCAGTTGACTCCAGATAACTTATTTATTAAGTCTTCAAAGTTGGCTTTATTATAATTAAAGGCTAAGTTGTCATTGTTTTCTAATAACAATGGATTAGAAATACTTATCTCCGAAACTAACGGTGGATGGTGCTTATCTACTGTACTTAAAGTAAAATCGGACAGTTTAGTAATACATGATTGTGTACATAATATCAAATCCAAAATTCTGTTATTAGTGTTCAGTATGCCGTTAAATTGTTGTAAGTTACATAGATTAAGGGCATTGATAAGTTCGGTGTGAACAGTGTTGAATGTAAGGGGAATGGGGATGAAACTGTTATTTGGTGACCACTGAATTCCGGGTAGGTTGTAATCGCCAGCAATGAGTAAGATGTCATCAGGGTGTTGTAAACTCACAGTACACACATTGTCAAGGTGATTTTTGTAGACAGTAAACTCGGAAGAAGGAGGCACGTAAGCACAGCAGAGATGTATTTTTTTTTTTATTGTTAGTAAATACAGTTATCCATATATCTTCACTGAGTGCGTTCCACTGCGAATGTAGTTTTGATTTGTATTTGTTAGATACGAGTATTAGTACGCCACCACCTTGTAATTTTGAGGGATCGTCGCGATCTCGGCGATAAATAGAATACTGATTTAAATCACATATTTCAGCATCGAACACAGTCATGTTTAACCAAGTCTCAGACAAAAGAATTATATCATAATTATATAGTGATATTTCATTATAAAGATCTTTTAATTTAGTTTTGAGTCCACGGACATTTTGGTAGTAAATTTTTAAGTTCATTTTGAACAGAAAAGGTTATAAATATATAATTATTTTTTCATACGCAGTACACGTGTTTTTTTGCTCTCCGCTTTTATAGTTTTTCTAGTGGTTTATATTAATAATTCAAATTATATAATTAACTTAAATAATAGTATAGTTGTTTATCATCTATTCAATCTGTTGTTTAACGTTTAAAAGTTAAAAGTGTTCCAGTTATCTAAAGTTTTAGTGTTAATTTGGTGCATCTGTGTGTAAAATTTACAATATTTTTTACTACTTTTCTAATTGAACGAGAATCATCTTAAATCACAACAGCTGACTATGGCAGGCTCATGCAGCAAGTGTCAACGACCTGTAAATGTTCGGCAGGGCGTGAAGTGCGCCAAATGTGACAATATTTACCATCCCACCTGCACCGATGTAAACAGTGACCAATGCACGATGATCAAAAACAACGTGCTCTCTTGGAATTGCTACATCCGTCGCCTTTCGTCCACGCCCAATCCGCCTACCGAACCCAATCAATGCTTAGATTCCACCATTAAATTCAGTGATATCAACTCCCTATTTACAAATTTTAAAATGGACATAAATGAAAAATTTGACACCTTGCTAACGTCCGTGAATTTATGTTGTGATAAATTTTCTGATCTCGAATCAAAGCTAAATAATTTAGAAGAAAAAGTTAAACTTTTCGATCGTATAAAAAATGAAAATATTCAATTGAAAAATTATTTAAAAGTAATGAAAAATAAACTGAATGATATGGAACAATATTCTCGACTAAATAATATTATTATACACAATCGCATCGTTAGTGCTTTCTAATGAACCCAATAGTTTCGTTCGTCCTAATACCATACTCGAAATTAAGAAAAAACTCTGGATGGACCAACTTCAAATTAAATTTTAAGATTTACTTTATATATATATATATATATATATATATATATATATATATATATATATATATATATATATATATATATATATATATATACACTAATTATTGCATCGTTAGTGCTTTCTAATGAACACAACAGTTTTGTTCGTGCTATTATGACATGACCGTTGTGATCAACATATTTAATTGCTATGTAATTTTGAATTTGAAGTCGTGTTTGGTATCAAATGATATATTCCTTGAAGTGCCACCTTGCACAAATGTTAAAAATTTGATAGTTCAATCGGCTTTTATTTTTCAGTCGTCACAAATATGTCATGTTTGGTGTCAAATGAAATGTTTTTTAATGGACTGCCATGCGCAATTGCTAAAAATTATAAAACTCGATCGGCTTTTGATTTTTGCGTAGTCTTGTGTGGGAAGGTTGCGTGCGGGCAGTTTAGGAAAGCAGATTGCGTGGACAGGTTGCATGAGCAGTTTGGGTGGCCAAGTTGCGTGGGCAGTGCGTGGGCTTGTGCACTTTGATTGGGTAGGTTTCGTACTATGGTAATTAATCACTGTCTCCCTAAAACCAATGTGTAACGGCCCGAGTTATGTACGTTAGTTATCGGTTATGTTATATTTATAAAAGTTGCAAGCAAAAATTGTTGCGTGTGTAGTTTAGGTGGGCAGGATGAGTGGACAATTTGGGTGGGTAGTTTGCGTAGGCAGTTAAAACATAAAAATTGGATGTAACAACGAGTAATATTTTGCGTGAACACGATTACAGACAATTAAATCAAGGCTCTCATAGATGTTAGTGCGGAGTGAGCCAAAGAGGCAAATTTACGTAGTGGGTCTTTTGATTCGAATTGAGACTCCTATGGTCCAAAGAGTTAAAGGATTACTTCAAATAAATCGAACTATATTTCAAAATATTAATTTCTATCGCTTAAAAAACACACACACTTTTGTTACTGTTAATAGAATAGAAAATATAAAGTATTTGAAACATATTTAAAGCAAATAAATATTAATATCAATAATAAATATTAATTAGATTTTGTTTAACCGAATTGGCAGGAGGTCATGTGCTGGCCACATCAAACTTTTAGTTTTTAATAAATATAAATACACGCTCTAATTAACAAATTCTTGTACAAATTATATTTTACAATTCGACAATTCTATTTTTAAAAATTGTTTATTTCCAAAAACAGAGTATTACAGCTTAACAACGTTTGAATAGGAAACTAAGACTAAAACTTTATTATTACAAACAAGGTTATATACTATTCCAATACATACTTATCTATAGATTATAATAATGCATAGGTGGCTGAATTACACAGACCATCCCTTTGTTTGTGCTATATAACTCATCCACCCCTAGATTCAAGTGTAACGGGAAAATCGGATTTTTTGGTAATTTCATGTACAATTTTTGTTCTAAATTTATAAAACATGATAAATATTATAATTATTATAACAGCTATAAGACAATATTTAATTATGCCATGAATGGTAATATGTTTCATATCTATTTCATGTATTTTTTGGGGTCTTTCTTTCAACAAAGACATTTCCTTTACATGTTCCAAATTAACAGTTACCAGTATTTTTATCTGTAAAATTAAATTTATAATTGCTTATTACAATCGGTTTCCCCGTACTCATATTTGAAATAATATTTTTCTTATTTATTTTACAATTTTTATTTTCCAACAAATAAATACCCTTATTTCGTAAATATTCCTCATATTCATTATTACAATTAATGTGAATTTTATCTTTATTAAATATTATAACAAAATTAGTGTTACTTATTTCTAATACATTTTCCTGAAAACTTTCTATATTTATAAAGATACAATAATGGTTTTCCTGGTTAGTGATTATATTGAATAAATATGAATTCTCATGTATCTTGTGTCCTAAATTGCTACAATAATATATTTTGTTGATTAACACACATTGGTTGTTTAATTCGTATAGCTCTTTATTGAGAACTAGCACTTGTGTCTCTTCTTGTAACACTGTCACTATTTCACTTTGGTAAATGTGGGTATTGGTGTAAATTGCATAATATCAACTTCATGATCGAGGTAAAGTGGCACAACAATAAGAACATGGACATCAAAATCGTCCAAATCGCAGAAGGTTCTTAATAATTTTTGTAATTCAAAATATTTTAATGTTGTCAAAAATTCATTCTTATTTTCTTTAAAATTATTCATTAATTGAGGATATGTTATAAATAGTTTCATGTAAATAATTCATGTTACTGAAACTAAGGGAAATTTCGATATTATTTAATACAAACAACAATGAGTTATAATATAAAGTTATTTGATTCATTATGTCTTTTAAGAATAAACTATCAATCAGGGTCGAGTCTTTTTGGGTATAATTTTGGATTTGTAATATACGGGATGTCAAGAGTAATTGGTTATGTTTGAGGGAAATGATAGTATCATTGAACTGTTTAACAATTTCATTGTTATAATTATAATTTTGTATAAGACTTTTCTGAATAATTTGCTAATTATCTTTTAATTCATTAATTAATTTATTATAATATTCGGCATCTTGAGCATCTAAATTGCCTATTATACTTTTTATTACGGATCCTAAACAGTTTATTAATCCTCGTTTTCGTCTTAAATTTTCATTAATATTAAGATTTTGAAATTTACTCTTTACTTCATTTTTATAATGATTCAGTAATCTCATATGATTAATGTATTCCTTCGCGATTAATTTGTCTATATTGATTTTTGAATTTAATAAATTTACTTGTTCATTTAGGCCTTTGTATTCCTCGTATAGATTTTTGAAGTTGTAGTTATAATGAATAATATGTTTGTTAATATAATATTTTGCTTCACCTAGATTGCTTACAATTGCTCCAGGATTATGTGTTATCTCTTTTATGTTTGTGCCGTGATTCCTGCTCCGAACAGGATACATCTGAAACCACAGATTCTTTTATTAATTTTCTGAGTCTCTTTAATTTTGACAATTTAAATTTCTTATCCTTATCCGTGATTACAACTCCTGTTTTATCTTTTATTTCTATTACTTTATGCTTAACAAATTTTGGTTTCGTTATTTTTCCAGAATGTCTAATATTTTGTTTTACTAAAATTTCTTCAGTTGACTCTGGTAATTTCTCGTCTACTTTCTTTTCTTTGAATAATAAATTTTCTTTTTCTCTCAACAATTCCATTAGAATTTGGGTTGTCAGCACTAACAAAATGTATTTGTATTTTGTGTAATTTTAAAAATTCTTTCACAAGTTTATTGTTAAACTCTGATCCATTATCTGAAATTATTTTATCGGGTATTACATATAATGAAAAATATTTTAATAATTTATTTGCTACTTCTATTGAAGTCATATTTTTTAATTCGAACGCTTGCGCGAATTTCGAAAAACTGTCAACTACTGTTAAGAATTTATTCTTTTCTAATGATAATACATCAATGTGGATTATTTCAAACGGCTTCGTTGCTGTTGGAGTTTCTCTGAGTGTTTGTCTAATAGGGTTTCGCTCGTATTTCGTTTTTAAACAGACTTCACATTTGTTAATATAATTTTGAATTAATATATGGAGATTGGGCCAATAATATCTTTCTTTAATCCGTCTTAGAGTTTCATTAATTCCTCTATGGTTGGTTTTTCCTTCATGGTAATTTTGAATTAATTCTAATTGTCGTTCCTTATCTGTTACATTTTCTAATTCATTTTTGAAACTTATTAAAATAATGTGTCCATGTAAAAAGTATCTCCTTAATATAACATTTATGTTATGATATAAATCGTCATTAAAAATACAATAATATTTAGAATTTGGTTTTATAAAATCTTTAAAATATTTCAAAATGTGTTTTGCCAAATCATTTCTTGGTAGATAAACTTCTTGTCGCGTCTTTGTTTCAAAGGGCCTTGAGATTTTAACTCTTAGCTCTGGGAAGTCTGTGAGATAAAATATTATCTGTTGTTGGCCTACATTGATAGGGGATTCACTGAATTCAACTCCTGACACTGGAGATTCTTCATCTGAATGCACTGTATTCTGTGTGTCTGATAAATTAGTTATTACACTTTCCTTATCTAATTCTTCATCGTTCATTGTTTCTGATTCTAATACATTTAGTTCAATTTGTGGTAATTCAAAAACTAAAATTTTTATATTACTATCTTTAAATACACGTATTAATATGTCTTTTACCTTCTCCCAGGATAATTTATCACATCCGCATCCTAATTTAGGCATTGCTATTTCATCTATTTCATTTTGAGTCAAATAAAGTTTCAAATTTTCTAAACTTATTTCTAAATTTTCGTAACTTGGTTTATCAAAATAATTCTCTTTAGTAACAATATTGAAGATTATTTTCTTATTACTGACTCTATGCATTAATATGTCATTAATTTTGGGTTTCCTATGATTTCTATAATTTCTGAGACATTGTTTTGTATTATACTTTTTATCTATTTGCAGCGCTATTCCTTTACTCATTGCCAGATTTGAGCTTATACAGTGTGTTATGTGTTTTGAATAATTTAATAGATCGTCTTGTATCATTTTAATTTCGAAATTATCAATTTTTATTCGCGATAATGCATCGGCATTAATATTTAATTTTCCTTTTTTATATTCAATTTCATAATCAAATTCTTGTAATTTTAATTTCCATCTTAGTAACTTGGAATTTGGTTCCTTTAAATTAAATAGCCACGAAAGGGGTTTATGATCAGTAACAATTTTGAATTTTACTCCTAAAAGATAATGTTTAAAATATTTCGTTGCCCAAACTATTGCTAATAGCTCTTTTTCTGTAGTGCTATAATTAATTTCATGTTCATTCAAGGTGCGACTGGCGTATGCTATTGGTAATTCTTTATTATCAAATTTTTGTGAAAGGACAGCTCCTATCGCAAAATTACTTGCGTCTGTTGTCACAATAAATTGTTTATCATAATCGGGGTATTGCAATATCGGATCATTTATTAATAGTTGTTTGCATTGTTCAAAACTATTCCTATATTCTGGTTCTTTGATATTTATTTTTTCACTTTTCTTTAATGCTTTAGTTAATGGTTTGGTAATTTTTGCGAAATTATCTATAAATCGCCTATAGTAGCCTAATAAGCCTAAAAATTGTTTAATTTCTGTTCGTGTTTTTGGTATAGGAAATTTCTTTATCGCGTCGATTTTATTTGGATTTGGTTTCACTCCCTCAGGGGTAACTACATGACCTAAATATTCTACTTCTGTCTTTAAAAATTCACTTTTATCTAATTGTACTTTTAAGTTGGCTTCTTGTAAAACTTTGAAAACTTTTTCTAAATTTTGAATATGTTCCTCTAATGAACTGCCTAAAATAATAATGTCGTCTAAGTAAACTAAACATTCTTTTCCAATTAAATCTTTCAAAATGTGATTCATAAGGCGTTGGAATGTACTCGGGGCGTTTTTTAAATCAAAGGACATTTTTGTAAATTCATAGTGTCCATTTTCTACATTGAACGCTGTTTTCGGCGTGTCATTTTCATTTACTTCGATCTGATGATAACCCGAAGCTAAATCTAACGTAGTGAAGTATTTACATCTTCCCAATCTATCTAAAATATCCGTAATGTTGGGAATAGGGAATTTGTCTGATATAGTTTTGTCATTTAACTTTCGATAGTCTATTACCATTCGAAATTTCTGTTTTCCTGACGCATCTTTTTTCTTCGGTACGATCCATACAGGACTGGACCAAGGAGAATAACTTTCTTTTATGATTTCGTTCTTAAGCAAATTTTCTATTTGAGATTCTACCTCTTTTTTATAACAATGTGGGTACCTATATGTTTTTGCATGAACTGGTTTTTCGTCTGTAGTTTTAATATCGTATTTAATTTTATTTGTAAACATTAATTTCTTATCCTCGTTATAAAAAATATTACTATATTTTATCATTAATTTCGTTAACGGTTCTTTTTCATAAGGTAGTAAATGATCTGTTCGTACTTTGCCAAAATCAATTTTTTCCTTTACAATTTTAAAATCTGTAGTATAATTTAATTGATCAATATTATTTATTTCGATCACTTCTTGACTAATATTTTTTATTGGAATCTCGAACCTATGATCTCTCACTTTTATAACACAATCTGGTACGAAAATATTTGGATTTAAATTTTCATTATTATCTACTAATAAATCTACATTATTTAATTCGGTGACGTATTTAACATATTTCGTTTCATCTGGTTGAAATCTAACTATTGGTTGATTAAAATATTTTAATTCGAATGTATAATTATTTAATAAAGTAATTTCGTTTTTTCCTATTGCATAGTTTGTATTTAATAATTTTAAATCGTCTAAACCTAGTAACATATCGAATTGATTGTGGAAGTTAAATAAATAAAATTTTACTTGAACGTTATTGAAATAATAATTTATATTTGAAATTCCATGTGCTGTGTAGAGAGTAAATTTTTCTTCGCAAATTTCATACTTATCCTTATTAGATTCTACAATTTTTGGATTAATAAATGACTTAGTACTACCTGTGTCTATTAAACATTTGTAATTATCAATTTTCATATATGGTAAAGAAGTTAAATTTGAAAAATTATTCATTTCATTACATTTTCGAGGCTTGTAAGGTCTAAAAAATTATTTTGTTCATCGGACTGGTCGTCATTAATGTCTTCATTATAAGTATCAACAAACTCTTCAGATTCGAACTGTAAATTTTGATCTACTTGTTCACATTGCTCATGCAATTCATCCATGTTAAATAATTCTCGTGATACAAAGTTAGGACGAGATTGGGTTTGGAATCTCTGCTGTTGGGTATTTTGAGGTCTTTGAGAACTTTGAGGTCTCTGAAATTGAGGTCTTTGCCATGTTTGTCTGGTTGATATTGACATTGGCGTGGGTTGTGGTTGATTCTGTCTTATTTGAATTGGTCCTCTCGGGAATTGTTGTTGACTTGTTTGAGGTCTTAGATTCGTAAATTGGGGTATATTAATTGGTCTTGTAAAATTGGTGGGTCTAGATTGTGCAAAATTTTGTTTCGGTGGTACTCGCGGTTGAGTATTATTATGCGAATTCATTGTTCTTCCTGCTTCATGTTGAAAATCAGTCATTAAAATTTTTAAAACAGCAGCTAAAGTTTGGGGATTTCTGGTCTGTACTAATGGTTTAAGTGGATCTTTCAGTCCTTTTAGCAAAGATCGAATTGCTAATTTCTGACCATATTGTATGAATGTTGCACGTTTCGCTTCTTCTATCTGTGTCTCTACATATGCCGTATGGGCGTTTAACAAGGTTTGCATTTTATTAAAATACTCGAATGCATTTTCATTCGTTTGTTGTAATGTAGCAATTTCTATTGCTAGGGTATAACAATCTCTTTTATCAGAGTACGTTTTAAATCTGTCCACGAATTTATACTAATATTTGAGATAGCTGTCAATGCTTCTCCTTTTACGTTTGCTCTAACATTTGCTATTAACACAAAATTATCATAATCAGTAATATCATTATAATTATAAAACTTGGTAATTAAGGCTTCTGCCGTTTTAATAAAATATGGTAATTCAACATTATTCCCATGGAATTCAGGGATTGTATCGAGATATCTTTGTTCTAATCTTTGTGCCATTTTCCTTGACTTACAGAGATTTTAGTGATAAAAATGCAATTTTCACTTACACTTGAATCATCAGGTTCATGGGCTTCGTGACGTGTTATTCTTCGAACACTCCTTCTGCTCCACGGAGTCGACTCCTCGTTGCTGAACTGCTTGGCTCCCCTTGATGATGCGTTCGTATGTCGACTTACTCAGGATCTGCAGGTTGCTGTTGACGTCGGACTGAAACTCGGAACGAACTCGGCTATCGACTTGCGGGCTCTAGTTGAGTTGCTCTTCGTTGAGGTTTTTCGTAAATAAATCGTTAAAACGAACCGTATTTTTGGTAGAACTAATACGTTTTACGATCCTACCAAGACTGCGCCAATTATATTTTACAATCCGACAATTCTATTTTTAAAAATAATTTATTTCCAAAAACAGAGTATTACAGCTTTTCAACGTTTGAATAGGAGACTACGACTAAACTTTATTATTACAAACAGGCTTATATACTATTCTAATACATACTTATCTTTAGATTATAATAATGCATAGGTGGCTGAATTACACAGACCATCCCTTTGTTTGTGCTATATAACTTATAGCCTTTTGTATTGTACGAAATTCTATCCTTTAATTTCGGGACAGGAAGGCGTAGAGCAGTGGGTTTACGCCGGAGTTGATGTACGTGATCAGGATTGTGATTGGCGTGAAGAGGGTACTGAAATCGCTGGAACCACGGTAGCTGAAACAAAGAAAATATATTTTTTACACAAGAACGAGAATTCTTGACTAGTGACATAGGTATTTTACATCGGAAAATATTTATTGTAATGTGGTTTTGTATATAAACAAGGACGGGTATACGGCAATCGGCACTAAGTTTTTGTCGCAATGTAACACTTGGCGCATGCACTTTGAATTTCTGAAATGGTCTATTGAAATTTAATAGACCATGTCAGAAATTTAAAGCGCATGCGCCAAGTGTTAGACTGCGACAAAAAGTTAGTGCCGTTTGCCGTATATCAATCCTTGTTTAGATGACAGTTCTGTCTATTTCAGTCTTTTTTGTTTTGTTGGTTTTGTTTTTCAAATAATTATGATGGGTACTAAACTTCTGGTTCCCAAAATATTGCCATTTAAAATTTATTGTTTGGTTTGGAAAATAAAAAGTGGGGTTAAGTAGGTTAATACAATATTTTATAATTGATTGATGAATATATTTCACTTTTTCACGTACTAAAATAAGTTTTTATTTGTAAAATAAAAATTTAAACCATACCTTATACTAAAGTTCATCTTAACAACTCCTGGGTAATTTTGAAAATTAAAACTATATGCCCGGGTTATATATAAATTTGAAATGCCGCCATTTAACGGCACTAACTTTTTAGTTCCAAAAGTAAATGTAGTGGTCGCTCAAATTTCTGAAATGGTCTATTGAATTTGATGTTCATAAATTGAAACGAAACAAATATTTTTTAATAAATCCTTAATACTAAAAGGTTAGATTCACTATCTCACTATAGTTTCTTTAATCACGACGATCGCCCAACTTTAGACAAGGCTACAGCTTAAACGGTGCGACCGATTTTCATGAAAGTTGTAACAAACTGTAGGAAATGATTGGCTTCAGGGCCCTTCTAATGGGACGAATTTCTGTAGGATGCATAGTTTTCGTGTAAAAATTATTAAACGTAAAATGAAACAATGGGTCGAAGTTTACATGTAAAAATTTAGACGATAAACTGTCATGTGTAACATTTGATATGATGTCAATGTCAATAATGACAAATTATGAATGTCGTATGGGTTGTCGACCATTTCAAAGCTAAATATAAATAAATATATTATGTAAAACTGAAGAAAAGAATATGAATTAAACGAGGTAGGTATACCTAATGAATTTAAGCAATATTTATTGTTAATTTAGATTTTATTTTGATATGTCTCTTATTTTTACTGTGCATAGTTTTTGTGGAAAAAATTATTAACTGGTCAAAATTCTTACATTAAAACAATGGATCGCTGTGTTCTGTAATGATGTCAAATGTACAAAAACAGAGAATACAGGCTAATTATTTGAATTGAGTAGGTATGAAAATTTTTAAGAAGACAGTCTAAGAAAGTTATTTGTCATTTTGAATCCATTTTAAATACATTAAATTTATTGTATTTGATTATTATAAATAAAAATGATTTATTTTTGTACCTCTCTGCTTATTATTATTATTATTATTTATTATTATTATTATTATTATTATTATTATTATTATCATCAGACATAATTTTTTATGTTCTTTTATTATTATTATTATTATTTTAATAAATATTTACCTATATCTGACTTCATTCATTTCATATTAATTACGTATTTTATAACAAAATTACAATTTTTTAACAATAAAATTAATTAATTATTATTTTTTATCTCTATTTATCATATTACATAGTTTTAAACAATATTATACAATTTTGTATGAATAATACTTAAACTGTTCCACACATTTTGGAATATATCGCCAATATGACTTATTATACATCAAAACGGACTGCTTTTTAACTATCTATGACTTGAAACGATTATCATATTTTTTAAATCACGCATTTGCGACTTAAAAAGCCGTTTTACATCCTTAATACTAAAAGGTTAGATTCACTATCTCACTATAGTTTCTTTAATCACGACGATCGCCCGACTTTAGACAAGGCTACAGCTTAAAAGGTGCGATTTTCATGAAAGTTGTAACAAACTGTAGGAAATGATCGGCTTCAGGGCCCTTCTAATGGGACGAATTTCTGTAGGATGCATAGTTTTCGTGTAAAAAATTATTAAACGTAAAATGAAACAATGGATCGAAGATTACATGTAAAAATTTAGACGATAAACTGTCATGTGTAACATTTGGCATGATGTTAATGTCAATAATGACAAATTATGATTCTCGTATGGGTTGTCGACCATTTCAATGCTAAATATAAATAAATATATTATGTAAAATTGAAGAAAAGAATATGAATTAAACGAGGTAGGTATACCTAATGAATTTGTTGGATGAGACTCCAAATTCCCAACTATTTTTATTTCGATCAGAGAAGGACAATATCTGGTGTAGTTTCTACTCGATTTATTAAATAATTTTATTAATACAAAATAAACAAACAGTAATTAATTAAATAATAGATCATAAGCATATTCTCGAAGAAGTCGGAGTTCTGGCAGTTCTTTGTAGGCAATATTTATTGTTAATTTAGATTTTATTTTGTAAATAGATTTTACGAAATGTCAGAAGTTACTAAAAACTACGAAAACGTTGATAAAGACTAGGGCTTTCCATCTGAAGAGACACCTGGCCTGCGTGTAGAGGCGGTGCTTATATGATATACTACACAACCTACCAAAGCGGTGCGAGAACTGAAGTACCTATAGTATATTGCAATCCAGCAGTTAAATACACTGTATATACGCTATTTCATTCATAAATGAACAGTTTTTAGTTTATTATTTTCTAAATGTAAACGTTATTAAAATATTAATAAATTTTAATTTAAATTATGTTATTGACAGTATTATTTAAATATTCATGAAAATGCAAAAACGTTGAAATATATTTTATTAAATCGATAAATTACATATTGCAAACAAACAAGAAACAATAACAAAAACAAATATACCGCGAAAACAAACAAAAAACAATAAGAATGTGAATATACCACGAAAACATACAAGCAAGTAACAAAACGAGTAGGTCAAATGTAAAAATGCAGAACTGAGCGCGATGTGAATCCAAGCGATGTCAACATCAGAATGAGGAAAATTGAAACAGATGTTACGCAGAACAGAGAGTAGCGTAGTATTCCTTGTTACTCATATTTGTCTCTCTTTTTAAGACGCAAATGCGTACTTCGCGCAGGTGTCTCTTCAGATGGAAAGACCTATAGAAGAGTTTCACAATCGAACGAAGAATACATGATAAAATTAAAAAGATAAATACGGTCTTCTGTCACATGTTAATGACAAATTTAAACTACAGAAAATAGTCAGTTTAAAATTGAAGAAAAGAATGTAGGAATTAAACGACGTAAGGTACGCTATGAATGTAAGATATGTTTATTCTTTTTTTATAAATTATTTTGTAAATAGATTGTTGAAAATGTTCGAGGTTATTAAACGACGAAATGGACGAGAAATGTAGGAAAAGCATCAACGACAAGAAAGACTGGAAGGACAAAGTGTACAGTGTACAGAGAGAATGTCAAGGATTGTTTTCTGTGCCGGTCAGTGTATTAATCTAAGATATGTTTATTTATATTTTATTTTGTAAATAGATTTTACAAAACTGACAAAAAGAAACTGGTAGTATTTGGGCTGGCGGTCCAGCGTACTTTATTCGCACATCTTTAGCCGTACGTTCTAAACCTAAACCGTACACAAATAACGGAGTGTGTGGGGCTCTTTAGGGCAGATTGCATGGGCAGTTTGGGTTAGCAGTTTGGGTTGCGTGGGCATATTGCGTGGGTGGTTTGGTTGGACATGTTGCGTGGGCAGTTTCGGTGGACACGTTGCGTGGGTAGTTTGGGTGGACACGTTGCGTGGGTAGTTTGGGTGGGCACGTTGCGCGGGCAGTTTGGGTGGGCATGTTGCGTGGTAGTTTGGGTGGGCATGTTGCGTGGGCAGTTTGGGTGGGCATGTTGCGTGGGTAGTTTGGGTGGGCATGTTGCGTGGGCAGTTTGGGTGGGCATGTTGCGTGGGTAGTTTGGTTAGGCATGTTGCGTGGGAAGTTTGGGTGGGCATGTTGCGTGTGCAGTTTGGGTCAGCATGTTGCGTGGGTAGTTTGGGTGGGCATGTTGCGTGGGCATGCTGCGTGGGTAGTTTGGGTGGGCATGTTGCGTTGGTAGTTTTGGTGGACATGTTGCGTGGGCAGTTTGGGTGGGCATGTTGCGTGGGCAGTTTGGGTGGGCATGTTGCGTGGGCAGTTTTAGTGGGCATGTTGCGTGGGTGGTTTGGGTGGGCATGTTGCGTGGGCAGTTTGGGTGGCATGTTGCGTAGGCAGTTCGAGTGGGCATGTTGCGTGGGTAGTTAGCTTGGGCATGTTGCGTGGGCAGTTTGAGTGGGCATGTTGCGTGGGCAGTTTGGGTGGGCATGTTGCGTGGGCAGTTTGGGTGGGCATGCTGCGTGGGCAGTTTGGGTGGGCATGTTGCGTGGGCAGTTTGGGTAGGCATCATAAAACACTATCGGCGGAGCCCTAGGGTAAACTCGGCGAAGCCGAGGTTAGGCTAGTCCGTAATACTAAAAGGTTAGATTCACTATCTCACTATAGTTTCTTTAATCAAGACGATCGCCATCCTTTGAACACATCTACAGCCTAAATGGTGTGAGCGATTTTCGTGAAATTTGCACCAAGTTATAGGAAATGATTGTCTCGAGTGCCCTCGTAATAACTCAAATTTCTGTAGGATGCATAGTTTTCAAGTAAAATATTGTTAAAGATTGAAAATTGGGACAGAAAAAATATTTTTCACAGTAACGATTACAGTTTTCCTTGAAAATTTAAGACGAAGAACGCCATGTTTGACATATCATTTCAAACCTTAAAATGGAAATATTTATGAAATGGAGACAATTTGAAGGAAGTTTAATTCATAATCATAAATTTTGAGAATTGGCAACTAAATCCACACAGGTAAAAAAGGCCTAAACCATTTTAATTAAAAATTATAAAATTTGACGGTTCATATGTACTTGGACATTGTTGCCAAATGTGTCATAATTAACTAGGTAAAAAACAAATATTCCTAACTAGACTAATGTGAAGTCCGTACACAAGTGTGTATTGTCCACATCGCAAAATGTGAAAAAAATTACCGAAGATGATAAGCCGGTGGCCGACAAAAATATTTTAAATTTGCGGTGAATGTAATGTTTTAATCTCACAATTTCTGTTGCAAGTTGACTATTTATTCTTACAAAAATGAATTTTAAAGGGTTGATTTGTATATTTCCGGTATAAAAGTGGTTAAATATCGGATTAAAAACACCTCACGCCGGGGTTGAAAAATATGGGTTGAATTACGTATACATTCAAAGTTTGGTAGCTTCACCTTTATTTTTTAGTTTTACTTTCCCCATTTTGAAATTATGAATTTTTAAAAACAGGACTAACATTGAAAATCAAATATCTGTGTTGATTAACAAATATATCAACTGTTACTTTGACAGGGGTGGTTAAAAATTCAGAATTCAAAAACGGGAAAAGATATTCCAAATCTGTTTAGACGAATACACAGGGGAATGATTGAATTATATTTGAGACAAATTTTTAATGGATTGTATAAAGGGTACAAATTTGTAAACGAAATAAATATTAATGAAATAAAAATTATATATAATTTGTTTACCGCTTACCGTTTGTTCAAAAAGTACTATATTTTGGTATAAAAAGCATCTGGACTAACTAATTTTGTAACTCTGAAATCTACTATAGATTGAAATCTATCAGTCTTCAATTAATAAACAAAGAAGAAAACAGTGAACTTAGCCAGCGACTTTCGAAATCTGCCATATATTATCAAAATAGCAGGCCAACCAAATCACCCATGTTTTAACCATATCTTTAATTATCTGTCCGCAACAACAACTTAGGCGATTTTTGGCGTTGAACCAGTTTTGTAGCGTTTTCAAAACTATTTCGTACATGACTTCATAAATGTGGGGATCGCTAAAATACTGTGTTTTGAACTAATGACGAATAAATTTAAATCTGACAAATGTAAATAAGGCGTTTGAGTGACTTTGAATTTGGGGTGTACATAAAAACTATTAAAGCAGTGATTGAAATCTGATTCCTTGACCGCACTCTACTGTTATTTTCTAACAGATAAAATATATGTATTTTAATATTTATTTATACAAGTACAAACGTTTCATTTTCACAGATAATAATGGATAACCAAGAATTATTAATTTTTGCCTCTCGCTAAAAATCGCATATCCAGATTTTAGTGAATAAGCACGTTTTAAGGACCCTAGAGTCCGATTATAACATTTTTACGATGGTGTGTATGTGTGCGCGTGTGTGTGTGCGTGTGTGTGTGTGCGTGTGTGTGTGCGTGTGTGTGCGCATGCGTGTGTGTGTGGGTGTGCGTGTGCGTGTATATGTGTAGTTTTATTTATTTATTTATTTATTTATTTATTTATTTATTTATTTATTTATTTATTTATTTATTTATTTATTTATTTATTTATTTATTTATTTATTTATTTATTTATTTATTTATTTATTTATTTATTTATTTATTTATTTATTTATTTATTTATTTATTTATTTATTTATTTATTTATTTATTTATTTATTTATTTATTTATTTATTTATTTATTTATTTATTTATTTATTTATTTATTTATTTATTTATTTATTTATTTATTTATTTCTTTATTTAATTTTTTTTTATTTATATATTTTTTTATTTATTTATTTATTTATTCATTTATTTATAAATAAATAAATAAATAAATAAATATATCATCACGGCTTTTTACGCATTGCTGGGTTTGCCAATTATTGTATCGTACTAATAAAAAATCTTTTAAATTACATAGTCATACAACATGAGCCATAAAAGTCAAGGAAAGTGTGGGTGGGCATGTTGCGTGGGCAGTTTTGGTGGGCATGTTTCGTGGGCAGTTTGGGTGGGCATATTGCGTGGGCATGTTGCGTGGGCAGTTTGAGTGGGCATGTTGCGTGGGCAGTTTGGGTGGGCATGTTACGTGGGCAGTTCGGGTGGGCATGTTGCGTGGGCAGTTTGGGTGGGCATGTTGCGTGGGCAATTTGGGTGGGCATGTTGCGTGGGCTGTTTGGGTGGCATATTGCATGGGCAGTTTGGGTGGGCATGTTGCGTGGGCAATTTGGGTGGGCATGTTGCGTGGGCAGTTTGAGTGGGCATGTTGTGCGGGCATCATAAACCACTATCGGCGGAGCCCTAGGGAAAACTCGGCAAAGCCGAGGTTACGCTAGTCCTAATACTAAAAGGTTAGAATCACTATCTATAGTTATATATATATATATATATATATATATATATATATATATATATATATATATATATATATATATATATATTTGAATTCATCACGACGATCGCCCAACTTTAGACAAGGCTACAGCTTAAACGGCGCGACCGATTTTCGTGAAATTTGTACCAAGTTGTAGGAAATGATTGCCTTCAGGGCCCTTCTAATGGGACGAATTTCTGTAGGATGCATAGTTTTCTGGTAAAAAATTATTAAAAATTGAAAATTGGACAGAAACAATATTTTTCACAGTAACGATCACAGTTTTCCTTGAAAATTTATTTTTTATTTATTTATTTATTTATTATCAGTTTTCTTCCTTTTAAATGCAATAAAATGTTTTAATAATATGTAATAATTAAAGAAAAGGTGATAGAATTTTGGAAAATGTATAAGGAAACTCGTCGAAAAGGATCAGAAAGGCAGACATCTGTCACATTTGATATGTTAATGACAAATCATGCATGTCGTATCGGTTGTCCTTTTCAATACTAAAAAATTTAAATATGTAAAATTGTAGAAAAGGTCGTATGAATTAAACGAGGTAGGTATATGTAAAAAAAGCATTGAAATCGTGGAAGTAAAAGTGAAAATATTTGGGTATATCTTTGGAAGATCAAACAATTTACACCTTATGCTTTGCAGATGATCAAATACATATTGCAGAAGACTATTACGATAGTCTAGAAGTAAACATGCATATAACAGAATATATGGGTATAAATTGAAACCAACAAGATTTGGTTCTAAACACAGGAAAAAAAATAAGCACTACAGAATATAAATATTTGGGATTAAAAATAACTAAAGAAATTGTGTACGCAGGGCAGAAAGAAAGGAGGGAGACCTAGAAGAAATTGGCTAGCAGGAGTCCAAGAAGGAATAAGAGAGAGACGATTAAATGAAGATCTATGGCAAGATAGAGAGCAGTGGAGAATTGACATCGGAAGACATTGTAGAACGTAATAAATTAATTAATTTATTAATTTATTTATTTATTAATTTATTAATTTATTATTTATTAATTTATTAATTTATTAATTATTAATTTATTAATTTATTAAATATTAATTTATTAATTTATTAATTTATTAATTTATTAATTTATTAATTTACTAATTTATTAATTTATTAATTTATTAATTTATTAATTTACTAATTTACTAATTTACTAATTCATTAATTTATTAATTTATTAATTTATTATTTATTAATTTATTAATTTATTAATTTATTAATTTATTAATTTACTAATTTATTAATTTATTAATTTATTAATTTATTAATTTACTAATTTACTAATTTACTAATTTACTAATTTATTAATTTATTAATTTATTAATTTATTAATTTATTAATTTATTAATTTATTAATTTATTAATTTATTAATTTATTAATTTATTAATTTACTAATTTATTAATTTATTAATTTATTAATTTATTAATTTATTAATTTATTAATTTATTAATTTATTAATTTATTAATTTATTAATTTATTAATTTATTAATTTATTAATTTATTAATTTATTAATTTATTAATTTATTAATTTATTAATTTATTAATTTATTAATTTATTAATTTATTAATTTATTAATTTATTAATTTATTAATTTATTAATTTATTAATTTATTAATTTATTAATTTATTAATTTATTAATTTATTAATTTATTAATTTATTAATTTATTAATTTATTAATTTATTAATTTATTAATTTATTAATTTATTAATTTATTAATTTATTAATTTATTAATTTATTAATTTATTAATTTATTAATTTATTAATTTATTAATTTATTAATTTATTAATTTATTAATTTATTAATTTATTAATTTATTAATTTATTAATTTATTAATTTATTAATTTATTAATTTATTAATTTATTAATTTATTAATTTATTAATTTATTAATTTATTAATTTATTAATTTATTAATTTATTAATTTATTAATTTATTAATTTATTAATTTATTAATTTATTAATTTATTAATTTATTAATTTATTAATTTATTAATTTATTAATTTATTAATTTATTAATTTATTAATTTATTAATTTATTAATTTATTAATTTATTAATTTATTAATTTATTAATTTATTAATTTATTAATTTATTAATTTATTAATTTATTAATTTATTAATTTATTAATTTATTAATTTATTAATTTATTAATTTATTAATTTATTAATTTATTAATTTATTAATTTATTAATTTATTAATTTATTAATTTATTAATTTATTAATTTATTAATTTATTAATTTATTAATTTATTAATTTATTAATTTATTAATTTATTAATTTATTAATTTATTAATTTATTAATTTATTAATTTATTAATTTATTAATTTATTAATTTATTAATTTATTAATTTATTAATTTATTAATTTATTAATTTATTAATTTATTAATTTATTAATTTATTAATTTATTAATTTATTAATTTATTAATTTATTAATTTATTAATTTATTAATTTATTAATTTATTAATTTATTAATTTATTAATTTATTAATTTATTAATTTATTAATTTATTAATTTATTAATTTATTAATTTATTAATTTATTAATTTATTAATTTATTAATTTATTAATTTATTAATTTATTAATTTATTAATTTATTAATTTATTAATTTATTAATTTATTAATTTATTAATTTATTAATTTATTAATTTATTAATTTATTAATTTATTAATTTATTAATTTATTAATTTATTAATTTATTAATTTATTAATTTATTAATTTATTAATTTATTAATTTATTAATTTATTAATTTATTAATTTATTAATTTATTAATTTATTAATTTATTAATTTATTAATTTATTAATTTATTAATTTATTAATTTATTAATTTATTAATTTATTAATTTATTAATTTATTAATTTATTAATTTATTAATTTATTAATTTATTAATTTATTAATTTATTAATTTATTAATTTATTAATTTATTAATTTATTAATTTATTAATTTATTAATTTATTAATTTATTAATTTATTAATTTATTAATTTATTAATTTATTAATTTATTAATTTATTAATTTATTAATTTATTAATTTATTAATTTATTAATTTATTAATTTATTAATTTATTAATTTATTAATTTATTAATTTATTAATTTATTAATTTATTAATTTATTAATTTATTAATTTATTAATTTATTAATTTATTAATTTATTAATTTATTAATTTATTAATTTATTAATTTATTAATTTATTAATTTATTAATTTATTAATTTATTAATTTATTAATTTATTAATTTATTAATTTATTAATTTATTAATTTATTAATTTATTAATTTATTAATTTATTAATTTATTAATTTATTAATTTATTAATTTATTAATTTATTAATTTATTAATTTATTAATTTATTAATTTATTAATTTATTAATTTATTAATTTATTAATTTATTAATTTATTAATTTATTAATTTATTAATTTATTAATTTATTAATTTATTAATTTATTAATTTATTAATTTATTAATTTATTAATTTATTAATTTATTAATTTATTAATTTATTAATTTATTAATTTATTAATTTATTAATTTATTAATTTATTAATTTATTAATTTATTAATTTATTAATTTATTAATTTATTAATTTATTAATTTATTAATTTATTAATTTATTAATTTATTAATTTATTAATTTATTAATTTATTAATTTATTAATTTATTAATTTATTAATTTATTAATTTATTAATTTATTAATTTATTAATTTATTAATTTATTAATTTATTAATTTATTAATTTATTAATTTATTAATTTATTAATTTATTAATTTATTAATTTATTAATTTATTAATTTATTAATTTATTAATTTATTAATTTATTAATTTATTAATTTATTAATTTATTAATTTATTAATTTATTAATTTATTAATTTATTAATTTATTAATTTATTAATTTATTAATTTATTAATTTATTAATTTATTAATTTATTAATTTATTAATTTATTAATTTATTAATTTATTAATTTATTAATTTATTAATTTATTAATTTATTAATTTATTAATTTATTAATTTATTAATTTATTAATTTATTAATTTATTAATTTATTAATTTATTAATTTATTAATTTATTAATTTATTAATTTATTAATTTATTAATTTATTAATTTATTAATTTATTAATTTATTAATTTATTAATTTATTAATTTATTAATTTATTAATTTATTAATTTATTAATTTATTAATTTATTAATTTATTAATTTATTAATTTATTAATTTATTAATTTATTAATTTATTAATTTATTAATTTATTAATTTATTAATTTATTAATTTATTAATTTATTAATTTATTAATTTATTAATTTATTAATTTATTAATTTATTAATTTATTAATTTATTAATTTATTAATTTATTAATTTATTAATTTATTAATTTATTAATTTATTAATTTATTAATTTATTAATTTATTAATTTATTAATTTATTAATTTATTAATTTATTAATTTATTAATTTATTAATTTATTAATTTATTAATTTATTAATTTATTAATTTATTAATTTATTAATTTATTAATTTATTAATTTATTAATTTATTAATTTATTAATTTATTAATTTATTAATTTATTAATTTATTAATTTATTAATTTATTAATTTATTAATTTATTAATTTATTAATTTATTAATTTATTAATTTATTAATTTATTAATTTATTAATTTATTAATTTATTAATTTATTAATTTATTAATTTATTAATTTATTAATTTATTAATTTATTAATTTATTAATTTATTAATTTATTAATTTATTAATTTATTAATTTATTAATTTATTAATTTATTAATTTATTAATTTATTAATTTATTAATTTATTAATTTATTAATTTATTAATTTATTAATTTATTAATTTATTAATTTATTAATTTATTAATTTATTAATTTATTAATTTATTAATTTATTAATTTATTAATTTATTAATTTATTAATTTATTAATTTATTAATTTATTAATTTATTAATTTATTAATTTATTAATTTATTAATTTATTAATTTATTAATTTATTAATTTATTAATTTATTAATTTATTAATTTATTAATTTATTAATTTATTAATTTATTAATTTATTAATTTATTAATTTATTAATTTATTAATTTATTAATTTATTAATTTATTAATTTATTAATTTATTAATTTATTAATTTATTAATTTATTAATTTATTAATTTATTAATTTATTAATTTATTAATTTATTAATTTATTAATTTATTAATTTATTAATTTATTAATTTATTAATTTATTAATTTATTAATTTATTAATTTATTAATTTATTAATTTATTAATTTATTAATTTATTAATTTATTAATTTATTAATTTATTAATTTATTAATTTATTAATTTATTAATTTATTAATTTATTAATTTATTAATTTATTAATTTATTAATTTATTAATTTATTAATTTATTAATTTATTAATTTATTAATTTATTAATTTATTAATTTATTAATTTATTAATTTATTAATTTATTAATTTATTAATTTATTAATTTATTAATTTATTAATTTATTAATTTATTAATTTATTAATTTATTAATTTATTAATTTATTAATTTATTAATTTATTAATTTATTAATTTATTAATTTATTAATTTATTAATTTATTAATTTATTAATTTATTAATTTATTAATTTATTAATTTATTAATTTATTAATTTATTAATTTATTAATTTATTAATTTATTAATTTATTAATTTATTAATTTATTAATTTATTAATTTATTAATTTATTAATTTATTAATTTATTAATTTATTAATTTATTAATTTATTAATTTATTAATTTATTAATTTATTAATTTATTAATTTATTAATTTATTAATTTATTAATTTATTAATTTATTAATTTATTAATTTATTAATTTATTAATTTATTAATTTATTAATTTATTAATTTATTAATTTATTAATTTATTAATTTATTAATTTATTAATTTATTAATTTATTAATTTATTAATTTATTAATTTATTAATTTATTAATTTATTAATTTATTAATTTATTAATTTATTAATTTATTAATTTATTAATTTATTAATTTATTAATTTATTAATTTATTAATTTATTAATTTATTAATTTATTAATTTATTAATTTATTAATTTATTAATTTATTAATTTATTAATTTATTAATTTATTAATTTATTAATTTATTAATTTATTAATTTATTAATTTATTAATTTATTAATTTATTAATTTATTAATTTATTAATTTATTAATTTATTAATTTATTAATTTATTAATTTATTAATTTATTAATTTATTAATTTATTAATTTATTAATTTATTAATTTATTAATTTATTAATTTATTAATTTATTAATTTATTAATTTATTAATTTATTAATTTATTAATTTATTAATTTATTAATTTATTAATTTATTAATTTATTAATTTATTAATTTATTAATTTATTAATTTATTAATTTATTAATTTATTAATTTATTAATTTATTAATTTATTAATTTATTAATTTATTAATTTATTAATTTATTAATTTATTAATTTATTAATTTATTAATTTATTAATTTATTAATTTATTAATTTATTAATTTATTAATTTATTAATTTATTAATTTATTAATTTATTAATTTATTAATTTATTAATTTATTAATTTATTAATTTATTAATTTATTAATTTATTAATTTATTAATTTATTAATTTATTAATTTATTAATTTATTAATTTATTAATTTATTAATTTATTAATTTATTAATTTATTAATTTATTAATTTATTAATTTATTAATTTATTAATTTATTAATTTATTAATTTATTAATTTATTAATTTATTAATTTATTAATTTATTAATTTATTAATTTATTAATTTGTTAATTTGTTAATTTATTAATTTATTAATTTATTAATTTATTAATTTATTAATTTATTAATTTGTTAATTTGTTAATTTGTTAATTTGTTAATTTGTTAATTTGTTAATTTGTTAATTTGTTAATTTGTTAATTTGTTAATTTGTTAATTTGTTAATTTGTTAATTTGTTAATTTGTTAATTTGTTAATTTGTTAATTTGTTAATTTGTTAATTTGTTAATTTGTTAATTTGTTAATTTGTTAATTTGTTAATTTGTTAATTTGTTAATTTGTTAATTTGTTAATTTGTTAATTTGTTAATTTGTTAATTTGTTAATTTGTTAATTTGTTAATTTGTTAATTTGTTAATTTGTTAATTTGTTAATTTGTTAATTTGTTAATTTGTTAATTTGTTAATTTGTTAATTTGTTAATTTGTTAATTTGTTAATTTGTTAATTTGTTAATTTGTTAATTTGTTAATTTGTTAATTTGTTAATTTGTTAATTTGTTAATTTGTTAATTTGTTAATTTGTTAATTTGTTAATTTGTTAATTTGTTAATTTGTTAATTTGTTAATTTGTTAATTTGTTAATTTGTTAATTTGTTAATTTGTTAATTTGTTAATTTGTTAATTTGTTAATTTGTTAATTTGTTAATTTGTTAATTTGTTAATTTGTTAATTTGTTAATTTGTTAATTTGTTAATTTGTTAATTTGTTAATTTGTTAATTTGTTAATTTGTTAATTTGTTAATTTGTTAATTTGTTAATTTGTTAATTTGTTAATTTGTTAATTTGTTAATTTGTTAATTTGTTAATTTGTTAATTTATTAATTTATTAATTTATTAATTTATTAATTTATTAATTTATTAATTTATTAATTTATTATTATTATTATTATTGATTTATTGATTTATTGATTTATTGATTTATTGATTTATTGATTTATTGATTTATTGATTTATTGATTTATTGATTTATTGATTTATTGATTTATTGATTTATTGATTTATTGATTTATTGATTTATTGATTTATTGATTTATTGATTTATTGATTTATTGATTTATTGATTTATTGATTTATTGATTTATTGATTTATTGATTTATTGATTTATTGATTTATTGATTTATTGATTTATTGATTTATTGATTTATTGATTTATTGATTTATTGATTTATTGATTTATTGATTTATTGATTTATTGATTTATTGATTTATTGATTTATTGATTTATTGATTTATTGATTTATTGATTTATTGATTTATTGATTTATTGATTTATTGATTTATTGATTTATTGATTTATTGATTTATTGATTTATTGATTTATTGATTTATTGATTTATTGATTTATTAATTTATTAATTTATTAATTTATTAATTTATTTTTTTATTTTTTTATTTGATTATTTATTTATTTATTCATGGGCATGTTCCGTGGGCAGTTTGGGTGGGCATGTTGCGTGGGCAGTTTGAGTGGGCATGTTGCGTGGGTAGTTTGGGTGTGCATGTTGCGTCGGTAGTTTGGGTGGGCATGTTGCGTGGGTAATTTGGGTGGGCATGTTGCGTGGGCAGTTTGGGTGGGCATGTTGTCGTTCACACACGGACTTTATTTACACAATACAGAAAAATAAAAACCAAACCCTTCCTTAGTGACTGTGACCGTCGGTGCTTCTTTCGTGTCTGTGACACGGCAGCGAACACGTAAGTATCAAGACAGCTACTGATTTTACTTTGAAATTATAAATGATTTAAATTGCTAGCAAATTGAAACAAAGTTCCCAAAACGATGAAGCTAAGTTACAAACTCACCAACTAACTCTTCGGCGGCGGAGACTCAAGAAAAGCCACCAAGTGAACTCTCGACTGGAGGTCAGTGTTCTGCGTTCAGGAGAGGCTGTACTCTCGACCGAGTCGAACATAAACTGATTCTATTGTCGTGCGCTGCGTCTTTTATACCGTAAAATTATGAGAAGGGGTGAATCCGGATTAATCGGTTTCACCAAAAAGTGGGAGAAGCAGATGTCGCTGGTAATTTTTCAATAAAAATTATTTTCCAAAAAATTCTATAAATTACCCTACGGTCACAGTTTTATGTTCTAGATCATACAACAACATGTTACATTTTATAAATCGATTTTTACAAAAATATAAATCATAACACAACCGCCAGCGATGACAACAATTTCTACTACGCGCTGTCAAGAATGTGAAACTAGATCACATGTGCCTAAATATCAATATGATCAATACAAACAGTGAAAACTCTATACAATGCATTGATTACAGGTAAGTGTTATATACAACAATCTTTAACATAGATATATTCAAATTAATTTACTTTTAGTTCAACCAAGTGTGTAAAAGTTTCGCCGGTCTCAAAGTGAGGTTACATGGAACACAAGTACGTATATCTTATAATAATGGTTTTACGAGTATGAAAACATTTGCGTATGTTGTAGCTAGTACTTTTGTTCAACAATGTACCACTGCTGAAGTTATGATACATTCGAACGCGGCAGTAACAGTGGCAACGTCAATGATCGGAATTGGCTACACCAGCTTTTGCCGGGCCATTGGATACACAGAAGTTATACAGTTTACCAGGCCTACAGAGGTAGTATCATCACAACATGTATAAAATTAAAAAGATAAATACTGTCTTTTGTCACATTTGAAGTGTTAATGACAAATTTAAACTACAGAAAATAGTCAGTTTAAAATTGAAGAAAATAATGTAAAAATTAAACGACGTAAGGTACGCTATGAATGAAAGATATGTTTATTCTTATTTTATAATTTATTTTGTAAATAGATTGTTGAAAATGTTCGAGGTTATTAAACGACGAAATGGACGAGAAATGTAGGAAAAGCATGAACGACATGAAAGACTGTGGAGGACAAAGTGTACAGTGTACAGAGAGAATGTCAAGGATTGTTTCTGTGCCGGTCAGTGTATTAATCTAAGATAGATAATAGATTTTACAAAACTGACAAAAATAAACTGGTAGTATTTGGGCTGGCGGTCCAGCGTACTTTATTCGCACAGCTTTACCCGTACGTTCTAAACCTAAACCGTACACAAATAACGGAGTGTGTGGGGCTCTTAAGGGCAGTGTGCATAAGCAGTTTGGGTTGCGTGGGCATGTTGCGTGGGTGGTTTGGTTGGACATGTTGCGTGGGCAGTTTCGGTGGACACGTTGCGTGGGTAGTTTGGGTGGGCATGTTGCGTTGGCAGTTTGGGTGGGCATGTTGCGTGGGTAGTTTGGGTGGGCATGTTGCGTTGGCAGTTTGGGTGGGCATGTTGCGTGGGTAGTTTGGGTGGGCATGTTGCGTGGGCAGTTTGGGTGGGCATGTTGCGTGGGCAGTTTGGGTGGGCATGTTGCGTGGGCAGTTTGGGTGGGCATGTTGCGTGGGTAGTTTGGGTGTGCATGTTGCGTCGGTAGTTTGGGTGGGCATGTTGCGAGGGTAATTTGGGTGGGCATGTTGCGTGGGCAGTTTGGGTGGGCATGTTGCGTGGGCAGTTTGGGTGGGCATGTTGCGTGGATCGTTTGGGTGGGCATGTTGCGTGGGCAGTTTGAGTGGGCATGTTGCGTGGGCAGTTTGGGTGGGCATGTTGCGTGGGTAGTTTGCTTGGGCATGTTGCGTCGGAATGTTGCGTGGGCATGTTGCGTGGGCAGTTTGGGTGGGCATGTTGCGTGGGCAGTTTGGTTGGGCTTGTTGCGTGGGCAGTTTGAGTGGGCATGTTGCGTGGGCAGTTTGGTGGGCATGTTGCATGGGCATCATAAATCACTATCGGCGGAGCCCTAGGGAAAACTCGGCGAAGCCGAGCTTACGCTAGTTCTATTCTATTTGATTTCTATCCTTAAAAATTCAAATTGCGTGGGTAGTTTGGGTGGGCATGTTGTGTGGGCAGTTTGGGTGGGCATGTTGCGTGGGCAGTTTGGGTGGGCATGTTGCGTGGGCAGTTTGGGTGGGCATGTTGCGTCGGTAGTTTGGGTGGGCATGTTGCGTGGGTAATTTGGGTGGGCATGTTGCGTGGGCAGTTTGGGTGGGCATGTTGCGTGGGCAGTTTGGGTTGGCATGTTGCGTGGATCGTTTGGGTGGGCATGTTGCGTGGGCAGTTTGAGTGGGCATGTTGCGTGGGCAGTTTGGGTGGGCATATTGCGTGGGTAGTTTGCTTGGGCATGTTGCGTCGGAATGTTGCGTGGGCATGTTGCGTGGGTGGTTTGGTTGGACATGTTGCGTGGGCAGTTTCGGTGGACACGTTGCGTGGGTAGTTTGGGTGGGCATGTTGCGTTGGCAGTTTGGGTGGGCATGTTGCGTGGGTAGTTTGGGTGGGCATGTTGCGTTGGCAGTTTGGGTGGGCATGTTGCGTGGGCAGTTTGGGTTGGCATGTTGCGTGGATCGTTTGGGTGGGCATGTTGCGTGGGCAGTTTGAGTGGGCATGTTGCGTGGGCAGTTTGGGTGGGCATGTTGCGTGGGTAGTTTGCTTGGGCATGTTGCGTCGGAATGTTGCGTGGGCATGTTGCGTGGGCAGTTTGGGTGGGCATGTTGCGTGGGCAGTTTGGTTGGGCTTGTTGCGTGGGCAGTTTGAGTGGGCATGTTGCGTGGGCAGTTTGGTGGGCATGTTGCATGGGCATCATAAATCACTATCGGCGGAGCCCTAGGGAAAACTCGGCGAAGCCGAGCTTACGCTAGTTCTATTCTATTTGATTTCTATCCTTAAAAATTCAAATTGCGTGGGTAGTTTGGGTGGGCATGTTGTGTGGGCAGTTTGGGTGGGCATGTTGCGTGGGCAGTTTGGGTGGGCATGTTGCGTGGGCAGTTTGGGTGGGCATGTTGCGTCGGTAGTTTGGGTGGGCATGTTGCGTGGGTAATTTGGGTGGGCATGTTGCGTGGGCAGTTTGGGTGGGCATGTTGCGTGGGCAGTTTGGGTTGGCATGTTGCGTGGATCGTTTGGGTGGGCATGTTGCGTGGGCAGTTTGAGTGGGCATGTTGCGTGGGCAGTTTGGGTGGGCATGTTGCGTGGGTAGTTTGCTTGGGCATGTTGCGTCGGAATGTTGCGTGGGCATGTTGCGTGGGCAGTTTGGGTGGGCATGTTGCGTGGGCAGTTTGGTTGGGCTTGTTGCGTGGGCAGTTTGAGTGGGCATGTTGCGTGGGCAGTTTGGTGGGCATGTTGCATGGGCATCATAAATCACTATCGGCGGAGCCCTAGGGAAAACTCGGCGAAGCCGAGCTTACGCTAGTTCTATTCTATTTGATTTCTATCCTTAATAATTCAAATTGACGAGTACCATTTTATGTTTTTCATACATAGCCTACTGAAAAAAAAAACAAAAAAATGTTTGATATAAGATAGATATCGTGGAGGTAAATCGTCAAACAGACACACCGACAGACATCATTGTAAAAATGGTGAAATTGTGTTGTGGGGACCCTAATTCATGCTTATTCACTGAAAAGCATTACCTCCCTTATAGACCGGGTGCTAGTGCTACATGAAAAATGTATCATGGTATTCCAAATACTCATCCTTGGTACTCACTATTTAAATACCCAGAAAAAAGACGATCTACCCCGCTGTGGGTCATAACCTAAAACTGTTTTAAAAAATATTTTTTCTGTTTCGGTGTTCTTATGAGTCTATAAAAGCACTGTTTATCACTGAAAACACGACGTTTAGAAGGTCTATAAACGTACTGTTTTTGGCGCCTTTCATGTTCTAGAGGTGGTAGTCATGCTTTCATAACTGACAGATGACCTCAAAATGGTAAATTATTTGTATTGAAATATTACATCTAATTGTGGATTTTTATCCTTTCTCTAGGTGATAGGACTAGAAAGAAAAGAAATTTATAGCTATAACTGTGTTAGTTAAACGGTAAGTTTTATTTATTACAATTTAAATTTATGGTAATGCAATTTTGAGTTGAATGTATTCCAGGCAGGTTATGAAATGTATGATGCACGTTACTTGAAAATGTTGACACTGTCTACTCAATTCGCGGCGGCTACAGGCAAACAAATATGAAAAGTTGACGTTTTAATCCATGATTTCCAGTTCCACGTTGTAGCAAACTGTCGAATATTAAATTTTTAAATATGATTTAAACATGAGTGTCATACGATGTTTTGTATTAAAAATTGTAAGCACAGCTGTTGCCGTTATCTCTGCAACTGAGCAGTGAATCTGTTGACAAAATGGTGGAAAGTGAAAGTCTAGAAATTGTTCATTAAAGTATTTCATTATTTAAAGAGTTTTATTTATATGTTGTTTTGTCAATAAAAAGGCTTGATGGTCCACGTAACGTCCTTCAATCCCATATTCAAGTTTTATTTATGATAACCAACACGAACCAGCGATATATCAAATCAAGATGGTTCATTAATAAACCTGTGGAGTTCATTGTATGTATTGGTTTTCCTCTTTCATAATTATATAATGCTTGATACAATGTTTTAATGTAAACAATCAGACAAAATCTCAAAATACACAAACTGTCAAAATGTGAAATTTCAATTATTAGCGGGAAGCGCTACCAACATAACTGATAAAAACACCAACTCATTTTTGACAAGTCCTTTTTTTAAAAATCTAATTGTAAAATTACCTCAATAGAAAAAATAGTATAAAAAACATGTATCGTAAGGCCTAGCGGCTCGTTTTCCAAACTTGGACTCGTACGTTAACAGATTGCCTTATGATACTTGTGTTTTAATGTACTATTAGGATCTTATATGTTAATTATTAGAAGTGTAAAAAAAACAAAATTGGTTGCTGTCATTACTGTTTTATTTTTACTAAGACCAAGCGACGTGATTTTTTTAAGAACGAAAGAAAGGAAGAATTTATTCAAATTTTCGTCCAAAAATGCGACACATGTATAAAATAAAATGCTGTACGTTATACACCCGTTAAATAATTTTTACGGTAGCTACTCATTTCGATTTATAACGTAAATTACTACATCGTTTTATTTTATACTGTATCACATTTTTCAATATCATTCGATAGTTCGACTTTTGCGCTTTCAGAATAATAAATGATTTCACTAAGTTTATTTTAACAAAACCAATCTACAAAAGGGGGTTCCTAGAACGGGACAAAGTTTTATATGCATATTTTAATTAAAGTAAAGGTAAAAATTGTATAAATCAAGCTTTATGCCACAGTGCCATCTGTAATACAAATTGTGATACAAACGTATTCTAACTTCTACAGGTATTTGAAGAAAGCATAAACAAACATTTAGTATTTCGTAGGTTTCAACATTATTTATATTTAGCTTCATTGTATATACAAATATTGGCTTTGTATAATATAAAATAAAGTTTGTGTTAAAGAAAAATAAAGACACCAGAAAGTAATCTAGGGACTTTTGGTGAGGCAAGACTGGAGGGAACAGATTTGACGGGGAGACGGAGAAGTAGAAGGAAGTTGATAGTTGATTGACGTGTAATTTACAGTTTAAATATATCTTTATTACAATTCAGAAGTGACGAGTTGTTATTTAAAAACGCCCAGAACAATTCAGAAGTGGGATATACCAATTTATCGAGGTACCAGTGATACACTGATTTTCATTGAGTGAACCGAGAATAAGTGAGGTTAACGAGGGCGCGGAAAATTGGCGGGAAGAAAGAACGAAGGAAAAGGGAAAAAGATGAGTAATTCAGGAGAAAACCAGGGGTTACAGACACAAACGGCAATGCAAGACGAGGATGCTAGCTCAGTAGCGTCAAATGACAGCCTGGAAGGAGCTTTTCAGCAAAACACAGCGACGCGACGAGAAACCAACTTGCAAGACTTGTTCCACGTTATGATAGAGGAAAACCGCCGACGAGACGCATTACTCCAAGATTTGGTGAGTAAACTTAATATTACTCCACCAATGAATAATACTGAAGCACCAACTTCTTTCCATATCATGCCCGACTTAACAAAAACTATCCAAGTCTATGACGGAGAGGGCGGCGGCGCGAAGGCGAGAGAGTGGCTGAACAGCGTGTTCCAGCGTGGAAGGAATGCAAATACTTCATCGATGGCCAGACAGCTTCGTCCTGGAAACAGCAAGAACACACTTGACTGGCGGCGCGAAGTATTGGCACTCAACAAAACGAAGTGAAATCACAACGTGGTCCAGTTTTGTAGCAGCGTTCCGAAAAACATTTGTGGGAGAAGCAAGCAAAACAGCCAAATGGAAGAAAATGGTTGAACGTGTACAAACCAAAGATGAAACGGTTAGTACGTACTTCCACGAAAAACTTAGTTTATGCCTAGATCTTGGTCTGGACATAAGTGACGCGAAGGAACAAATAACCCTAGGATTATATTCCCGAGAGTTATGTACGATGATCGTTGGACGAGACCATGCGGATGCGGATGATTTACTGCATGATCTGCTACAATTTGGCAGAATTAATCAATCCAGATCTTCAAGAATAAAACAACAGAAGCCTACCGAAACAAAACCTCAAAATGTTAACGTAAATAGCGTTAAAGAAAAAAGAGATACCAAGAATCAGACGCCAACGCCAATCCGTGAATCTAGAACACCATTGTGGAATGAAAAGGGTGAACCAAAATGCCTGAGCTGCAAACAATACGGTCATATAGCCAGCGGATGCCTGAAAAAACGGGAACTGATATGTTTTATCTGCAAAGAGAGCGGCCATATTGCTAGGAAATGTCCGAAGAGACAAGGCGAGAATACGAAAAACACAGTAAGCATGATTACAGGCCCTGAACCGGATTATAAAAAGTTCTTGAAACCGGCGATCGTGAATGATTACTACGAAGTGCAAGCATTCATAGACCAAGGTAGTGGAGTATGCACTATTCGAGAAAGTTGCGCAAACAAACTCAGACTCGTGTGTAAACCAAGCGAGCAAATACTTTATGGGTTTGGTAAAGCCAATGGAAATTCGGTAAAGTGTGACGCGGTTGCGAACGTCACGTTAAGAATTGATGATGTTAAAGTCGATAATATAGCATTATACGTTGTTCCGGATGATGTTCAGAATCCAGAAATGTTAGTGGGTCGTTCTTTCACAGAACTATCACAAATTGCTTATGTGCGCATTGATGATAAGTTGCAGTTTGGATACAGAAACGAAAATCCGTTCAAAAACATAGAAATCGGAAATGAAAAAACGACGGTGAAAATAAAAACAAATGAGGACACAATTATAAGTCCAAATGCTGTAAACTTTGTGAATGCGGTAAGTAGCGGAACGAGAAACCAAGTACCGGTCCGAAACGACTCAAAAGAACCGAAACTCATTCGAGAAGGCACAATAATCGGTCGATGTACGGAAGAGACATTTGAAGACAAGAAAGTAGCTCATGAGGAAACAACATGCAACAATATAACCAAAGATATGTTAAATATTGATCAAGAAATTGACGAACCGGATAAAGAAGAACTATTCAGTTTGTTACAAGAATTCCGGGATTGTTTTGCGTTTACGCTAGCGGAACTAGGTTGCACAAATCGAATCCAAATGGATATTGAAGACAACAACGTACCAGTTACCGGTAAGCCGTACAGAGCGACACGAGAAGACAGGGAAACGATAAAGAACATTATAGAAGAATGGCGACAACATGGATTAGTCACTGACACGACTTCAGCTTACGCAAGCCCAGTAATGTTAGTTAGGAAGAAAACTGGTGAGACACGACTTGTAATTGACTATAGGAAGTTAAACCACCAAACAAAACGAAAAAATTATCCCATTCCAAGCTTAGAAGAACAGTTTGAACAGTTAGCAGGTTGCACCATCTTTACGACACTGGATATGGCGCACGGGTACCTACAAGTACCACTCACAGAAGAAGCGAAACCGAAAACAGCTTTCATCACACCCGATGAAACCGGACAGCTGGAGAGAATGATGTTCGGTTTAACAAATGCACCGTACGAATTCTCACGACTCATGGCACTAACTCTAGGTCCTCTAAGAAATCAGGTAGCAATGTGCTACCTAGATGATTTGCTGATACCAGCTAGAGACTGGACGGATATGCTTTCGAAGTTACGACAAATTTTAGAAAGACTTAGACAAGCAGGTTTAACGCTAAAACTGCGAAAATGCGTATTCGGGAAACGAGAAGTGGATTTCCTAGGATACCAACTATCTGCAAATGGGTTAAAGCCTGGACCAGCTAAAGTAGAAGCGATACGGCAGTTTCCTACGCCGAAAAATGTGCATGAAGTAAAAAGATTTCTAGGTCTAACAAGCTTTTTCAGAAAATTCGTGAAACAATACGCCGTAGATGCACGACCGTTGAGCGATTTAACGAAGAAAACAAATAGCTTCAACTGGACGAAGAAAGAAGATGAGGCATTCAGAAAACTAAAGCAGGCACTCACAAGCGAACCAGTATTGAGGTTGTATGACCCGAAAGCCTACACAGAGCTTCATACTAATGCAAGCGCAGCAGGACTAGCAGGAGTCATGTTACAGAAGGGGGAAGATGACAGAATGCATCTCGTGTTTTGTGTGTCAAAGAAAACGACAGGCACCGAAAGCCGCTACCACAGCAGCAAGCTTGAGCTGATGGCAATTGTGTGGTGTGTTGATAGACTGAGGAACTTACTATTGGACATTTCGTTCACTATCGTAACTGATTGCCAAGCATTAGTGTACCTGAACACACAACGTACATTGAATCCACAGGTTGCAAGATGGAGTCATCTATTGCAAGAGTACGATTATATAATAAAACATAGGCCAGGTCAGCAAATGAACCACGTAGATGCACTGAGTCGAGCACCTGTTGAGGCGAGTGAAGACACCATGGACCAAATTTATGATCAACGATACGAAGTCCTAATGACGATAGCTGAAGAAGACCAAATACAGATGATCCAACATAGCGACGAAAGATTAAAACGCCTTATAACCATACTGAAGAAAAACAAGTTAAATACGGAAGAAAAGAACGCTACAGAAGGGTACGAGATGCATAATGATAGACTTTATAAACGAGTAATAGTACAGGGAGCAACAAAACTGTTATATGTAATTCCAAAGAGTATGAGGAAAAGCTTAGCGGTAAAATATCACAACTTAAAGGGACATTTTGGGTTGGAGAGAACCGTAGCTCAAATAATGAAGAAGTACTGGTTTCCTGGACTAAGAAGGTACGTACGATATCATATAAACTCATGTTTTGAGTGTTTATTAGCAAAGAAACCGGCTGGACGACAACCTGGATATTTACATCCGATCCCACCGTGCAAACGACCATTCGAGAGAGTCCATATCGACCATTTGGGGCCTTTCCTGCAAAGCCGACGGGGGAACATGTACATCATGATCATAATAGATGCCTTGACCCGTTTTGTAAGATTATACCCCATGAAATCTACAAAATCGGCATATGTGAAGAACACACTGAAGGAGTTTGTGATGGAATTCGGTTTGCCAAAGAACATAGTCACGGATAGAGGAACATGTTTTACGTCATCAATGTTCCAGAAATATTGCAGTGAAAACGGTATACATCACACGTTGAACTCAAGCCGCCATCCACGGGCGAATGGAATGGTGGAAAGAGTGAATCGTACCGTAGTACCAGTCATCTTAATGAAAATGGAGCAAGATACAACTTGGGACAGAGAACTGAAGGAAGTCGAGCGAGACCTAAACACTGCTACCAATCAAACAACCGGAAAACACCCTTCGAGATGTTATATGGTTTTACGCCGAGTCATGTTGACGGTCTACTGAGACATGAAGCACATGAAGACAACGATGATTGGACACCACCAGCAAGGCTACAGGAAGAAACACAAGCGAAGATAGGAGAAGAACAGAAAAAATATAAACAACGACATGACCAAAGACGTGGAAGACCTATGCCGTATAAAGTTGGCGACATTGTGATGACAAAAAATCAGACAACGAGTACAGGGGAACCAACGAAGACCCAACCTCGATACAAAGGACCTTACGTAATAGTCGATGTACTCCCAAGTGACACGTACAGATTAAACCACCTGAATTCCAAAGAACATAGATTATATACAGGGACCGCACACATATCGCAGTTAAAATTATATAAAAATCACGAAGAAGAAGAAGAAGAAGATGACTCATCGTCACTGGAAGAAGAAAACAGCCAAGCAGAGCAAGCGGAGGACGAAGGAGACATGAATCGAGAACCAGACGCGCAAGAGGAGGAAGACACTCGAGAGAAGACGGCTACACGGCCTAGACGCAAGAGGAAACGTCCGGCATACTTGCAGGACTACCAGACCAGTCACGAGGACGTGACAATGCCAGGAATGACCGAGTGTTAAAGAAAAATAAAGACACCAGAAAGTAATCTAGGGACTTTTGGTGAGGCAAGACTGGAGGGAACAGATTTGACGGGGAGACGGAGAAGTAGAAGGAAGTTGATAGTTGATTGACGTGTAATTTACAGTTTAAATATATCTTTATTACAATTCAGAAGTGACGAGTTGTTATTTAAAAACGCCCAGAACATTTGTTATAAAAATAACGGCAAATACAATGTGTTTTATTTATCTTGTACCGGGAACTAGTTCTATGTGAAATATATGTAACATGGTACTCCAAATAATGGCAATGGCCCTTGGTGCTCACTTTAAATACCCTGGAGAACAATTTGCTGTCTTTCCTGATCCCCGGAAAAAAGATATTTTGCATTTTTTGTATCTTTTAGGGTAAAAATTGTTAGTTGACTAAAACCCAGATGGAATGGCATGGGCAATTTTTGATAGGTAAAATTCACAGTAATAAAAGACTTTAGCGCCCCATGCAATGATTGAAAATGGCTGGCATTTAATATCGGCTACCATTTACATATACATAACGTCATTTTATGCAGGTCCCACACAGAGAATACATAGATTCTAAAATATTTTTTAAAACAGTTTTGGGTCATGACCCACAGCTGGGTAGATCGTCTTTTTCCCGGGGAAGCCAGCAAATTGTTCGCTAGGGTATTTAAAATTAAAGTGAGTACCATGATACATTTTTCACGTAGCACTAGTCCCCGGTCTATAAGGGAGGTAATGCTTTTCAGTGAACTAGCACGAATTAGGGTCCACACAACACGATTTTATTATTTTTACAATGATGTCTCCACGATATCTCTCATATCAAACTTGGAGTGTATTTTTTTCGGAATTCAACAATGTAATTGTTTTATATCCCATAACTTTGATTTTTATATTATTTTTCAATTACTTGAGAACCACTGGTTTCAAAAAAATATTTTCTCTAGTATGTTTAACATTATAGAAATTATTTGCGGTAGCTCGTGTAGCTGTTACACCTGTATATAAACCTATATTATTTATATTTAAAATTTTTGTAACGTCCACAATTTATTACTTACGTCATTTATTAGTGCTTCCTAGAATTATCAACATATTCCCATACAACAAATATTTTCCTTTACTATTTGAACTCCGGAATGTACTTTTTAAATTGTAAGCGCGCGAAGTAGAACCCGCGCCAACTTCGTGGACAATATTTGTACGTTTAAGCCGGTATCCCACTGTAAAAAATTTTACGCGTTTTTATGGAGTGTAGCATAACTCATGAAAGAGAATTGGCGCCAAAGATACTAATAAATCTCATTTTGTAGCCGTTGTTCTGCAGAGGTAGTTGCGTTTTGTAATTTCATTATGAATAACGCCCATTCAAATAAAAAAATTTTAGCTGCAATAATTGTTGGAGTAATGGGTTACACAGTTATACAAAAAATAAAAAAATCAGAACATCGCTGGTGGACTAGTCTATGACTGGAGAAAAGAAATAAAAATCGCAGTGTTTAATTATCACACACACCAAATTACGAATAGAAGATGAAATAAATTACAGAAATTTTCTTCGAATGAAAGACCATTTCTTAAAAATCATGGACATGGTTCGAAAGTAAAGTAAGAAACGTGACACTCAATTAAGGCAGTGTATTTCGACACATGAAAGATAGACATTGTTCTATCTAGTGTACACATAAATTTTGAAAAATTAATTCTTTTATCGCCACTACTTAAAGGGTACGACGCGAGTATATAGGTGAATAAAGTCCATCTTAAAATGCTTAAACTAGGCGGATTTGTATGGGCTTCTCATTTACTTCATATTTTATTTTTGCAAATTTGTATAGGTAATTTAAAATACACTTTCTATAAATTATAGATCAAGATATTTATACTAATACTACGTAAAATTATTGGTTGAAAAACTTTGTTGGTTACGATTAATGAGTATTCTAATAGGATTCGAACGGAAATGTAAAAGGAAAAAAAGAACTGCAAAGAATAACGCATGTAAATATTAAATAACTAATACTTATTTTTTTGATGTTGTATTGCCTGATTATTATAAGATAACAACATTTAACAGTTGAAAATCGCACTTTGCCTGGCGTATTTATTATAATAATCAGGCGATTTTGTGTGTTATCAAACTTCTTCATTTCTATACAAATCAATTAAAACGCTGTCTGTTCAGGCAACCACACTACACATTTTGATTATTTTGCTTCATATTATTTCCAATTTCAATATAAACAAACGCTCACCGCTGTTCAAATAAGAGAATAACAGCTGTCTTTAGAAAATGACTTTTTATCCATGGTTCAAGCAACCGCATTGCGCACGCCCGCATCAACATCCAATCATAACGCAGCTTTCAACAAAATGAATACAGACTGCTGTATTTATGTGACGTCACATCAAAATTTTTACGTGACGTCATGTAAATACAGTTTTCATAAAAATTCTGTCAAAACGGTTTTTATAAAAAATATTTACGTCCATTCTTATAAAAAAAATTACAGTGGGATACCGGCTTAAGGGTTCAAAATTCAATATATCTAGAAAAAGTAGTTAGGAATGGCAACATTATCAATACCAGCTAAAATAAAAATAAGAATATCACGGCAAATATGTAAAGGTAATCAAAGAAGAGTGCAATGTAGTACTGTCAATGTCAAAAATCACACTTTTATGTCAAATTTTTCACTTGCTAAATCATGGACATTTAAATAGGTGAAATATATCTCACTTTGTTTCGGGAATTAAAAAAGTAAGAAAATATGAAATGAGATGAGTGTGAGATGAAATTTTATGTCACCTTGTGAGAAAATTCTCATATTTCAAGAATCGGTATCCTGGTTTTAACGGGTTTTTAGCACCCATACCTTTAATTTGAGTTAATATCAAAAAATGTATAATGTACGATCTACGTAACTTAAAATTCTGTACAACTTTTGTCATATGATATTTTCTCGTAAAGTTAATAGTTTAGCAGATAAGGATGTCACACCCTAAAATGGGTACAGATACAAAGTTTGGATACCGCTTTTCAGAATCTACATATTTTTCTGCGTATATATCAAAAATTTGGTTTCTCAATTATGAAAAATAAGAAAAGTCAAAATTTTTCTATACCCAAAACTAGGTCAAATAGGAAACATATTTTTGGTACATCGTACATAACTTTTGATTCTTTACCACTTTTGTCATTTGAAATTTTCTTTTAGAATTGATGGTTTAGCCAGAAATGACATTACACCTTAAATTGGGTAAAGATACAAAGTCGACGTATTTTTTTTTCGGAATTTACGTAATTTTCTATGTATGTACCCAAAATTTGGTAGTTTAATATTTGTTAAGGCGTCCAATATAACACATCGTGTTGTCACCGAGAAATGTACAGACTTTACACTTTGTTTCCTATTAAAATTATAGTAGAAAGAAGAATTCAGTAAAATGAAATAGTTATATATTCCTCTCTCTGTCTTTCAAAAGTCTATATTTACGTGTTGAGTATTCACCGGTGTTCACTCCTGTATTTGTTATTCTATGTCGTGTTGTCTCTGTCCTACAATATATCTTTCTCTGTCACACAAAGAGGGGGAAGAAAATAGACCAACAATAGCTCCCGCTAATTACAAACGAGGATATACCAACAGTACCTCCCGTCAATTGAAAATGAGGATACGGCCTATGTTTACAAATATTAAATTACCAAATTTCCGGTACATATGTAGAAAATTACGTAGATTCCGAAAAAAATACGTCGTCTTTGTATCTTTACCCAATTTAAGGTGTGACGCCATTTCCGGCTAAACCATCAATTCTAGAAGAAAATTGCAAATGAAAAAAGTTGTAGAGAATCAAAAGTTATGTACGATACACTAAAAAAATATATTTCCTATTTCACCTAGTTTTGGGCGTGGAGAATTTGGACTTTTCATATTTTTCATAATAGGGGATTACAGCTCAATCGAATTAAAAGAAATTAGTAAAAAATAGTGAAAGTAGATGCTTAATAATGAATATTAATAAAGAAATAAAATGATATAATTGAAATACTTCGGAAATAAGGGAGTTTTTGTTTTAGCAGCTCGTCACTCATATGAAATCCATATATATTATTTTGATTGGCGACTCAAAGATAGGGATCGACCGATACCGATATCGGTATCGGTATATCGGCCATATCAGTCTTCTTGGCCGATATCGGTATCGGCCTAAAAAAACATAAATTGCTTAATATTTCAGTTGCTAAGGATTTTTTAAAGGAAATTAAAACAGAAATACTAAATAAAAAACAAATCAAGTTTATTCTTATTCAAAATTTAGCAAAAAAGTCATTAAAAATGTAGAAGTAAAGTTACACACTTAGTTAAACAAATTAATATTTAAAGTTAAGTTTTGGCAAGTTGTAATGTAACAAAATTATTGCGCTTTCATAAACATTTCCAGCTGAAGAAAATAGCTGTTCACTAGCAACACTATTTGGCGGTGGTGCTAAATATATTATTGAAAATAGTATATTGTGTTATTAGAAGTAAAAGTGATACTTTGTGTGGCGATCATGGGAGTTTGCACGGCGAGCGAAGCGAGTCGAACAATTGCATGCGAGGCACACAAAGACACTTTTATTCCGAATGACACATTGAATTTTTTTTTTTCAAACGCACCACTTTTCTTTTTGTTCGCTAATTCTATGTAGTTTCTATGGATATTTATTTTTTTTATTTCTACGCCGCCGGAGTAGAAATTAGCTATTTCTACTCCGACGGCGTAGAAATAAAGCTTTTACCTTGTGAATTAAGCTACAAAAATGCCATTTCTACGACGTTTGAAAAAAATGTCTTTTTTTGCATTTGCTCTGCATTTTTTTGTGATTTATTTATGGTTAAAGCGTGTAACGGTAACAGTATATCATTATAAATCACTTTTACCTCATTTATACAGCAAAAAATTTACGACAAAATTTTATGGCCGATATATCGGTATCGGCCGATATCGGATATGAGTATATCGGTATCGGCCGATATCGGTATCACCCACAAAAAATCATATCGGTCGATCCCTACTCAAAGACCACCTATAAATATATAACGAATACCGAGTTGGGGTGGAGTCTACTACCAATGGAAGTAAACAAATTCGTGAATAAAATCACCGGTGGCGGCGCTGTTATCAACCAAGATGTCGGATGATTGTCGTACTATCATTTTCAAACGTACTTGTTTACATGTTAAAAACGCAGTTTTCAAGAGTTTTTTATTCCATTATTAAAATATTTAGGCAGGTTTTATTTTACTTACTGATAAGTTTGAAGATTAAGTTCCAATGTTATTATTTCAATTTTGTGCATGGACGTTTCAAAATTTGTTTATTTGCAGATAAATATGACAATGTTCTTGGAAAATAATCTTCACCTCTCATAAAAATAATTATTTAAATTTTTCAATTTCAATAATTCTTCAAGGAATTTTAAGTAGAAAATAGAGTAACTGAAGAAAAAATCAGGAAACTTTCAGTCAATAAATAGGAAAGTGTAAAACAGGTTAAGGGTGAAACAGATTTAAACTGGAAAGAGTCTTCAAAAAATCTGATTTTGGTCAATACCTATGTATTGAAGTAGTGAATGAACACATAAAATAGAAATAATAAAACAAAGACTTACTGTTCGCAAACAATAACCAAATAAAATAACACTAGCCCAAATAGCGTTTTCAGTAAAGTACGACAACAAATAGTTCTTATTTTGCCACTAGATGGCTACGGCTTAATTTTATTCGCGAATTCAAATAGCGGACACGTGGCTATCAGTTCAGTACTGCAATTCTCAAACAGTTTTTATTTGAATATAAACTTCTTGCATTAAACTTAATAATTTTGATACACTTGCAATTATAAAGCATGTAGACTTGTACAGTGTTACAACATAAACATAATTTAAAAATAGCATACATTTCAAGAACATTTTAGATCCACGAAGAAAACAGTTTTATATATTAACTTTCGTGACGTCACATCTATATTTTCAAACTTCGGGGGACCATAACTCGCTTATTAATAGGAATTTTTTCACCGGATTTTCACCAATAGTCTTAGTTTTACACATACTTTCTGATGAAATTATATTTAAAAAATGGTGGAATCCCCTATTGAGAAGCCAAATTTTGATTATATACGCAGAAAAATACGTAAATTACAAAATCGGTACTCAAGCTTTATATCTCCACCCATTTTAGGGTATGGCATCGTTATCTGATAAATTATCAACTTCACGAGAAAGTGTCATATAACAAAAGTTGTAGAGAATCAAAAGTTATGTAAGATACTCCAAATTGGGGTTGTATAATTTTGCCGGCTACTGACATTTTTATTTCTAATTATTAATAACTGTTTTTTTAGGATCAATGAATTACGTTCAACTCTTGGGTATGGTACTCGGAATTTGAAAATTTCTAATGATATCAGGATTACATTAAATAGAGGAGTACTTCAAAAAATATTTGCAAAATGATGGGCACAAAATTCATTATTAGAAATGGGTTCATAAGTTTATTTCAAACAGACGTAGGGCATTCGATTCTTCAATTCCACTGCATCATTCACCAAAAAGCCTTGTGTGCTAAGAGTGGTTTAACATCTCTTGATAATGTAATGGCGGTAGTCACAAAAATAGTCAACCTCATCTCGTCGCAGGCTTTAAACAAGCGAAAGTTTGATGCTTTGTTAGATGAAGTCAACTCGGTGTACAATAGCTTACTGATGTACAATAATGTTCGCTGGTTGAGATTTGTTGATTGCTTGGAAGAAATCAGACTGTTTCTGCAAAATGAGGGAAAAGTTGAAGAATACCCACAGTTGTTGGATGTTATGTGGCTTTCAAAATTGATGTTTTTTACAGACATATGCCAACATTTACATAAGTTAAACATGAAGCTTCAGGGCATAAATAAAACAATTATCGTCATGATAGATCTCATTCGCGCTTTTGAGGCTAAACTGCAAGTTTTCAGGAACGATATTATCACAAGAAACTACAAGTATTTTCCAAATTTGAAAAAATATATCAACGATTTAGAAATACATGAGAAACCAGACGAAGACCAAGTTACTGAAGAATTTATTTCTGTGATTGATTCTTCAATCAAGGAATTTTCAGCGAGATTTTCTCAGTTCAAAGAATTATCGGGAATACTCAAGTTTATTATGTACCCTGATGTGACGTCATTTGATAAACTGAATTTGTCCTAATTCGATTGGTTGGAAATTGAAGAATTTGAAATGCAGCTGATTGATTTCCAGTCTAGTTCAATATGGATTAAAAAATATATTGAAACAAGGAAAGAGTTAGAATTAATTGAAACAGAAAGATTGACAAGTAATATAAGTGAAAATGCTAATAACAAAATTTTGGAAACATGGAATGCGTTACCAGATACATTTAATTGTTTGAAGAAGCTGACTCATGCTATTTTAACAATATTTTCATCAACCTATGCCTGCGAATCATTATTTTCAGAGATGAATAACATTAAAGACTCGGTTAGAAACCGTTTGACAGATGACTCCAGTTCAGCATGCATTCTGCTAAAAGTAACATCTTATAACTCTAACATATGTTATTTGTCATCTAATCTGCAACAACAGAAGTCACTCCTATTTTTTTCTAGTAAATAAAGAGAGTTTTGAGTTGATAGTATTTATTATTATTATTATTATTATTATTATTATTATTATTATTATTATTATTATTATTATTATTATTTTGCCAATAATCACAAAGTCTAAATTATTTGATGGCACGTCTATGACCTGATTAAACATTTCTTTAGAAAAATGGCACGTTGATACGTAAAGGTTCGCCATCCCTGACATATAGCATATCAATGTATATCATACAATTCAAGATGAATTTGGTGTAAATAAGCTTTATAATACAGTGACATCTGTTATACAGATAATAAATCAAAAAGACGTCATCAATGAAAATAATAAATTATAAACGTACAACAATGATTAGAGTTATGAAACTTAAAAGATATGTAAATAAAAATACACGAAATGTGTGTTAAGTAATAATGTTATATATTTTTACTCGTTGAGGGTGCAATAGCAGATGTAGTGATATCAAAACGAAAGTGTTTTGTGAACGATACGTTAATATATTTGTGATTTCGTTTGCTACAAGTGTTGTTTATTGTTGTGGACAGTTGTACGACACTACTGTGCAGACGGGCGGACAAACATACATCGTTTGTGATGATCCTGGAGCTGTTGAACTTGCGAAACTTCTTGAATGATTGCCCGAAGACAGAGTGTAAAAATGGGGCCCTGATTTGAAGCTGTTAAGGTAAGAAAAGTTGTTTTTATAAAGTTTATAACCTCCAATTACTCGAAATTCTGACGAGTTAACAAATACTCGAACGTTTCTTCATACATTTACATCTTTTTCAGGGTAAGTAAGGTCTTCTTAAAGAATCTATTTGATCTTATTTACCCTGTAAAAGGTGTAAGTGTATAAGGAAACGTCGGTTTTGCAAGAATAAATTCTGTATGTTCTTGATTAAATGATAACACTTAAATAATTGTTTTTGATAAATTGCACATATGTGGAGACGAGCAGTTGTTGACCAGAGATGCTGAAAAACTTCGAAACGAGCAGAAATAAAATTTCGACATATCGATTTTTGAATTCTACGTATTTTACTACATATATACACAAAATGTGACTGTATTCGAATTATAATTTAGGGCACTGTAATTGGCATACCCGAAACTAGGTGGATTTACAAATTCCGCACCTACATTTTTTAAATCTACATATCTTGTTGCATATATACCCAAATTTTTGTTATTTAATATTTATAAACACAGGCGCTGTAAATTTTTAAAAAATTTATCAATCAAATTTTAATCTTGTCCTGGGATTTATATTCATATCTCGGAAACGGTGAGAGATAGAGAAAAAGCGTATAGGACCTTTTTTATAGCAAATCGATTTCTAGGGAGGGTGTATATTTAACTTTTTACGATTCGATGTACCAGTTCCGAGTTATGACGGTTTATATGGGTTTTAACGGGTTTTTAGCGCCCACACCCTTTATTTGGGTTAATATCGAAAAATGTATAATGTACAATCTACGTAACTTAAAATTCTCTACAACTTTTTTCATATGACATTTCCTCGTAAAGTTGATAGTTTAGTAGATAACGATGTCACACCCTAAAATGGGTGGAGATACAAAGTTTGGATACCGCTTTTCGGAATCTACATATTTTTCTGCAGAGACATCCGTTATAAAATACTTGAACTACAACAGGAATGAGGAAGTAAATTTGTGAATTGTAAAGGTAAATTTACAAACTATATCAAGGTTTTTTCTTTATATTTTGATGCATTTCATGCAATTTAAGGTATAATTGTTGTAAATTAACCTTTAGAAATCAGTGCCATCTATTATTTGAATAATAGTAACTACTTTAGGAATGTGGAAGTAAGTTCTAAAGGTGAATATACATACAGCATATCAACGTATTTTCCATATATTTTATATAATTAAAGGTAAATTTAATGTAAATAAGCTTTATAATATAGTGACATCTATGATACAAATTATAATAAAACATTATTTTATAAAATAAGTTGGATTATGTTCATTACTAATCAATTTTAGATTATGAAATATGGGTATAGAATCTGAAAATAGAAGAAATCAGGATTATTTCTTGTATAAAACATATTGCAATAATGTTTAAATAATAGCAATAAACAATAATAAACATTGTTATTAGTTGACAGCTGGCTAATAATGAACTTCAATTCAGTTAACTTTATAAGGAAAAATAAAAGTATACGAATGTTTTAAGAATTTTTATTATTTTTTTTCGTAATTACCATGCAAAATAGCATCGTTTTATAAAGTTTATTTACATTTTAATGTTATTAATAATTTTTGTTCAGTAAGTATATAATTTCACACTCTATTTTCCATCTCTCTCTAACGCATTGCTCTTACGAGTCGAGCGGCCATGATTCAGTTCGATTTCAGCTCTCGTTGAATTTACGTCGGTTTGCGCTAGCACTCATGAAAATTCCAGACTTCTTTAATCATAATAAAACTTATAGAATAGTTGAGTTATAGTTATTAATAATGTTTAGTGCTAAAATTATGGTCGTTACGCTCTTTGGGCGACCATAATCAATTATTTGTGTCAGAAGTGATCGATGGAATACTGAGGAAACAGGCGCTGGATTTAAAGGTAGATCTAATTTTTTTATTATAAATTTACACAGTGCGGTTTTGATTTTTCTTAAAACAAATTATAAATGAATAATCATCACGGCACATTATCTATTATTGAGTGTGCCAATCTGCTTTATGCACATATATTGGTAATAATGATATTTGTATCGACGGGAAATTAATATATTGCCGCGATTTTCATTACTTCTAATCATATTCTTGTGTATTTTGTATGGATTCGTCTATTTTGAGGTATTTTTTTGAACATTCAATCCTGTATTTTGTTCACAAAATGGTTGAATTTATATGTGAAACATATAAAAATGTCTATATTTTACATTTAAATACATATAATGATTTTCTACATAAATTCAAAGTTGTATTTCGAAAAATTCGTCTCAGCTTGCTCGATCAGTGTTTTGATGAACTTGGCAAAAGTTTGTCCAGTTTGGTTTCGCTCCGATTTAGTCTGTTTATTTGTATTTTATAAATATTATTTAAACAGATGATAGTAATTTAAAAATTATTAATAAATTAATTATGTAATAACCACGGCACTGCCGATAAGGTAATTTTTTTTTTTTGTTTGTCAGCAAACATGTAATTTTTGTGATATTCTCTAATAATTTTATTGTTTAATAGTGAATTATTGTCAACTATTTCTATAAATTACCGATAAAAGTAAGTTTAAACATTATTCTAACTTTTTCAATAGTTATTTGGACACATATTTTATTATAAAGCAAACTTATTTGAAATTTGGTTATGTTCAAAAATAAATACAATGAAATTAATTGTTTTAATAGTGAAATATTGTTGTATATTGTTACAAATCAGTAATAATGGTAAGTTTAAACAATAGTTTAACTGTTTTAATAGTTATTTTTACTGATAAATTAATTTGTTTCGCCTAGTGACATAAACAAATGCATATTATTTATACTTGATATTTCAAGGCAGTCATTTTTGTGATGTGCTCTAATAATTTTATTGTTTTAATAGTGAAATATTGTTAATCATTGTTGTAAATTTGTGATAAAAATAAGTTAAAACATTATTCTAACTATTTCAGTAGTTATTTTATTTGGATGCATATTTTATTGCTAAGAACACTTATTTGAAATTTGGTTATGTACAAAAATAAATACAACAAAATAGTTTGTGGTGTGTGAATATTTTAATTGTTTGAATGGTGAAATATTGTTAACAATTATTGCAAATTAGCAACAATAGTAAGTTTAAACAATTGTTTAACTGTTTTAATAGTCATTTTTGCTGATAACATGTTTTATTATTGAAATATGTGTATTTTAAAATAAATTATTTTTGTGTACCACTATTCCAGTAAATGAAAAAATGTATGTTGTAAGACCGTTCAATATTGGGTGTTGCTGTTTCAAGCCGTGATGGGGTAACAGATTCGTCTTGCTGGTAGCTGAGCTGTGTTCATCAATGTAAGTCGTTCGTTATTATGTGCCTCTCTTCTCTGTCGCTTTTTTGCTATTTTTTTCAGCTTAACACAAAAGTAAAATCATTTTTCTTATGAAAATATGGTTTATGTTGTTGAATTTAATTCAAATAATCGTATTTTCTTCTGTACTTCTTTTCCGAGGCACATTGTGAATGTCTATCTATGTTATTAACATCGGGCGTCTTGTAAATCGTTTATATCGTAAATAAATCGGCGAAACTTAGTTTTTTAATATTTGAATAAATATCCGTTTACTAGTGATAGGTTTTTTCCCTAAAAAATTGTATTTGTTTAAATTAATATTCAAACAAGTACGGTTTACACTATAGGTTTCCAGCGAAGTTGCCAAAGAGAGTTAAGGCTAGTTTAAGCCTTTGATCAACAGCAGGGCTTTTCTAAAGCTTTGTCTAAGGCTTTAAGGTCTTTAAGGTCAATCTACAACCACAAGAAGGCAGCAAATAGTTAGAATTATTTTAGTTATTAAAGTCGCGATTGATTTTTTGCTAATATTACATTAAAAATAAATTCATTTGCATTTTAAAGTTAGAGTAAAATGTAATTAAAGTTTCGCCGATACTTTTTCTTATTCCGGTCGGTTTCCGCGATATTTAAGGACAGGGTAGCGTAGCTTTCATTTGAAGTGTCTATCCTATTATTTAATACTACACATGATTAGTTGTTAAATAATTGGCTAGAAATGTAAAATACTCGGGTTCAAAACCATATGATAAATTTGAAATTATTATTTTTTTAAATATTCGAATTTCTAATGCCATTAACATCTACGTTCTCATTACTTTCATCCTTTTGCTTTATATTAATGTAAAAGTTATGTCGAATGACAGACAATCAAACTTAAACTATTGTACTTGATTGTTTATTAATCACTTTATTAAATTGTTTATTATCTATACATATTTCAAATTATTGACCACGAAAATTATACTCTATTCCAAATTCTTTCTACTTTCACAAGCCTTCAGCTATCGCCTTTTTATAAGCAAAACATATGTTGAATGACGTAGCTACCACTGGCAATCAAAACTTGGACTATTATTTTTAAATAAATTATTAATAAAAAAAAATAATAGACACTTTATTTAGAAACGAAACTACATTTATTAATGATCTATAGCACCGGCTGTAGATCTTATTAGATATTTCGCGATTTCAGGATTTTAGGTGAAGAAAACATCAGATGAAGAAAAGAATAGTCCCCTCCCTAGCATGCTTTTGCTTTTTTTTTGTTTTCCTCTTAACTATCCAAGCAGCTCTTTCTAGTATATACCCCTTTTAGAAGATTAGAGTCAATTTCCCAAGGCCGACTGGGACCCATTGTGGCAAACTCAGTCGTCCTTTTGCTGCTCCCCTCCGGGATAGGGCAGTTGGGCCTCTGGGAAGGTCGCTCTACCCACACTAGAGTCCGCCGGACTGAGTAACTCGCTGTACTGATTCCCAGTTTTTGAAATAAATATATCATCACGGCATATTAGCCATTGCTGGGCGATGGCATATTCGTACCGTGCGGGCGTCTACAAGGCATCGCCCCACGGGCATTCATCGCTGGCATGGACGGTGCAACCCTTGTGCCATTGAAGAAACACAGATACACTAAATTTTAGTTAGATTCAATTAAAGTTGTAGTTAAAGTTACATTTTGCAGTTTAAAATTAAGTACAGTTAATTTACTTGCATTTTAAAGTTTTTACAGTCAGTTTTAACTTATTAAATTGTAGTTTACTTGCATTTTATAGTATTAATTTGCAGTTTCAAATAATTACAACTAGTTTATTTGCGCTTTAAAGTTTTTATTTACAGTTTTCATTAATTGTAATTAGTTTACTTGCATTTTAAAGTAATATTTTGCAGTTTTCACTTATTAAATTGTAGTTACACACACTTGCTTTTGTATTACTTTTGCAAACACACACACATACACCCTTCTTATATATTATGTATTATGTAAAAATAAATAATAAATATATGCACAAAAAGTGTTTTTTTGTATTCACCATTCATAGCTTTTGAAATATCCGTCCGTATATATTGTTGATTTCTTATGTATTTATATATGTCTGTATATTATGTATGTATATTGTGGTTAGGGCGTGAGCAGTTTCAACGGGGGCTCTTGAGCTAACTTTTCCCTTTCAGGTGCACGGCCGCTAGGTATGGTTGGGCGACTAGCGGTATTTGCATGTTGTGCCCTTTTTCTTTCTCGCTGCAAACTTGGAAAAAATAATATACGTTTTTCTTTCAGGTTTTCTACATCTTCATATTTAGTTAAAGACAATTATTATTAAGGACGTTTTTATAAGTACGATAAAAATTTGGAATCTACATGAAATTCTCTATAATATACATCAGCACTGATTTTTTGTATAGGCTGTTCCAAAAGTTACAGGCAGTTAAAAGTACACATATTTTTGAATACTTTTTATTATGAACAATGAATTTTTGCCTAGCTCATTTTCTCTATTTTTGCCTGTAGCTTTTTAACTATTAAAAATGGCAGCTTGCAAATCTCAGTACACCGTCAAAAACTCGACCAGCCTGTATTTTTTTAAAAAGTATTTTACGCCCTTAATTCTGACCCGCTGATTACGGGAAAAATAATTAAAAAATTCCAAGGGCCTTACTTTACAAGATACCAATTTTTATTTTGATTAGGAATCTTACAAGTTTTTTTAACTTTGGCGGAGTATTATTATTATTATTATTATTATTATTATTATTATTATTATTTAATACACTACCCTACAGGCAAAAGCCCAATTAATGGGTAGGAGAGGTACATTTATCAGTAAAAATATATACAAAGTTTAAGTTCGTTTATAGTGCAATTGAAAATGTCTACGTGACTTTGTACAAGGTGATACGATTTAATCATGTAATGTATGGGAGACTTAGCGAGTATTGTAGTCCTTAACGGTGGTAAATAAAATGTGTCATTAAATCTAGAAGACAGTCTAGGAATTTTAAGATTAATTCTTTTCACAAGTAACATACAGTTAATGATATTATGAATCACTTTAAATAAAAGAACACTAGCATGCATATTTCTCGTTTGCTGTAAATATTGTAAATCAAAGGATTCAAGGAGTATTGTCTGTGGAGTGCCTCTACTTGGGTAAGTACCTTCTAATATGAATGTAGCAGCTTTGATAAATTTTCTTTGGACACTCTCAATGAGTTCTATCATATAATTGGTAGTAGGGTTCCAGATAACTGAACAATACTCCAAATGTGGTCTGACTAAAGAAGTAAAAAGTAATTTAAGTACCTTTGGTTCCTTAAACATTTCAGCATTACGTATAATAAAACCCACACACTTGAATGCTGCGGCAACTTTATTTTCAATATGTTTATTAAAAAATAATTTGGGATCAAATATTATTCCCAAATCTGTAATTAAATTCTGTCTACTAATTGAGAGACCGTCGAGTGTGTAGTTGAATGTTATTTGCGATCGTTTCCTAGTGTATGACATGACATAACATTTCTGAATATTGAGATGTAGTTTATTGAAAACACACCATTCTCTAATAAGATTTAGATTAGATTGAAGTTTCAGACAATCTTCAATAGATGATATTTCACAGAATAATTTCAGATCATCTGCATAAATAAGATGTTCAATATTAATGCCTGATGTAATGTCATTTATAAAGATATTAAACATCAATGGTCCAAGTATTGAGCCCTGTGGCACTCCAGAGCACTGTAAAAAATTAGCCGATTTATGACCATATGTACTAACATATTGGTACCTGTTGAGAAGGTATGACGTAAAAAGTTGTATTAATGAATCGGAAAATCCGAAAGATTTAAGCTTTATATATATGATTTCAATACGCATAGAACTTAAGTCAGGGTCAAGCTGGTCACTTGCATCAGTGAAATTGTCATCTGTATCAGAACATTTTATTTTATTCACTCATAACGTAGTTTCTTTTTTGTATAACAATTTAAATGTAATACACTCTCACATATAGAGCACGTCACTGTATTTGTTAAGGCACTACGTTTACATATTTCAAACGTTTTTTTAGCAATGTCGTTTACTGCTGCCCCGCCATTTTATATGATGATGAAAATTAATTGTAAAAACAAAATAGTCATACATAATATTACCACTAGAGAACTAAAAACGCCAAAAAGAGTGCGTTTATAAATATTCTTAACGACGTGTTTTCATTGAGTTTATTAACTCATAAAAACAGAAATAGAAAATAGTTATTTATTATACAAGTGTGGAATGTAATATATTAGTCACTACAGAATAAGTTTAGTCACGATGCCCGCAGGGCGAGTGGCTAATTTTCTTTAACGGCTAATATTCATTCCACACGAGTGTATTTCAGTACTTTACTAGGATCATATAAATCAAATTATGCTTTCAAACAATTCCGGCTACGTTTTATGTTTTTTTATGTATAATAATGGGACGCCGATTATAAATCTATCGGCAATGTGGCCAACACATAACCTCTCGCCAGATATTTTACCTGGTTGTACGCATAAAACGAAAAATATTTTTAAATACAAATACATATAGATATTCATGTCTCACTACAAAATAATTCTCACATATATTTGCAATATCTATGGGATATTTTAAAATAAATTATGTACAATACTTACATTTTCTTTATATTTAATATCCTGAAATTTTCTTTTTCTACTTTCCTTTTCTTTTTCTTTATATTCGTCATTTTTTCGCAAATTCCTTTTATATTCTTTTTTTACGTATATTCTTTTGCGTTGTTGACTTTTTGACTTTTTTTTATTTTCAAAATCTTCATAATAATATACATATATTTTTGACAGAGGCATACAAATATTTTTGACATCCACACACACACACACACACACACACACACACACACACACACACACACACACACACACACACACACACACACACACACACACACACACACACACACACACACACACACACACACACACACACACACACACACACACACACACACACACACACACACACACACACACACACACACACACACACACACACACACACACACACACACACACACACACACACACACACACACACACACACACACACACACACACACACACACACACACACACACACACACACACACACACACACACACACACACACACACACACACACACACACACACACACACACACACACACACACACACACACACACACACACACACACACACACACACACACACACACACACACACACACACACACACACACACACACACACACACACACACACACACACACACACACACACACACACACACACACACACACACACACACACACACACACACACACACACACACACACACACACACACACACACACACACACACACACACACACACACACACACACACACACACACACACACACACACACACACACACACACACACACACACACACACACACACACACACACACACACACACACACACACACACACACACACACACACACACACACACACACACACACACACACACACACACACACACACACACACACACACACACACACACACACACACACACACACACACACACACACACACACACACACACACACACACACACACACACACACACACACACACACACACACACACACACACACACACACACACACACACACACACACACACACACACACACACACACACACACACACACACACACACACACACACACACACACACACACACACACACACACACACACACACACACACACACACACACACACACACACACACACACACACACACACACACACACACACACACACACACACACACACACACACACACACACACACACACACACACACACACACACACACACACACACACACACACACACACACACACACACACACACACACACACACACACACACACACACACACACACACACACACACACACACACACACACACACACACACACACACACACACACACACACACACACACACACACACACACACACACACACACACACACACACACACACACACACACACACACACACACACACACACACACACACACACACACACACACACACACACACACACACACACACACACACACACACACACACACACACACACACACACACACACACACACACACACACACACACACACACACACACACACACACACACACACACACACACACACACACACACACACACACACACACACACACACACACACACACACACACACACACACACACACACACACACACACACACACACACACACACACACACACACACACACACACACACACACACACACACACACACACACACACACACACACACACACACACACACACACACACACACACACACATACGGACATCATCGTAAAAATGTTATAATCGGATACTAGGGACCTTAAAACGTGCTTATTCATTAAAATCTGGATATGCGATTTTTAGCATGAATACAATACCTCTCTTAGCGAGAGGTAAAAATCTGGTGTGGCCAACACAATACTTCCCGCCATGTAGGTACCGCCCGAGTCACAAAAAAAGATTAAGCTAATCCTTTATTTTTATATTAGCGACTTTTACTCTTATTTTGGCAGTTTATTTTTTAAAATATAGTCTAATCTAATCCCAAGTAACTACTTTTTTGATAATAAAATGAAGATTAAATTTTAAATCCAGTGATAAAATAGAATTCACTAATCCAAAAATGAGAATTACCTTAAACTTTTTTGCGAATCGTTAATTTTTATTAATCTAAATACATACCTACATATTTACATATGCTGGACACTATTGATTCCCTTCCCTATTGTTATATTTACTGTTTTCTTTTTTAAAACGTTACTTTTATTAATTTGAAATGATTAGTTCTTTGACAGTGATATTTATCTGTCAGTTACATACATTTGAATAACTGCATAAGGAGTTTTGTTTGTTTAAAGCTAAGGCTCTGGGATTTAAATTATAGATAATTTTATAACTTTATCCATAATATATGTAGAAAAAGTATTAATGCAAATCAAATTTAATAATTTTTAATTTTTATAATAACGTTAATCTAAAATTCGCGCGACCTATTCTCAGAGCAGTGGAATAATTATTTCCCTAGCACGTCAGCCATGTAAAAGATCTAGTGATTTACATTCGATAAAGTCAATTTTCCACCATCTTTCGGCCATGTTTAACCCTCAAAATTCTTAATAATTTTTTAATAGTAACTCTGTATAAAATAAAATATTTACAACCAAATAAGTTTTAATCCCTCAAAAACCAAGTATGGAGGTGATGGCGAGGTTTCCGTTGTCTTGTTTTTCATGTTGGGGCCTTGTGGGCAAACATACCCTACATAGGATTTAAATAAAAATTTCATTAAAATGTAATAACAAAAATGTAACGATAGGAAAAAAAGAAAAATGCTGAAGATGAAGGCCACTGGGCCTTCGAAACGTCCAAATTCAATAAAATATTAAAACAACAGGTTTTATAAACATAAATCCCTTCCCAAAAAGGCCGGAAAAAGTCCATTTTCAAAATAAAAAAATAACAGTTAAAGATATTTTTCGAAGAAAAACTATTTTAAGCTTCCAGTAAAGTGTCATTTCCTGTTATCCGATTTACACCAAAATCTAATGGGCTCTTTCCATTACAGAAAAAGTTCGAAATACAAGGTTTCAAAATTTTCTGAATGATAGTATTTGAGTTAGAGTGGAGGATCCACACACACAGACATCATCGTGAAAATGTTAAAATTGGATTCTAGGGACCTTAAAACGTGGTCATTTACCAAAATCTTGATATGCGATTTTTAGTACGATCCCTATACCTCCCTTACTAAGGGTAGCGGGAGGTAAAAAAACATAACTTTGTGTTATAGTTTGAGAACCGCTGGTTAAAAGATTTTTATTTTGCAATAAGTGAATATGCCCCCTTCATCTACAACTTTTATTTGAATGATTTTTGATAATAAAGAAAATAATCGAGATGTCCCGTATTCGAGAAACACCCTGCACACCTATTGGGCAGTAGTGCGAGCTTGGTTTTAAAATTATTATTACTGAAGGCTTTTTCTGGAAAGTATTAATTATTTAACAAGTATATTACATTACCCTTCAGAAACAGTACCGACTTAAGACCTTTTGCCGCCCGGGGCTAATTTTTAAAAACCGCCTTTCTCAACAAAGGAAAAATCGTTTTTCCGACATCAGACTGCCAAGAGCCAGGGGAGAAAAGATAAATGTTACAAATTTTGTTTTTTCATTACGCGAATTTTTATGTTTCAAACCCCGTGTAATGCTTTTGGAATGACAAAGTGTATTAATCTGATTTCGAATCTCAGATTGGTCATTTCTAAAAATTATTATACCCACAGATGAGTCAAGTTTCAACTTATGATTCAGCTTCGGTTCGAAGTCCTGGTTTAATGAAAGGTCTCGTGGAATAGTCTATAGGTAGAAATTATGAAAGTCCATGAACTCCCATATTTTTGAAATTCAATGACAAATTATTGGAATTGGTTCTGAAACGTTGGTTAATAGAACATTTCAAATGTTCGCAGGACAAATCTTCACCAGTTTCATGACTTTGCAGTCGGAGATTTTTCGCTACATCAGTCACTCGTCCAAACTTTTTGCGTCGTTTGGTGGTTTTATTAATTGTGTAATTCAGTGGTTAATTTTTAGTAACTGGTTAAAAATTGTATCCAATTGTTTGTTATATTGTCAACATAGGTACTTCATTGGTTACATTTTTAACCAGTTGCTAAAAATTAACTACTGAGTTATGGAATCTCATCAGATAGTCACTGACACCGCTCTTAGCTCAACAAAACAGAAATTTATTGTTACCGTTTTGCCTCCTTTACACATACTATTTAAAAGCGCCCACCTTCAATCTATAAGTACCAATCATCCCATTTTGCTAGAAAATGGACATTCATCCTTTTTTTCCCTGACTCTTAAATTTGCTCGGTGTACCGCCCTTTACGTATCTACCGCCGAGGGCTATAGACCCCAAAAGCCCCCCCGTTAAGCCGGCACTGTTCAGAAATACCGCCAATCCCGTCAATAAAGTAGAAGGATCTCGAACATTTAAAAGAGTAACAACGGAAAAACTTCCCCAAAAATGAATTTAATATTATAAAAAATCTGTTTATAAAGAATTAGAATTTTTTGTTTGTATAAGAAATGTTAAATACTTACAGTACTTATGTAACATAAAATGGAGATGGCGACAGGTATTGTGCTGGCCACAATAAATTTTTAACCAAGGATATGAAAGAAAACTATATAAAATTTTAATAAAAATCTATTTACTTCTGTAGTAATAAAAATTATTTCCTACACAAACCTAATTTGAACACTAAAATACATGTTAGTAGGCATTTTTAATTATTAACAGTTATTACTAATATGTTATATATGTCAGATTTTTAAATACAATACAAATACAGTCGAGCCAAAAAGAAGTACTACATTATTTCAAACCTTTATTCTAGCGGCGATTTTCTTTGAGGGTTTCAAGGTTTTCTTGTTGAAAGCTATTTTCCGTTTGCTTCTTACTCGGGCAAAAAAAAAAAACCACTGAGCAACAAGTACTCGTTGAATGCAATTTTAAATATTTTTGTATTCGCACTTTTGATTTAGAGAAGCAACAATCTCAATATTAAAAAATCTGATGTGGCCAGCACATTACCTTCCGTCAGTTCTATGTATTTTGTATAAATGTCATACAGAAATTTCCTTGCAAAAGATTATATTTCTTGTACATTACCTTAAGGCAGTTGTATGTATTTTATACAAATTCCATTCAGAAAGTTTCTAACAAAGGATCCTATATTTCCAGTAAAATTATAACATAAACATACTGTAACTGCACTTGACACTGACACCTTTCAATCAGAATTTTCTTAATGTAGCAGCTGTTTCCAGAGTTATAGCAAAGCTGACTAATATATATGATATTTAATTTCTTTATAATTTTTTAACTCTGTCCATTTAATATGAAGTACAAAATGCATTCAAATCGTATAGAGAATAAATAATTCTTTAATATTTATAAGAACATTAAATGTGAAAAAATGATATTTAACATCGTTTTTTCAAGGAAAACTGTTAAAATCTTCAAATGAGGGTACTTCCGGTTGACCAATTATAACCAAAATCTAATCAGCTCTTCACATGGACGTAACGAAGAGAAATACGAAAGAATTATAATTTTTGGAATTGTAGTATTAGAGTTATCGCATTAGAAAATTTTGTCACACACAGACACACACACACACATACACACACACACACACACACACACACACACACACACACACACACACACACACACACATACAGACATCATCGTAAAAATAGTAGAATCGTATTCTAGGGACCCTAAAACGTGCTTATTCATCAAAAACTCACCACCGAATTTTTTGACCAAAGACAATACCTTCCTTACCTAAAGGTGACGGAAGGTAAAAATAAACATTGTATTCCCTATGTTACTAATTTCAATTGTACACTCGGTAAACCCGCTCTTGTGTTACAATGTCATTTTTTATATCTTTTACTGTTTTTAAAGAATATGAGTTTGTAGTGTGGTACATCATTTTTTTGGCTCACTGTATATAATACAAGTAGATAGGCTTGACCGTTTCTGGCTTAAACTTGATGGAACGTATACCATGAGTGTGTACTATGAGAGTAATTCTTCAGCAACCCCTTTAGATTTTAGTGGTAGTTTTTTAGCAACCCTTTAGGGGGTATTTTTAGGTTATGGTTAGTTCTTTAGTAACCTCTTAGGCTAGTTCTTGTGTGTACCCTATAGATTTGAAGGGGTAGGTATTAAAATGTATTGTTTTACCAGGTATATTTTTATTGTTTTTACACATAGGTTTGTATTTGTACAGGTAAATTGTGTATTTGCATCACCTATGTGATAACTGTGATTATTTTTGGACCTGTCAGTCGCAATTACCAATGGATGCAGCCATTTTGGAATTAGCTACGGCCATAGCATCTGCTGGTCGACAACCGCTTGCGGGCGTCTATCTGCTGACAACTGTGATGGGTTCAACGGGCCATTTTTTAAATCTTAATGGCTACGTAGTACAAAATATGATGTGGATAGAGCTGTGTGAAACGAATGTTTGCTGATAAAATTTATTTTTAGATATTAATTTAACCTTATATTCGTGAACTTATTTGGATTGACTTATCTTGTTTTTGAGAAATATTTTAACACGTCTTGCGATAGTGAATTCTAACAATAAGTTTGTTAAGCTAATAAATTTAACTTCAAACTTGGTTGCTAATAAAAATGAGGTTACATGGTAAACGTGTGCGGTTATTAATAACAACAGAATTAATATTTTGTTACAATTTTTAAAAATATGGATAAACAAAGAGTATTTATTATAAAAGTTTAAAACGATAGTAATTATTTTAGTCTTCTTTTAAATGTGAGAGGTAAAAGTTGTATTTCAACTTTAATTTAAAAAATGGGGAAAAAAATATTTCACGCAATTTGTTATCAGTTGCCTTTAATTTAAAACAGCTATCGGAAGAAGATTATAACTCTCATAAATTTTTAACAAAAAATAGTAGAGGATTGTAAATATGTAATTTATATAATTGAAAAATATGCATCTATTGCATACATATGTCAATAAATTTCCGAGGAAGATTTAAGTGATATATTAAATATAAAAGATATATGTATAGAAAATATGTGACAATAACTTCCTTTAAAATTTAAGCTGCACCCAAATGTTATATTAAAATTACGTTGTGTGGAATATCATAATTTACCAATACATAAAACTCATATTGATGGACCGGTGTGAAGTTAGAAACGATTTTTTAGCGACGGAAACGATTCTGATCACTATTTCATGAAGACGGCATACACGTTAATGTAATGGAATTTTCGGGGTTCTTGAGCCATTTTTTCGTTCAAAGAGGAGGATGCTAGCACTGCTAGTACTAGTATTACACAAAAATAATCCCAAAAAATAGGGGTGTAAGGGAGCAAAAATTAATTTTTTCATATAAAATCAGACAGTTTTCAAGAAAAATATTCATAAAACCCAAAAAATATACCTCCCGCTACCCTTGGTAAGGGAGGTATACTATTATTCACAAAATATGACTATTCAAGGTCATTTGTTCGAAGAAAGAATACACATCACTTTACAACAGTAGCTTGGCATCATTTTGTATTAGAAAGAGAAAGATTATTTGACCTATGTCTATTAATGTGATGGAGCAGATATACGTAAATAGTGGCATTACTTTCTTACACGTTATAAATAATAAGGACGTATTTCGTAGAATTACAGATATCTAATTATCTACTACACTGCCCTCTTTGCTAATATTTACCCAGTGGCGTTGCCGTTTAATCAAATTATTATTACTTTATTTATAGTTGACTATGTTTTTGAATTTTGCAAAAAACATAAGTGAAGAACATAAATCTTTCAGAAAGGCATTATTAAGAACGAAACATAATTTTTAATTAAATTACTCTTATTTTTTCAGTTAAAATGTGTCCATAAATATTTCATGTTGCACGCCTATGCTTACGACATGCAATGAAGTTATCTGCAAGTAATATTATATCAGACGGCTCACAAATGACCTTGAGCAGTCATCTTTCGTGAATAATAGTTTATAGGGATCGTGCTAAAAATCGCATATCAAGATTTTGGTAAATGACCACGTTTTAAGGTCCCTAGAATCCAATTTTAACATTGTCACGATGATGTCTGTGTGTATGTGTGTGTGGATCCTCCACTCTAACTCAAATACTATCATTCAGAAAATTTTGAAACCTTGTATTTCGAACTTTTTCTGTACTGGAAAGAGCCTATTAGATTTTGGTGTAAATCGGATAACCGGAAATGGTACTTTACTAGAAGCTTATAATAGTTTTTCTTCGAAAAAATCTTTAAATGTTATTTTTTCGACAATATTATTGTTATTATAAAAATTAAAGAGTATTAAATTTTCTACAGATTTGCATTAATACTTTTTCTATATATTTTATGGTTAAATTTATAAAATCTATAATTTAAATCCAGGAGCCTGCGCTTTACACAAACAAAACTCCTTGGTTGCGCAGTTATTCAAATGTATGTAACTGACAGTGGGGCCTATTCCGTATCTTAGTGGTTAATATTTAACCTCTGGTTAAATTTTTTAACCAATCAAGTATGTTGACATATAACAAAAAAAGGGAATTTTAGTTGTCAAGTCAATAACTATTGGATAAAAATTTTAACCAGTGGTTAAAAATTAACCACCGAGTTACAGAATAGGGCCCAGTGACAGATAAATGTCATTGTCAAAGAACTAATCATTTCAAATTTATAAAAGTAACGTTTTAAAAAGAAAAAAAGTAAATAGAACAATAGGAAAGGAAATCAATACAGCAAATATATATATATATATAGGTATGTATTTAGATTAACAAAAATTAACGATTCGCAAAAAAGTTTAAGCTAATTCTCATTTTTGGAGTAGTGAATTCTTTTTTATCCTGGTATTTAAAATTTAATCTTCATTTTATTATCAAAAAAGGTAGTTACTTAGATTAGATTAGACTAAATTTTAAGAAATTAACTGCCAAAATTAGAATAAAATTCACTAGTCCAAAATAAGGATTGGCTTAATCTTTTTTGTCACTCGGACGGTACATGGCGGGAGGTATTGTGTTGGCCACACCAGATTTTTTGGGATTTTTTTTGTGTAATACTAGTACTAGCAGTCCTAGCAACCTACTCTTTGAGCGAAAAAATGGCTCAAGAACCCCGAAAATTCCATTACATTAACGTGTATGCCGTCTTCATGAAATAGTGATCAGAATCGTTTCTGTCGCTAAAAAATCGTTGCTAACTTCACACCGGTGTCTCAGCGTGGAGCTGTGCGACGTCATTTTAAGACGAAGTTTCGACGTCATATTCAGACGTGTTTTGGACGTCATTTTAAGACATTGTTTCCTCGTCATTTTTAGACGGTGTTTCGACGTCTTTTGTTGTTATTTCGACGTGTAGATAGACCTCGGATATATACCAAAAATAACTTAAATAGGTAGGAAAAATTACATGGAAAAATAAACAATTTATTTTTAAAGTATATTGTATGACAAAAATTTCAATAAAAAATACAATAAAATATTAAACCTACATAGAATTCCCGAAAAAAAATATTCATAAAAAATTCAAATTAATTAAATAATGATCTATCAATATTATACCATACATGTACATTTATTTTATAGAAATGGAAATTACAAGAATACATGAAAATTTAGCAAAATTACCCTTACCATAACAAAACAAAAACATTGGTACAAATATTATCGTTTGGTTTTTTGTAATCTAACCTCACTTCTAAATTGATATATATACTTTTATAAGCTCAGTTCTTCCTGTGTATTAGCACCTTTTGAGACCAGGGACTCTTCTTCTCCAGTGTAAAAAAATATATATTTCTGAATGAAAATATATTAATAAAACAAAAAACAATGACAAACCGCAGCATTTTAACATCAATCGGTATGTTTGCCTACACAAGCAACAGTAGCCATCAGTGACATGCTGCATTGTCATTGTAATGTTCATGGAGGGTCTGTTTGGAAATCTGTCATGTAGAAAATACAATTTATTTTTATTTTACGACCTTTTAATTTCAGAGGAAAGTTGTAAATACAAAACTCAAAGATCCCTTAATATATTTTGTTTTTATAACATTTCTTGTAAGATTTAAAATTTATTTCTAAAGCAGTATTAGATTTTGTTTAAAATGTTAAAAATTAAAATATCCAATATAATTATAATTTTTATTTTTGTACCACAAATATAACAGATATAAATTGTTTCTTTTTCACAGTCGTATGTATATAAATGTAAATATGTTTTTTTTAATAAATAAAACATAAATATCATTACGGCTTATCCATTTCGGTGACGATGACGGATAACCATAATTAAATAAAAATGTATTAAATATGGTTTTTATTACATTTTTTTAATTTTAAAGATTGTTTATATTATTGTATTAAGAAAAAATAAAATGTCAATTCGACATTTAAATAAAAATAATATACACCTTTGTGTGTTATAAACAATTATAAGTTGCCAAATTAAATTTAAAAATTGAATATGAATTTTTATTAATATTAAAAATAAAGTAAAAATAATCGTCGCAAAGACGTCAAATTAGACGTGTGACAAAGGTTTAAATAGACCTAATTATGACCAAATAAAGTCTTCACATGATCGTCATATCGACCACTAATCTGACGTCTAAATAGTCCTATTTCAGACCAAAAATCAACGTCGCAGTGCCGCCGCATCCACGTCAAATTAGACGGCCGCATATGACTTAAATTCAACCTATAATCGACGTCACTTTTTGGTCGACCGTCGGTCAGTGTTACTAGGGTAGTTAATAACTATATGCCTATTGCAATACTATTGTGATATATGTATGTATTTATATGTTTGGCAACACTGATGTGCCGAGTGTTGTAACACGAAATGTTTAATTAAAGGCAGTCAAGAGTAGTCCAGCATTTAGTATAGTTGTCAGTCTTTCATTTTGTCATTTATTCATACCTTCCATCTTTGTCCAATACATAACAACTATAACATTATCTTTAATGCCATTTTCCTCGAATTAATTGTTATGCAACCCTACACAATATTTATATCGTTGAAATCGGAAAAAAATTTCTATCTAATGGGCTAAAAATATATAGCATACCATTTAAAATAATATAGTATTTTTCTACCGTTTGAGAACCACTGGTTGACTTTTCGGTTGGTAATTATAAATAATAATAATTTTTTTTATATAATTTTTTTCTCTAGTCATTAGTAAGCCTAAAAAGGGGTGCTTATTTTAAAGGAAATACGTTGCATAGATTAAACAATATCATATTGTATTATAATAAGAAAATATTGTACTTTAAATAAAAATTATTTATACTTCCCCGTAAATATAACCATTTTACAGATGAGTTGGAACTTCAGGTGCAATTTTATATTAGAAAAGTGTATCAATAGTTTTATATAATTTCAAAAAGAAGACATTTCACAAATAATTACTTTAAATTCATTATATACATGACTCGTCAAGGTTACGAATGTCAACTACTGTTATCGACAATTAAATCAAATATTCGTAATCAACGTTCATATATTAGAAAATGAAATAAGAAATATGTTTTGACAAAATAACAAAAATAGTGTAAAATACATGTTTCATGACATTTTAGCAAACTTCTCCCCTTGTCCAAAGAAAAACACGAGCGCTAAATCATATTTTACGAAATTTGTATTTTAATGTCGAATAACTATCAAATTCATTTATATATATATATATATATATATATATATATATATATATATATATATATATATATATATATATATATATGCTTACATATTTAGTTACTGCGGAAACTGTATTAAGATCCATTCCATATAACTAGGGTTCTATTTACTATTTTCTTTTTAAAACGTTACTGTTATTAATTTGATATGATTAGTCCTTTGACAGTGACATTTATCTGTCAGTTACATACATTTAAGATATGAACTGTGTAACCAGGAGATTTGCTTGTTTAAAGCGTAGGTTCCGGGTTAAATTTATAGATAATTATGAATTTATCCATAAAATATATAGAAAAATTATTAATGCAAATCTGTTGAAAATTTAATAATCTTTAATTTTTATAATAACATTAATCTCGAAAAAATAACATTTAAAGGTATTTTTCGAAGAAAAACTATTTTGAGCTTCTAATAAAGTGCCATTTCCGGTTATCCGATTTACACCCAAATCTAATGGGCTCTTTCCATTACAGAAAAAAATCGAAATACAAGGTTTCAAAATTTTCTGAATGATAGTATTTGAGTTATGATGGATTTATACAGCGTAAGCCGTAACGTAACGTACCGTGCCATGGCGTAGTGTGACGTATCGTAACGCGTGATTTTTCTAGGCTATTTTATACAGAACTTTTAGGGTAATTTTTCGTAAAAAGTATACCAATGCTTAGTCGATACAAGTGTAGTGTACATCAAATATGTATTTTTCAGGTTCGTTAGTTTATTTGCAATGCACTATATTTCATATATATTTCCATTCAATATATTAATCTAAACTTTGACACATGTCATTTATGTCAGTCAAAGTCACACAAGACTATTCGTAATGTAGTATTTTTTATATTTATTTCCATTTAATTTATTAATCCCAACTTTGACATATTTAGCCACACAAAAACAGACTATAGTGCAGGGCAGTAGTAATTTTCGTAATATCACAACGTACCGTAACGTAGAAAGATAAAAGTTGGCGATCTTTGGGTTTTTGACACGTTACGGCTTACGTCTGTATAAATTGTCACATATGTATGCATTGATTTATTCTTTACGTTACGTTACGGCACGATACGTTACGTTACGGCTTACGCTGTATAAATTCAGCATTAGAGTAAAGGATCCACACACACAGACATCATCGTGAAAATGACTACGTTTACACGTATAGGAAAACGTACTTTGCCTTGACTTTTACTTTGAAAAGGTGACTTTTACTTTGAAAAGGTGACTTTTACCGCTGTGTGAACACTCCCGCCTAATTACTTTTCTTCCTAAAGTCAAGCCCAAAATAAATCAGACTTGACTCGTGTGACTTTCAGAAAGTCGTATGAACGAAATGTACTTTACTTTATCATCAGTGACATCTATTGATAAATTATAAAAGCGCAGCAAGCCATATAATTCTGTTTTATTTATAATTACAAAATATTCTCACATTTTAAAATATTTTATGCGGTGATTTTTCGTTTTATTACGAATCCAATATTGTGATTGCATGGTTATATTGTTTAAAAATATCACACTCATATTTAGTAAGTGCATATCACTAACAACGGTAATTTTTCTGTAAATAAATTATTAATAATTGACATTATAAAAGTTAAATAATTAACTTACATCGTTAGTAGTTGTATTTGACAATACGACATAACCAAATTTGCTTTGCAGTCAACAAGAAGTTAAGTGAAGGACAAGTAACATATCTAAAGTAAAGTAGATTTGATTTATGTGTAAACGCACCATTAATTTACTTGTCATAAGTCGCCTTTTCAAAGTCAAGTCAAAGTAAATTTTTCTCGTACGTGTAAACGTAGTCAATGTTAAAATTGGATTCTACGGACCTTAAAACGTGGTCATTTAGCAAAATCTCGATATGCAATTTTTAGCACGATCCCTATACACCTCCCTTACCAAGGGTAGCGGGAGGTAAAAATTATTGTACATTACGTTACATTATAACTTTGTTTATTAAGTGGTAACATATTACATAAAGCCTTTATAATAAGAATTTAAATTAGGAATATGTATAATTTTTTTTCTGTACATAACCTCAATACGTATTTATTGCGGCCACCAACATAATAGTTATAACGATACTCTAGTTGACTGCTATTATGATCGTGTTGCGTTTACAAAATACTAACATTATTTAATGAATTTTCATATGCCTATATAGAATACTACTATATCTAAATCGTTTATTGCATATTGTACACTCATGGCCCTTTAGTTCACTATGAATTTTCATATGTTTTGATAGACTATCACTTTGTGTAAATAGTTTGTTGCATATCGAACACTTGTAGTCTTTCACACCACTATGAATTTTCACATGCCTGGATAGATCACTACTTCTAATAAAGAGTTTATTACATACAGTACACTTATAGTCATTTATTTCACTATGCATTTCCATATGGACTGCTAAATGGAAATTTGTTTTAAATGTACTATCACATGTAGTACACTTATATGCTCTTATTCCAATATGATTATTTATATGATATCTTAGACTATTTTCATGTGTAAATTGTTTATTGCATATTGTACACTCATAGTCTTTCATTTCACTATGAATTTTCTTTGTATATGTTTTGTTACATGTTTCACACTTATATGCTCTTTCTAAAGTATGAATTTTCATATGTTGGGATAGAGTACCACGTTGTGTAAATAATTTGTTGCATATTGAACACTTGTAGTCCTTCACATCACTATGAATTTTCATATGCACTTTTAAATGGGAATTTGTGCTAAACAATTTGTTACAAGTCGCACATTCAAATAATTCAATTTCTTTATGTGTTTTCATATGCACTATTAGGATTGACTTCCACCTAAAACTCTCATTACATACTTCGCAATAGAAACTGTTTGATTTTTTAGTTTTCTGAATATCATTATTTGGAGTAATAATTGGATCAACACATGCTTTCTCATTCTGGTTATCGCTATCAGTTGTACATTCCTCCTTATTTACACTTTGCAACTCATTTTCAAACAATTCATTGTCCTGGGAAGATTCTTCAAGTGGTTCTTCATTTATATAAACCTCTTCAACCTTTTGATAATTAATTGTTGAATGTACCATGATCTCCGTGCTGCTCTCCATGAATGCTTCTTGATATTAACGAGTGAAGACTGAAGATTCGTTTCACAAATGGAACAGATGCACACAAGAATTCTTTCCAACTTGATGTTTATCTGAAACGTAAATTTTTATTTGTATAAGATATTTCTTTTCTATTTTGTTTTGAATGACTATACGATGTTATTTTTATTATTACCTATTATTTTGGTTTACAATATCTGTAGAGGTTAGAATTTATAATACAATCACAAACACTTGCAAACTAGCACACCACAGACTTCAAAGTCAAGAAAAAAACACTTTGTTGCTCAAAAATATTGAATTCAAGGAAACTATTGAGAAATGCCGTTTACCAATTTAACGAATCAATCCTTATTTATATTACATGAAACTTATTAGATGTGGTTCAAGGTTCAACTGATGATTTGTTCGTTGGAGAAACTATAAAATACAGTATTACAATTTGTATCATAGATGGCAGTGTAGCATAAAGCTTGATTTACATGTGTAGTGGTTTATGATATGACGCGTTGGAAGTTTTTAGTGGGCTTTTTACGAAACATTGACGCTACCGGTGCTTGAACCAGAATGTGTCTGAACGAAACCGTAAAGTGTTGTCAGAACTAAATAATCTTGGGTAGGTTCGGAAGTTGGGAAATTACTAGCGCTGTCAAGAACCGGAAAAATTTAGAACCGGGTACTTCGTTCCCAAGCTATCCGGGTACCCGGTTCCTGGAACCGATCTTCGGTTCCGAGTAGTGGAATCGATCTTCGGTTCCAGTTCCGGGTAGTGAAATCGAACTTCGGATCCGAGTTATGGAATAATCAATTATAATTTTAAATTAGCCACGTCATTCTTGAGAAATAAACATATTTTCTGAGAAATATTATTGAACGATATTAAAAACAATTATATGTAATTTAAATGAAAATATCTGTAATGATGTGTAAATATTATTACACCAAAGGCAAGAGGATGCTAAAAATGTAACCACATAATATAGTAAATAATTGCAGATTTCAGTTTCGTATTATATTTTCAATATTCATTGAATATGGTTTATTTCAATAACTTGACCTTGAGTTATATTTTCAAATAATGGTATCTACGTAATGACGATAGCGGCCATAAAATTTAAGGGATAAAGCAATAGATATTTCCAAGAATTTCACTTACACCTACTTATACATTCTGTTCTAATCTTTACATTTTGATCTCCCAGTTATGTAATATAAATGAATATTTCTTATTTTCTGGATTTCATAACACCATTTAATAAATTTCGAAGTGAAAATAGCGTGCCTCATAATTTGTAAAAAAAATTGCTTATTATTTTAAAATGCCCAATTGAATTAACTTTAAGATTAAAAGAAACCGAAAGGGGCTACAAAGTACAAATCATATAGAAATTTAAACAAAGACACCGGTCGTGCCGTCGGGGAAGAAGTACCTGGTTTTTGCACGTGTTCTTCAGAGAATTGCATTATATCAGTTTATAAGAATATTTGATACCAACTTTCCTAAATTGTTTACCTGTTCCTATTTAATAATTAAAAAAAAATAACTTTCAAATAATTAACTTAATCATCATAACATATTGATTCATAATACGTAAATCTAATTCACGGATCGTAATAATGTATATATTATTAGCTTCATAATCGAGATTCATCCTTTTTCGGTCCCAGAACCGGGAACCGATACGTTTCGGTTCCAGAACCGAGAACCGTTGAGATTCGATTCCAGAACCGAGAACCGATGAGATTCGATTCGAGAACCGATAAGATTCGGTTCCAGAACCGAGAACCGATGAGATTCGATTCCAGAACCGATGAGATTCGATTCCAGAGCCGAGAACCGGATAGTTTCGGTTCTAGGACTGAGAACCGGGTAGTTTCGGTTCCAGAACCGAGAACCGGGTAGTTTCGGACTCGGAACCGAGAACCGGGTAATTACACATTTAAATAACCGGGTAATTTTGGAACCAGAACCGAACCGAACCGGAACCGGTTCCCACCACTAGAAATTACGTTAGTGAGCAGAGCACAAGGTCTCTCTACTATTCACAACTGACACCAAGCGCCATGACATCTGGCGGCATAATTTGTAACTGTGTGATTTAGTACTCTGGCTGATTTGACATTAAAACTTGTATAGTAAAAATGAATGTAAATAAAGGTAAAAGCAAAACTGATTGTTTGTTGTACGGTCGTAAGTCATGAAGTGGACTGTCGGCTTTCAAAATTATCGTAACTTCGGTGAAAATATTATAGTTATCGCTAGTACAATGAGTACAAAATTAAACTTTGACGGGCGCAATAAAGGATTTGTATTTCGAATTAAAATATCAATGAAATAAATAAAATAAAGTTTTTTTTTTGCATTATCTTCGTGGAGGACATTTTCAATTTCATCAGAAGCCGATTTTAGTACACCAGTTTGTAAACAGCACAAAATAAATAAAAGAATAGGTCTTGCTTCTCCCATAAATTATACAGTAATAATGTGCATTATTACATTTTCGCATAATTAAAAAATATACTAGACACATATTTAGTAATGTTCAATTTATTAACGTACCTTGGTACCTTTTACAAAACATCTTGAGGTCGGATTTGCATATAGAAATCTAACCTCGGCAGTAGTTATCCTTATTTTCGCTTAAATATAGCGTTTTATTTTTTTAATAATGCCTAGTTTATTAAAATACTTTCTATACAAGATTAATCGGTTGGTTTTTTATATAATAATTTTACAGAGATGTGTTATATTTGCAAAATTGTTTAAGACGCCTGCAGAAGAAATATGAATGGCAGTTAAGAGTACTAAATCAAACGCACGTGTAGTTGGCGACGGTGCTGCCACCAACGGTCGTGTCAGTTGTCAATACAGGTTGCCCTATAACTAAGCGGATGGTGCGGTAAGACGAATACTATGACGTAAGCTAAGCTCTAACCCGTCCGACCCAAGTCGGCCATCATATACATTCATAGCGCTTTTGGTGTAACGTAGGTTATATTTACATTAATATTAATTCTGCAAATTATTCTAAATAACAAAAAGTCTGCAAATTATTTTAAATAACAAAAAGTGATTTATTTAATTACAAGTACAAGGTGAGTCAATTTTGTAGTTTAAACAGGTATTTTAATAAGTACTTACCTGTGAAATTTATTGTATTTAGGTTGTTTACTAACATCATGCCGGGAACTGTAGCAATTTGCAATAATAATACAATAAAAACGAAGAATTCTAGTAAAAACATTATTTACCATAGTTTTCCGAAAAATTCCCAAATTAAAAAAGAATGGGTACATAAAACTCGTCGAGATGGTAAATGGAATCCAGATACAGCATTCATATGCTCAGAACACTTTACTGATGACGATTACATCCGAGATTTGAAATCCGAATTTCTTAACATTCCTGTGAAGCGAAAACTAAAACCTACAGGTTAAAGAACTATTTTGTTATTCATTTACATCTACATAGTCTTATGTCCATATTCAAAAATACTCCTAAAGTTACAAAACGGCTCGTTACAATCTTTGACAAATAAAATCAAACTTGGTAAGTTTCATTTCGACTTTTCTGCAAGTGTAAGTAGAGTATTTTTACTGGATAGAAATTATAACGGACCGTTTAAAATTTTTAGTTAGTCATATTAGTTGTTTATTAATTGTCCAACATTCTAAATATTATTGTACATTCTTATATTCATTCAAACTGCAGATATTCTCACGCTACAATCTCATGCCTGACCTGTGTTAAGTTTCACAACCCTCAGACCTATGGAAATTTATTACCCTCTTGAGTTGGCCGGCAAATATTCTTGGCAACATTCTAATCGGTAACACGTGCACTATACTATTGTCTCCATGTAGATAACTGATACTAAAGATTTGAAATAATACCTAAATAAATATGTCATCGTCATTAAAGAAATCTGCGTATACAGCAGCTTGGCCCACCCAGCTATAGTACTATGCCGTGTTGATATATTTATTTATTTGTTTATTTATTTGTTTATTTATTGGTTTATTTATTTATACAAACCGTATGTCGTCGCGTTTCAACATTGATTAATTTTATATATATATATATATATATATATATATATATATATATATATATATATATATATATATATATATATATATATATATATTTTATAGCTATTCCTTCCTTAAAAATATCAACAAAGTGTGACACTGCAAGCTGTTATGACGAACGTTCACAAAAAAATAAAAAACGACAAGATAAAACCCTTGTTTATGAATTATTAAATGCATCATCAACATCAAACTCATGTAGCAATATAGTAAATATTCCTGAAGTACAAGAGAATAACCAAGTTGTAATTGATCAAGATGATAGTGAATCTACAGAAAAAAATATGACGCACTTTTGATAAAATGCAATGAATTGAAGGAAAATTTCAATAATAGTTCAACAATTGTTAAAGAATAAAAACAAAAAATTCTATCCATAGAAAAAGAACTAAAAGAAAAGTCTGATCAATCTGAACAAAGACAATTATATTCTTAAAAGTAAAAGAGTTGTTAAAAGGTGTCCTAAGTTAAACTCAATTGGACATTATTTTATTGAAGAAACGCAAAGCGAGATGGAGTGTAGATGATTTATCCATAGCGTTCGCAATAAGATATTTCAGCAAACAATGTTATTGCTATCTTAGAGATACGTTAAAATATCCATTACCAAGTATTTCAACATTACAGAGATAGGCTTCACACATTATTATGAGACACGGAGTTCTAAAAGTTGTTATAAACTTTATGAATGTGGCAGGTAAAGATTTAACAGAATTTGAACGATGTACCGTGTTGTTTCGACGAAATAAAAGTAAGCAGTATATATGAATACGATAAACTAGAAGATGAAGTAATAGGGCCACATAGTCAGATGCAGATTGTTATAGCGCGGGGATTATTTGGTAAATGGAAACAACCCGTCTACTAAATTTTGATCAAAAAATGACGCAAATTATATTGCTAAATATGTATTATAAGTACATTACACGAATTTAATTATTAATAGATTGTGGGGGTGGAAACTTGGATTATGAAAACTTTAGAAATTAATATTGAAAAACCATATTTCTTACATCCAACAACATTAGAAAAAAAAATTATATTTGCTGATGCTCCGCACATGTTAAAACTTATAAGAAATTGGTTGCTCGATACTGGATTCATTTTAAATGACAACATATTGGTAAATAAAAAACCATTTGAGTGTCTTATCGCGGATACAAATTCGGTAGTAAGTTCCTGTCACAAATTAAATCATTCTTATATTAATTGTATTAGAACTTAACGGCAAAATGTAACATCCCAGCTTTTGTCACATTCAACTGCAACTGCTTTAAATCGTTATCAACCCGGAGACAACAAAAAATTAGCTGTTTATTCTGGAAATTTTATTGAGAAATTAATTCCTGGTTTGATTTAATGAATACATATGTTCCAAATAAATCAATGTTATCAAAACGCCCATATGGAAGCAACTTAGAAGAACAAAATAAACTTATAGATATTATATACGAGCTAATATCTACCATGCGTTGTAGTAATAAACGAAATATGGAGAGATTTCAAAAGGCAATATTAATATCTTTAAAATCACTGAAAATGCTTTTTAACATAGTCAATGAAAAATATTCTGCAAAATATATATTAACTCACAGATTGAACCAAGATTGTCTACAGAATATTTTTCTCAGATAAGATCTAGAGGTGGTTTATATGATCACCTGTCGCCAGTAAATGCTTTATACAGAATAAGAATGATAATATTGGGAAAGAATCCTGAAGTGGCACACAAAAATGTTAATACTATCGATAATTAAACCTGATGAATATATTGTTGCTCAAGTATTAAAAAAGGCGGACATTAATATAAGTAATTTAAGCGTAGAAACTGGAATTCAGGAAGAAAGTGGCAGCAGTACCAGTTTACCTATTTGTTCTGATAGTTCGAGTACAGAAAGATTCTAAAGTGAATCTGATGGTTTGGAGTATTTTGCTAGATGGGTAACCAAAAAATTGAAACATAAACATCCCACCCTGGGAAATTACACGTACAAAAGTGCAAGACCATGATTAGACCTTACCATCGTGGTTACAAAGCTTGTCTTTCGGAGGTTTAACTGAGCCTTCGGAAGAATGGCTAACTCAAGCTAAAGTACTAGAAAAAGAGTTCTTGTCTTTTCATAAAAAAGATTAAGAAAAGGTAAAGGGGTAACAAGGCGATTAATAAATAAAATAGTGAAAAAAACCGCTATATCAGAAGATATTGTACGAGTTTTGATTACACACATCACTTTTATCAGAATAAAATATTTTAACATGATTAAAAAGCAAGAATCACTGTCCAAACGAAAATTAAAAAATATAATACACAGGGTGTTTCCCTTAAAACAACCAGCGCTTTTTTGGGCGAACTAATGACTTTAGAAAAAAAAAAATGTTATATACAAGAAATGATCAAGAATAAGGGGCTAATTTATTATTAATAACAAACCGAAAATTTGACCAGTGGTTCTCAAACGACAGAACAAAATTAGATTTTTTTTAAATGGGTACCTATATAATTTTTTAGCCCATTAGATAGATATATTTTTCTGATTTCAACGATATAAATATGGTATAGGGTTGTATAACAATTATTTCGAGAAAAATGGTATTAAAAATAATAATTATATTACAATGGGCTATGCAATACACAGGTATTGATACGTCTGTTTCCTAGTTACGCTAGTAGTAAACCCATTTTTTATTACATTATTTCTAGTTTTTAATACCATTTTTCTCGAAATAATTGTTATATAACCCTATGCTATATTTCTATGGTTGAAATCAGAAAATAATATTCTATTTAGAGCTAAAAATTATATAGGGTGCCATTTAAAAAAATATAATTTTGTTGTACCGTTTGTGAACCACTGGTTAAATAATCGGTTTGTTACTATTGATACATTATCCCCTTATTCTTGATCATTTTTGGTATAAAACATTTTTCTCTAAAGTTGTTTGTTCGCCCAAAAAAGCGCTGGCTGTTTTAAAGCAAAAATACATTGTGTATATATGAAGAAAATCTTTAAATAAATATATGAATTATTATTTTTTAAATGTTAAATATAAATAAATAACATTTGAAGCACATCCAAATCCGAATAGTACAGGAATCTCCCTTACTGCTTATACGCGCAAGTAGCGTTTGGGGCTAGAACATACGTCACTACAAGTTAAACAATCGTAGTTCTCTAGTCCTATGCGGCAACCTGTATAGTAGAGAGACCTTGGTTGTCATCTACTTAAAGCCTTGTCAATCTCCATTGTCCACCGATCAGTAAAAATTGTATAAATCAACCTTTATACTATAGTGCCATCTGTGACACAAATTACATACAAATATAATATAACCTTAATCTTTATAAAATATTAAAACAATAATAAACAGCTCATGCGAAATTTAGTAGGTTTTGAATATATATTTCATTTGTCTGATTTCTTTGTTAATATTGAGATATATTTTTAGAAATAGCAACACGTCTAAAAGTTTCATTATTCTTAAAGTATTCCATTGATGTTTCTATATTTACGTTGAATTTTAGTAAGACATATCTGGATGTTTGTACAGGCCACTTGAAGTAGTGCATCAATTCTTACAAAAATAAGACTCTTTTGAAGTTATCTTTACGTTGTATGTAAGTATATTTCGTTAGAATAGCTAATAGTGTATGTAATATTGAAAATGTTCATTACAGCATTCTTTTCTGGTGATGAAATAAACTACTAATAGATTTGTTCGTTTCACTATTTTACGTCTATGGTTTACTGCCGTATCCATACAGAGTATATGGACGCGACAGTAAACCGTTGGCGCAAAGCAACGAAACGAACAGACCAAATACTAAAAGTTTGGTAAAAATATCTTATTATTTGAAAATCAAAAAGTTAAATATATCATGACGGCATATTACCTATTGCTTAGTGTTTGCCAATCTGCTTCATACGCAAATATCGATAATGATTATGATATACATATGCCTGATTTACAGAATGTATAGAAAAGAATAGAATAGGAACAGAAATTTTTAAACTATACATTACTTAGAATAGTTTGGAATAGAATGTCGTCACTTTTGTGTTACTTTACACTAAATTAACTATGTATATTTATTGATGATTATTTCTTTTAAGAATTTCAGGTAGATGCGAGAAAAGAATGTCATTGTTTGTTTTAGCTATTAAAGATAGTATTTCTGCAGAAATACTTGTCTGTATAAGTTTTTAGGTTAGGAGCAAAAGCAATGAAGTCACGAATAGTATCGGAGCAAGCCGGCTGGAATAGAATAAGAAATGAAATTTGTCTATTTCTTATTCTATTCCATTCTGTGCAAGTATAAATGGTTCCATGGATATACATTGGTTTATATTTCTTGTGCTGGTTCTCTTCTTTTCTATGCATTCTATAAATCTGACTATATTCGTACCTACCATGCAGACATCACTATACGCGCACTCATTGCTGACATGGAGACTGCACCAAAGGGGTCACTTTCGTGCCATTTAAATTCGACATAATTTTGGTTTATATTACTACAAATATTGAATAACATTACATTCTTTATTTAATAAAAAAATATTATAACTTGTATAAATTCAGAGACAAAATAATATATTATATAAAAAATCGGTTGTAATAAATCTCACAGCCTAAAAAAGTGCATGGAAACCATTTGAAAAATTCAAATGTTAGTAATTGACAGACAAATGTTAATGCCAAAAATTTAGTGACGTTCAAAACAATTTCTGAGAAGTACATTTATTTTTTTTTATATATTAATAACTAAATATTTAAAATTATTAGTTATTAATTAAGTAATTTATACAAAGATATGGACGGAGATACTGAAATATGTATCAAATTCACAAGAGAAAATATAGAACAACATTTAATAAGTTGCAAATATTTATGGATTAGAAAATGAGGCTAAAGTATAAAGTAGGGTCCATACTCAAAATGAGTTTAAATGACTATATATCGGTTCATCAGCCTCCTATACATTAAAATAAAGCAAATTAGGGTGCGGAAGCAAATATTTGATGTTTTCGTAGTAAAATGTGTCGTTAGTTGTCACGCATGTCACCCTGAAAAATAACGAATACTGAATGTAACCATCCAAGTTCCGTCAAATTGAGTTCTATGCATTAGGTTATGTTGGGTTAGGTTAGTTCTGTGCTTTCGGTGTTCGGTTACCGTTACTTTAAAGTATTTTTTTTGCAAATTTGCAAGGGAAGAAGTCACAATTTTTACAAATACAGCCTAAAGAACTAACCTGTTTTCGCGCTCTAATTTCAGGCTTTTCATACGATATTTTACATAAAAGAATAGCGTTCATTAAAAAAAACTGCATTTTAAAGCTGGACCCTATTCTATACTTCGCCCAAAAATGATTACTTGACAAACGTCAGTATATCAGACATAAACCAAACGAAAGTGACAAGAAAAACATGAATTTTTACTAACAACTAAGACAAAGTTATGTTTCGTTATATACTAGATATCTCAAGGCATATGTTTACAAACACTGCCCCACAACCCTGTTTCAGTTGAAGAATCTTATTCGGCAAGAAATAGCTCGAATGTTGGAACGTGTAGAGAGGAGCTTCAGAAATCGGTTGCAACAGTGATGTTTTTTAACTGCATGATTTAAAACTTGAAATTATGTCCTTTCATTATTAAAAAATAAATTAAGTCTATTAACAAAATTAATTTTCCCATTAATAAAGATTGACACGAACGGAAATAAAAAATTTGGGAAGAATATTTTTCTTATCATTTTAATCAAAGAAAATAAAATCGTGCAAGACCTCATTGGATACTTATTTATGTTGAAGGTAAACATCAAGTTGGGGAGAATTCTAGTGCGAGTCAATTCCATTTGTTTATTCATTAATCGAGAAGAATTCATGGACACTCAACAACACACAGTTGGCGCTGTTGTGGAGGATGAGGATACAACAACAATAACTAATTATCAAAAGTTTGAAGAAATTTACATTAAAGAAGAACCGCTGGAAGAAAATTGCGAGGCCAGTGAATTTTATGAAAATGCTTTGCAAAGTGTAAAGAAGACAGAATGTATAAATGATAATGATAACCAGATCGACAATCAAATTGCTATAAATGATGATACTCAGAAAATTAAAAATTCAAATAGATTATATTGTGCAGAATGTAATAAGAGTTTTACGGACAAATCACGCTTGACGAGGCATATGAAGATACACAAAGGAATTAGAGAATTTGAATGTAAAACGTGTAAAAAGTTGTTTAAAACAAATACTAGTTTGCAAAGTCACATAATAATTCACACTGCTAGACCACGAGCGTATACATGTCACACGTGTAATAAATCATTTTTATACAATTCTACTTTAAAAACCCATATGGCTGTTCATACTGGAATAAAAGCCTCCAAATGTACAATATGCAATAAACAATTTACATTTAGAACTGCTCTATTCCTCCATATGAAAATTCACTCTGGAACAAAAGCATATAAATGTCAATCTTGTGGTAAATCATTTACACAAAATTCTCATTTAAAATCCCACTTGAATACTCATAACCAAATAAAAGACTTACAGTGTACAGTCTGCAATAAATTATTTAAAAATCCTAGAAGTTTTTCTAGACATAGGCATCACATAGTGGATTAAAATAATATAAATATGCAGTAATCAATTTACACAACGGAAATAAGAAGTACCAGTGTTCGGCTTATGAAATAGTATATTACTAACCGAGGTGGAAAGTGTTTCATTGTCGAGGGCGAAGATAGTTAACCAAGGCGCGCTCGACAATGAAACTTTTCACTGAGGTTTGTATACTATTTTATTCATAATCTGAAATAAAAAATTAATATTTGATATTTAAATAATAATAACCTAACATAAATAAACGAATAGTCTGAGATTGTTCATTTGGCACACGAACTGTCACTTTGATTTCTAACCTTAAATATTGATTTCATTCATTACTTGTATTATTTACAAGTTTATTCCATATTTTTATCATATAAATTGTAAAGATGCTTTGTTTATATGTAAATACCCATCATTGATACGCATTGGTCTCTCAAAGTGGGGGGCAGCTATTTCCCGCCTCGAGGTTGGAAAGTATAGCGTGAGTATAGCTGAGGTTGGAAAGTGTCAACTTTCCAACCCCAGCTATCTTCACGGTATACTTTCCAACCTCTTGGAATATGAGGTTAACAATAACTAACTTCCCAACTTTTTAAAAGTCAGAAATCGTCATATTACTAACCGATTGTGAATAAAATCATTTACTAACAGTTCTGATCGTAAAAAGCATATGGATAAAGTTCATAGCTATGCAAATAATTCCAGTTGATGTATTTATAATGTATAAAATAAATGATCAAAAATTAATTCGGTGCAGACTTTTTTTTAAGTAAGTGGCCTATATTGTATTATTGATACTTTTATAAAACGTCTGTAGGTATACAGGCTGTCCAGGATAACTTTTCCAACATGGGGTTCTCAAGAACCTGACGAGATACGAAGTTGGTTTAATTAGACAAAAGTTGCCCCATTAGGAGACCATTTTAATGGGGTTTTGTTATTTGAAAAAAAAATACATAGATCACTAGATATTGGATAAAATATAAATTTTGGAGTTTTTTATTTTTCAAATATCTTCCAAATATGAAATAATACTGGATTTTAATTTACACATCTTTAAGGCACTTTTTATGTTTTTCGAATGGCGATGCTCAAATTTTTTATAACTATTAGTTATGATGTCAAAGTTTTTATTTTTATATGGACGCCATATTGGACAGTTGCACCATTAAAAAGATTTTTTTTAGCTTACCAAGCGTATGTAATTTGTCTATTTTCATTTGTGTCAAACAACGGCAATACAACAATTTCTAAATTTATAGGTTAAAAACAATGGTTGTTGCAATGAAACAATTGAAAAACGCAACTGGAAATAACAAGATTATTTTCATTGATAATTTATTTAATTAGTTCTCAAAAGTCTTAATATAATTATTTGGATGTTATAGTAGACAATGACATTTATAACGAAATTTACAAAATGTTTCACTGCTATGTATGTTAGAAATATTAAATAATATGAATATTATAAACTTAAATTAAACAAAAGATAATACCTGACTGATGATTTCATTTGTTTCATTGCAACAACCATTGTTTTTAATCTATAAATTTAGAAATTGTTGTATTTTCTGTGTTTGAAACAAATGAAAATAGAAAAATTACACATGGTTGGAAAGCTTAGAAAATTCTTTTTTCAATGGTGCAACTTTTCAATATAGCGTTCATATAAAAATTACAATTTTGACGTCATAACTCAAACTAATAGTGATAAAAAAAATTGAGCATCTCCATTCGAAAGAACATAAAAAGGGCCTTAAAATTGCGCAAATTAAAATCCAGTATTATTACACATTTGGAAGATATTTGCAAATATAAAAAACTCCAAAATTTATATTTTAGCCAATATATAGTGATTTATGTATTTTGTCTCAAGTAATAAAACACCATTAAAATGGTCTCCTACTGAGGCAATTTTTGTCTAATTTAACCAACTTCGTATCTCTTATGTTGGAAAAGTTATCCTGGACATACTATATATTGATTAATAAATTTAAACATAATTATTTATAACTACTTATAATTCATAGCCTACTCGGAGATTTTTTTGAACATACTGTATATTCCTATATATATTTTTTTAATAATTCTTACCTTAATTTTATTATCATTAAATATAAGATGAACTTATTACAAATGAAAACTTCAATATTTTTATTTTATACACGTCCTAATTAATATTTATTTGAGCCTTCATGTTTATTTAATTTTTATAGTAAAAAATATTGGTCAATTATTTAAATCATATCGTTTTTTTTCTGGACGAACTTGCAAATAAATGAAAACGGTGGTATTTATTTATTTATTTATTTATTTATTCTCTCCTAAAACAGGATACGTGAGTATCCCAAAAACATGGGAGAGGCAACAATATATACAAAATAAACAGGCAAGAATAGACAGAGTATGGAAATACAGAGAATAAAAAATACAGAAGTTTACAAATATAAAAATATATGAAGTTTACAAATATAAAAATATAAGAAAAAATAAGTGAACTAATGTGTCACTTAGTTTAACTCATTGTAGAGAACAGTTCTAAATTGAGTAAATGTATGATAGAAAATGTCTAGTTCACTGAAACATTTGTTTTCAATTTCATTATAGATAACACACAGTCTTCTAATAAGGTTTTTTAATTCATAATTGTTACGTATAACAGGAATGTAAAAAGTATTACTGGAACGGGAATGCAAACGTGGTACGGAAAAATTAATTTGACTTAAAGCGAAATTATCATCAACCAGATTATTTAGTATTTTATGAAGGTATAGGCATGAATATATCTTACGTCTGTCCTCAAGTGTATACATGTCAAATGTATGTAAAGCAGCAGAATAACTGTATGTTAAAGGATTAAATGAAGGTGAAATTTTACGAGCGCAATATCTGACAAACTTCCGCTGTACCCACTCAATTCGCTTACTAAAGTTATCATATATTGGGTTCCAGACAATGAGACAGTATTCGAGCTTAGACCTTACAATACAGTTGTACAAAGAAATAAGAGTTTTTGGATTGTTGAAACAATGTGAATTTCGAATAATGAAACCTAAATTTCTGTAAGCACTATTAATAATATAGTCGTAATTCGGACCAAAATGTAATTTAGGGTCGAACAAAACTCCTAAATCTTTATGCAGTTCAACACGGTTGAGACAATTACTACCCATCCGGTAGGAAAAAGAAGAAATACTACGTTTCATTGAGAATGACATGATCTTACATTTTTTGATATTAAAATATAAATGTGAGGAAGAAGACCAAGTCAGAAGATCATCAATATCGAACTGAAGTAGACAGTGATCCGCATATGAATTGATAGTTTTAAATAGCTTCAGATCATCAGCGTATAACAATGAGTTGGAGTATTGTAAGCAATGTGTGATATCATTGATAAATAGATTAAATAAAAGCGGCCCTACGTTAGATCCCTGCGGCACACCTGAATAGGGACTGAAAAAGACATTTAAATTTATGATATTGTACAAAAAGTTTGCGATGTGAAATGTATGAACGTATTAAGCACAATAGATCAGGAGAAAAATTAAACTGATGCTGCAATTTGAATAATAAGACATCATGATTTACAGTGTCAAACGCTTTTGAAAAATCAGTGTAAACAACATCAACCTGTGAGTTGTCAGAAAACTGATCAATAGTGGATGCAGTAAAGTTGGTTAGATGAGTAACAGTTGATTTACATTTAATGAAGCCATGTTGCTCGGGTATAATTTTGTCAGAAACAAAGTGGTATATCCATTTATATAAGATTTTTTCAAGACACTTAGAAATAATGGATATTGGTCTATAATTAGACATATCGCAGGCATCACCAGATTTGAAAATAGGACAAATTAAAGAAGTTTTAAGGGAATCAGGGAATGTGTTGACACGTAAAATTAGGTTAAATAAAGTATGTAACGGTTTTGCAAAGATTTCGCAACACTCTGTAAGGGGAATGCACACAAATTCCGAAATGCACATTTATCAGTCAGTACATATGTCCCTTGAAGTTATATTGTCCTGTACATTTATCGCCTTGTATTTTTTTCCTAACGTACAAATCCACTCCTTAAAGTTATATTGCCCTGTGTATTTCTCTCCACGTACTTTTCTTCGAAAGTATAAATCTGCCTCTTGAATTCATATTGCCCTGTGCATTTCTCTCCTTATACATTTGCCAATGTGTAGAAATCTATACCATGAAGTTGCCGCGCATCAACAAATTCGAAATTAGCGCGTTCGCTGCATCTCGAAGTACACTCCGAAAAGAAAATGTTTTTTATGAAGTTTGCACAGCAAAGCGTGTAGTTCTTCTACTTATTATTAGATGACGTATTCCGATGACAAAAATTTTAAATTCAAATATAATAGATAAATATATACGTACTGATAATTTTCGCATTCCTGAATATTGTTATTTTTTATATAAATATTATTTAATATTATCGTTTAAAAATCAAATGATTTATTAATAAATATTGACTAGTTTATATATTTATGATAGAAAAGGCACTTTTACATATTAGTATATTCTGGTACACACAGTTTCAAATAAATATAAATTACTAGTAAATAACAAACATATGATTTTAGAATACATGTATCAGTCCTGGCAAAAAAGTTTAAATAAATTTATTATCACATACAAAAAGTAAATACGTACAAACTGTATTATAAAAGTAACATAATTTCAGAATATAATTACAGACCAAGCAGTCTCAGTTGAGCCATTGCTAAAATAATGTATTTGTTTAGCATTTGAAAAAATATATTTGTTCGGAATAAGTATTTATTTTAATTTCTGCAGTAACAACCATTGTTTTTAACTTATAAATTGCATAATTGTTGAACATAGATATATGTTATACATCATTGCAAAGCTAAAAAATCTCTTTCAATGGTGTAACTTTCTAAAACGGCGTCCATATAAAAATTAAATCAGAGATATCAAACCTCGAAAACCAACAGTGGTAAAAAATTTGAACATCGCCAGTCGAAAGAACATAAAAAATGTCCTAAAGGTGTACAAACCAAAATCCAGTATTATTTCAGATTTGGAAGTTATTTGCAAAAATAAATAACTGCAAAATTTACATTTTCGCCTATATCTAGTGACCTATGCATTTTTTCGCAATTAACGAAACATCATTAAAATGGTTTCCAAATAGGGCAACTTTCATCTAATCTAACCGACTTCGTATCTCTTATATGTAGTTCTCGAGATCCCCATGTTGGAAGAATTATCCTGAACAAGCTATCCTATATAACTATTTACCTGGCACTGAATAAATACCAATTTGTTAAATTTTTACGTAACTATAATATCTAAACTTTATTTCTTCAAGAATTTTACAAAAATATAATATTTATGGTACGTAATAAGAAGTACAAATTACAAAAAAAAAAATAAATAGGTACATATTATATTTACATGTACATTATTGAAGAAAGAGAATTGTATCATTTTACTGGTTTTGTAACACTTGTTACATTTAGTAGTAGTTTCTGATTGGGACATGGTAGAATTCGTAGATGGTGGTGACTAATTTGCTGACCAGCAAAAAAGTTGCTGACTGGCTATTTAGAATTAATGGAATTACTTCAAAATCAGTAATCTACCTCAAAACAACAATGGTCATCTTCCTGTAACGTATCAATCTTGTGCTCTCCTTCAGAGAGGTACTTTACTCTAGTGAAATATAACAAAATTTTGCTGACTGGCTATTTAGAATTAATGGAATTACTTCAAAATCCGTAATCTACCTTAAAACAACAATGGCCATCTTCCTGTAACGTATCAATCTTGTGATCTCCTTCAGAGAGGTACTTTACTCTAGTGAAATATAACAAAATTTTACTTACTAATATTCTGAGAAAATATATTGCACTTTTACTAGCTGTCACTACTGTCAGACCAGCAAACAAAACAACAGACCGCAACAATGTTCTTGTTTGACGTTGCCCCGCTTATCTATCTTTCCTTTTCTAAGGTGAGCGTCAATTCCTCTCTCTCTACGTTGGGTCCATTTATGTAATATGTCAATGAGATAATAAACAAATGTATTTATTCCCTATACATCTTAAGAGGACCGCTTCGAAATTATTATAAATAAATAGTATGCATTATAACAAATTATTAAATATATATTTCAACATAGCGCCCCCCGTAGAAAGGTATGAAAAAAAAACATAATGCGACCCATCATATTGTGTATACTCAGATATTTCCTACATAAGTCCGCGTGCCGCCTTGAAATTGCTAAAAACAATTAGTATGCATTATACCAAATTATTTAATATATATTTCACTCTAGCGCCCCTCCTAGAAGGGTATGAAAAAGATTCATGAACATAGTATTACCTATCATATGTGTGAAATCTTAGATATTTCCAATATAAGACCGCGTGCCGCCTTGAAATTATTATAAACAAGTAGCATACATTACAACAAATTATATAATATATATTTCAATATAGCGCCCCCCGTAGAAGGGTATGAGAAAAATTCATGAATAATTTGTTACCTATCATATACGTTTAATCTTTGATATTCCCTATATAAGACCACATGCCGTCTTAAAAATATTATAAATAATTAGTATGCATTATAACAAATTATTTGACACATATATTTTAATATAACGCCTCCCGTACGATAGTATTTAAAAAATCATAAAGATTGTCTGATCGGTCTTATATGTATAATGTCAGATATTTCCTATATAAGACCACCTGACGCCTTTAAATTATTTTTTGTGCACCCGGACGCGAAATAAGAATTTCGCAGCCGCAATACAGGCTGCGAAATTGGATTTCACGAACGTTGTCATGGCAACGGCCGCGAAATTAGGTAAACAATCACTTTGACACTTGAGAATTGCATGGTTTTGTTTATCTAATCCCACAGCCACCTTGAAAGCTAACTTTCTATTTACATTGAAATAGTTTAAAATTAATAAAATTTGTAATTACATATTTTTTACGGTTGCACAAAAAATATTGTGTACAGATTTAGTTATCATTTCGATACTCGTGGCAAAGAATAAATATTTTCGATATTATCAAAGGACAACTTTTCTGCGATTACACTTTTCAGATAAACTTATAGAAGTGCCCGTGAGTTAGTTCCAAATTCTCTCGCTAACATGAATGGCCTATATACCTCAAAAAAGACAACACACTTGTAAAAGTTCTAAAATATTTAAAAGAATGAGCCTGTTTTACATTTTTTTAAAATACTTTTTCTCACTACAATCTAACTGGAATAAAATAAAACTATATTATCAGAAGTAATATCACAAGACCTCCTGATTTTATCGATAAATTTTTATTTTGCACGAATTTTTTTGCTTAGCAACAAACACGACAGAAGACTATATGGTAAATCCCGACTCCGAAGGAGGAGGGGTTTTACCTAATGTCAGTGTGCTTGAGTGATTTTACTTAAAAGCAAAAAGAATGAGTGCTTAAAAATAAAAGTTTATCTATGTTCATGTCATGTATCATAAGATTTAAATGTGGTGCTGTAGTGAAGTTAGGCATATACGTTCAGTGCTAAAGCTGAGAAGCGGAACACTTTCACGCCACTGCAACTGTAATGTAATACGTCATTGTATCATAAACTTATTAAAATCTTACTTTAGTGTATTATTTATTAATTATCACATGTTTGGACAACACAAACATGAAAATTCATTTGTTTCAAACTGAAAAAATGCAACAACTATGCAATTTATAGGTAAAAAACAATGGTTGTTACTGCTAAAATTAAAATAAATACTTATTCCGAACAAATCTATTTTTTTTATACTAAATAAATACATTATTTTAGCAATGGCTCAACTGAGACTGCTTGTTCTCTAATTATATTCTGAAATTATGTTACATTTTTTAATATAGTTGTATGTATTTACTTTTTGTATGTGATGATAATTTATTTTAAACTTTTTTGCCAGGACTGTTACATGTATTCTGAAGTCATATGAAATATAACTTTTGTTATTTACTAGTAATTGATATTTATTTGAAACTGTGTGTACCAGAATATACTATATTATACTATTATAATATGTAAGGTAAAAGTGCCTTTTCTATCATAAATATGTAAACTAGTCAATATTTATCAATAAAACATTTGATTTTTAAACGATAATATTAAATATTGTTTATATAAAAAATAACAATATTTAGGAATGTGAAAATTTGCAGTATGTATATATATATGTATTATATTTGAATTTAAAATTTTTGTCATCGGAATACGTCATCTAATAATAAGTAGAAGAACTACACGCTTTGTTGTATAAACTTCATAAAACACATTTTCTGTTTGGACTGTACTTCGAGTTGCAGCGAACGCGCTAATTTCGAATTTGTTGATGCGCGGCAACTTCATGGTATAGATTTGTACACATAGACAAATGTACAAGGAGAGAAATGTACAGGACAATATGAATTCAAGAGACAGATTTATACTTTCGAAGAAAAGTACGTGGAGAGAAATATACAGGTCAATATAACTTTAAGGAGTGGATTTGCACGTTACGAAAAAAATACAAGGCGATAAATGTACAGGACAGTAGAACTTCAAGGAACATATTGGTACGTTAGGATAATGTATGCGGATAGAAATGTACTGACTGATAAATGTGCATTTCGGAATTTGTATTCCAAGCCATCACTGTCAAACTAAGTGCCCAGTAAATTTAAAACAGAGAAGTTCGATGCCTTCTAAAAGAGCCATCTGTAGCGCGATAGATAGGCTAGGTATACAACGTCATAATGTACATAGCTCGTCCTGTATATCTCCTGCCAAACACTTTGCCCTAACGTACAAATCTAGCCATGTACACAGATCGTCCTGTACTTCGTTTGTCAAGCACTGTTTCAGAAAGTACAAATCTAGCCCATGAAGTTGGCGCGTATCAACTTCGCGCGCTAATAAATTTAAAAAGTACACTCCGCCCTACAAATTGTAACTAAAAATAAATGAGACCCGTAGCGCAAAGCTTAGCGTAGATGGCAGCATATGGACATTCTCGGTAAATTATTACAATGTACAGACTCTTGTAAGAATACACAGATATTATTGTGTGTAACCGTGACTTTTCATGGTTGTGGCCTTAGACCAGGAATAGAGGGGGAGACAAGGCATAGTCACGCGTATATTTCCAAATCATCTGAGCGATTTTGAACCTTATTGAAATGTAAAAATCAGCCGCAAAAGGCTAGTCGACCAGTTAAATACTGTTATGGTACAGTTGGCCAAATCTAAATAAATCCTTGATTATCCATAACTACAAATTATCTTGATTTTGTTTTATAAAACTAAAATAAATACGAAAGAATATTAATAAAGAAAAACGTAATGTAAATAAGGGACAAGTTAAAACGGTAGGTGACGCTTGTTGACATTGAAAACTTATTCGTTCGACTGCACACGTATGTAACACATTTGGCCGACTAGCCTTTTGCGGCTGATTCTGACAGTTCAATAAGGTCGAAAATCGCTAGGATGATTTGGAAAGTCGTTTTATGGCGAAATACATAGCATGCACTGTCTCCCCCTCTATTCCTGGTCTAAGGTTGTGGCACAAAAAATAGAATAATATACAATAATATACTATAGGTGCAATAAAACAAACGTTTTTAACAAACACGTGATCTAAATTTATTATTTTAATTAATAGTTGTTTGACGCTCGTTTGACGTTTCAAAACTAGCCCAGTAGCGAACCTATCGGGAGAAATATTGTGCTAAGGCTGTCATTATTGAATCAAAATAGGTTTATAGTTATAGTAAGCACCGATAGTAGTAACGTAATATAATAATTTATAAAAGTTAACGAAAATTTAAAATAATTTAATGTTAGTTTTTTGAATAAAGCATCAAATAATAAATCAGTCTTATGTAAATCACTTATGATTTGTTATTTGTATATGTATAATATCGGTTAAGTATTTATATTTTAAATACATGGGAATTGTATGTATCTGTTCTTAGCATTAATTAATAAAATAAATATCTATTAATCTATATATATATATATATATATATATATATATATATATATATATATATATATATATATATATATATATAGGTATATATATATATATATACAACATAGTTTATAAAAACATAATATTTGTTGCAAGAAACTGGAGACGGATGTATTACAAGGTTAATATATTGTTTTAAATGGCACAAGACAAATAAAACCCTTTTAAGTTTGAGTCACGTTTAAAATTTATTTTATTTTACATCACACAATGACAATAATTGTGCATAGATATAAATGTTTAAGTGGAAAATGATACTGACAGAAAACAATTCCAAGCTATCTAAACACGATTATTAACGAAATCTGTATACAATCGAAATGAAAACAAGTAATGTACGAAGTCTCCATGCCACAACATCCTAATAACCAAAAAAACAATCTTACACATGTCTAACATAAACATGCTACATGAATTTATTTAAAAAAAAACTTGTTTTACCAATGCTATCTTATTTTATAGAAAAAGCTGAAACACAAAATGAGGACAGCGGACAGTTTATAAAGGTTTATTAAGGAAAAATTCTCCTAAAGGAACAGACTAGATATCAATTAATTTCAAATTTTTTTTATAACCCAATTTGCGGGTTTAAAGTATGAGGTTTTGGCCCTAGGGTGATTTAATAAATCATACAAGCTCTAATTTTTATTTTGAATAAATAACGTTATTGTTACAATTTAAACTAATATTGATTCTCGGACGTTTATCAGGTTCTTCTTGAAAAACTTGTATTTGCTTTGTGTTATTCTGAATTTGGTTAGAAGTTGAAAGGAGGCCTCTCTATCACCAACCAAAATTTGGTTATAAATTTTTAATATATTTTCCACTGAATTTTCTATGTAATTTTCAGCAACTGCTGTTGATTTCCAACCACCATGACGTTTCACACTTGCTATCTCTACTCAACTCAGGCATCAGCTAACAAAGATGCTGAGGAACGTCGAAAACAGTGACCGGTATAATTTTGCATCCGGTAACTCCAGTTGTGTTGCAGTTTCCATAGATATTTTACCAAAAGTATTTTTGCCACCTGCTTGTATTGAACATTTCCATTTTTATAAAAAACGAAGAAGTGTCTGTGCTCAATTTTGGGTTGGCGTAAAGCAGCATACTTTTTGTATATTTCTAAAAAAATCGGTGACTTTTCTATATTGTCTAAAACTGTAAACATACAGTCAATTTTAGTCAGATTCTCGTATGTTCACCAACAGTCCGTTTCCAATATTTTGTATGTCATCGATTGTTAGTTCTTCCCGACGACATGCTCCAGCAATTCCAAAAATTGTTACTACCTGTAATTTTTTTCTCTTAGTGTAGTTCAATGTTTAAATATATTTACTCACCTTCATCAATAAATATCTATCATTTGGTGCTTCTAAAATGATCTTTTCTATTTGTGCTTTAATGAAAATTTTTGACTTTTAAATTACTAAAATCGACGTTGTCGTATGTAATTATTGTTGCTTTTAACATCGATAAATGTGACCAAACTTTTCATCATCTTGCATTACATCAACTCTTAAATTCTTCATATGGCTTTTTGTATATCAAATTCAGTATCAGTAATATCTGGTGACAAACAAAGTAAATCTAGTTTGTTATCTTCCATATTTGTAATAAATTAAAGGAAAGTATTACAAATAAATTATAACTATAAAGAGTAAAATTTATAATAGTGTTATAACTTGTGTCATAGATGGCACTGTAGTATAAAGCTTGATTTACATACTACATTATGCAAACGAGATTTCCTGACAAATAGTTCTTTTCAAATATTTTCTGTACCGTAAAACTTTATGCGATACATTATACATTGAGTATAAAAAGATATATTTTTGCAACGTCTTTAAATTAAGATTCCTTGGTCATAGCATGAACTCAAAAATTTGGTACTAAAGAAAACAGAATTTTATGCTCTTAAATTCAATATAAAATGCATCCTATAAAGTTTATAGAAGAGATAAAAAAATGTTTTCCCATGTAAAAAGCCTATCTGTTAAGGATTCTCGTGTTCAAAACATCCCGATGCTAAGATACTTACTTGTTTTTGATAGTTCTTTGGTAATAATGGAAACGTCATACGTCGGACTGTGAAAACCAGAGTTTCTTTGACACTTTTCTGAAGTTCAACTGAATGCGACGACTAAACTCGTATTAACCGTATTTTTTAGAAATATACAAAAGCATGCTGCTTTACGCCAACCCAAAACTGAGCACAAACTTTTTTATATAAAAATGGGAAATGTTAAATCGAAAATTCAGTGGAAAATAAATTATAAATTGCTAACAAAATTTTGGTTTGTGATAGAGTCCTCAACTTCTAAACAAATTCAGAATAACAGAGCAAATACAAATTGTTCAATAAGAGCATGATAATAGTTCCGTGAATCAATATTATGTCTAAATTGTAACAATAACATTAATAATTCAAAATAAAATTAGAGCTTTTATGATTTATTAAATCGCCCCAAAGCCAAAAAAATCATACTTTACGCCTACAAATAGAGTTATAGATATTGTAATGTGCAGTGCCCGCCGTCGCCGCCACTGTTACCGCCTCTGTCCCCGTCGGTGTCGCCGCCGCTGTCGCAGGGACGAGCGAGTGTCTATTGTTAGCGATGACGCAAGCGACTGGTCGGAGCCTGCCTAATTACGCGGTTGATGAAACCTATTGTGTTTTATCCAGAAGTCTTCCAGTGAGTTCTGGAATTTTCGGCTAGGGTATATAAGCACCGTTAGCAAAGGCACTAGACAGTCTGATATAAATAAGCGTTGCGCGTTGAACAGTTGGTGATATAAACAGATAGTAGACAAGTGGTGAATATAAATAAACACAGTTGTATAAATAAATGAGTGATCTATATATTGTTTAAATAAATTATCTTAGTGTTTAAGTGTTTTATAATATTCTTGCTCTTAATTAGTCTTTAATATTTGTTAAATCGTAGTGTTAGTTATATTTATCATCTTTTAATTACATTTAATATCTATTTATTGTTATAATAAACTTTTATTTTAATTAATAATAATTGTCTAATATTTACACTTCACCCAAATAAATAAAAACGTTACAATATGTAATTTTTGGCCTGCTCGTCCAAAAATGGCATTTTTTTAACCTAATAACACATATTAAAAAGTCTAGTTTTAATAGATTTGTAGAAAAAAAAATTTAGCTCAGTTTGGATTCAAGATTTTTGAAAATTTATTGATATCTAATTTGTTCTTTTAGGAGAATTTTTCCTTAGTATTCCTTTATAGGCTGTCCTCATTTTATATGTTTCAGCTTCTTCCCACAGAATAAAGCATTGGTAAGTCAGGTTATTTTAAAAAATCATGTAGCAATTTTCATTAGACTTAGTGTACGATTGTTTTTTGGTTATTCTTTACGACGTTGTAGCTTGAATGAATGACTTGATATAATTTTTATTGCACATGGATTTCCTTATTTTTAAATATATTTTTTTGGAACTGTTTTTTGTCAATATAACTTTACACTTAAACAATTATATCTTACGTTACATAACTTTACAATTTAAAATAAAATTAATTTTAAAGTTATTAAAACATAAAAGGGTTTTATTTGTCTTGTGCCATTTATAAAAATATATATTAACCTTGTAATTATCAGCTTCTTGCAACAAATATTATCTTTATAAACTTTCTTGTATATACAGATTAGGGGATTTTTATATTATTAATTAATTAATTAATACTATTAACATTTATATACCATTTCCATATATTTATAATATAAATAAACTTAAATTTTTGTAACTTTTACAATTTATTACGTTATGACATCTATCAGTGCTTACTATAACTATTAACTTATTCAATTTATAGGACTGGGTGTACTTTTTAAATTTACAAGCGCGCGAAGTTGATACGCGCCAACTTCATAGGCTAGATTTGTACGTTCTGAAACAGTGCTTGGCAGACAATGTACAGGGAGATCTGTGTACATGGCTAGATTTGTACGTTATGCCGCAGTGTTTGGCAGGAGATATATAGGGCAATATATGTACATTATGACGGAGCGTGTGTTCCCGATAGATAATTTATATGTAGATATTATAGAAAAGGAAGAAACGTTGTTTGGAACTCTGCAGTTTTATTCGACCCTTCCCGATTTGTCATACTTTGGTCAGAATGAGATTCGCTGTTTGGTCGGAATGGCATTGGTAGTGGGGGGAACTTTGTGTCGAATGGGAATTGTGCAGGGCGACATTTGTGTAGAACGAAATTTTAACGCCACGGGATTGTGCAGAACGGAACGTTTCGGCTCAGGTTACCAGGGCTCACCACTTGGTGGTGGAAGTCGGGATTGGGTAGGAGAGGCTAAGCGGTGCCATGCTCCGTGTGATGCACTACCCCCTTTAAGCTTCCACTGGAAGCAATACACATGAATAAATTTGCAGATTGCATATTACGATTTTTTCAATTTTTAGACTTTTCCTTCTGGAGACTGTAATAGTTGTTCAAACATTATGAAAATTGGTACACTTAAGTAATTTTTTTTTAAATTGGGTGACAAGCCGTAGTGGTTCAAATTTTAACTGAATATTAAGGAAGCCATATACTTTTGTATCCAGTAAAAAAATTGAGGTGACAAGCCGTAGGGCAAGAGTAGTACATTATTATTCATCTTTATGTACATTAATTTAACGGAATATTTAGGAGGCCATATACTTTTATTGTCAGTAATTAATTTGGGGTGATCTGCAGTAGGGCAGAAAGATCATTTTCTTTAAAAATATATTTCATAATTACTACAACAAATAAATAATAATAATAATTGTTGCCAAATGTCTATGACATACTGTTTATATTTATTAATAATTACAGCCAAATGGGTATATAATCTTAAAATAGAACAAATAAGGATTATTTCTTGTATAAAACATATTGCAATAATGTTTAAATAATAGCAAAAAACAATAATAAACATTGTTATTAGTTGACAGCTGGCTGATAATCAATTTCAATTCGGTTAAGTTTACAAGGAAAAATAAACGAATACGAATGTTTTATGAATTTTTATTAATTTTTTTCATAATTAGCACGCAAAATAGCATCGTTTTATAAAGATTATTTACGTTTTAATGATTATCAATAATTTTTGTTCAATAAGTACATAACTTCACACTTGATTTACCATCTCTCTCTAACGCATTGCTCTTACGAGTCACGAGTCGAGCGGCCATGATTTAGTCCGATTTCAGCTCTCAATGAATCGACGTCGGTTTGCGCTCCACTCTTGAAAATTCCAGACTTCTTTAATCGTAATAAAACTTATAGAATAGTTGAATTATAGTTATTAATAATGTTTAGTGCTAAAATTATGGTCGTTACGCCCTTTGGGCGACCATAATCAATTATTTGTATCAGAAGTGATCGATGGAATACTGAGGAAACAGGCGCTGCATTTAAAGGTAGGTATAATTTTTACCTTCCGTCACCTTTAGGTAAGGAAGGTATTGTCTTTGGTCAAAAAATTCGGTGGTGTTTTTAATGAATAAGCACGTTTTAAGGTCCCTAGAATACAATTTTACTATTTTTGCGATGATGTCTGTATGTTTGTGTGTGTGTATGTGTGGATGTGTATGTGTGTGTGTGTGTGTGTGTGTGTGTGTGTGTGTGTGTGTGTGTGTCTGTGTGTGTAACAAAATTTTCGTCTATGATATCTCTAATACTACAATTCCAAAAATTATAATTCCTTCGTATTCCTCTTCGTTGCATCCATATGAAGAGCTGATTAGATTTTGGTTGTAATTGGTCAACCGGAAGTACCCTCATTTGAAGATTTTAACAGTTTTTCTTGAAAAAACGATGTTAAAAATAATTTTTTCACATTTAATGTTATTATAAATGTCACAGATATTATTTTGCGCAAGATTATTTTTATTAAATTTATTATGTTTTGTCTCTAATTAGCTATTTAGGTACGTAACCGATGCTGTTGGATAAGAGCTACATTTAATGATGCTGGTATTCACGTATTTTATTTCAGTTTATTTCTAGATTTCAGTGTGAGAACATCGATATTATAGTGATTCAGGTGAGAGAGTTAATCTAGCATGTGTATGATTGTGAGTGTGCTTGTGAGCAGTACTGGGTACTGTAGTGGCCGCATCGTGTGAACCCGAGGGTCGCCAGCGTAGCAGCAGGGAAGGCTGTAGTGGCCCACATCTGGTGTCGACAACGGTAGCAGCAGTTAGGGCTGTAGTGATCTGATCCAGTTGGTTAAGAGGATTGTCTCCGGATCACCACCGAAGCGGCAGAGGGTCCGTAGTAACTAGCGGTACTGCCCGTAGTTGCCAACATGTGTGTACGGTGTGTGAATGCCTGAACCTTTTGTAAATGATTGCCTCCTCACTGAGTATTTCTCATGTGTTAATTCTTTTACAGAAATAATCACGGCGTAAAGGAGGATTCCGCGTGACCGGGTTCGGCCAGGCGACAGTCATCTAGATTTGTTATTATTTTTGTATTAATACTGTATATACCGGTTTGGGTGATAAATGTGTTTTAATATTCTAATTTTCGGCGCTAACATTTAATAATCATTTATAACATATTGTTGTATATTGTTACAAATCAGTAATAATGGTAAGTTTAAACAATAGTTTAATTGTTTTAATAGTTATTTTTGCTGATAAATTTGTTTCGCCTAGTGACATAAACAAATGCATGTTGTTTATACTTGATATTTCAAGGCAGTCATTTTTGTGATGTGTTCTAATAATTTTATTGTTTAATAGTGAATTATTGTTAACCATTGTTGTAAATTTGTGATAAAAGTAAGTTAAAACATTTTTCTAACTATTTCAGTAGTTATTTTATTTGGAAACATATTTTTTTATAAAGCAGACTTATTTGAAATTTGGTTTTGTACAAAAATAAATACAACAAAATAGTTTGTGGTGTGTGTTAATATTTTAATTGTTAATTGTAAGTTTAAGCAATAGTTTAACTGTATTAATAATTATTTTGCTAATAACATGTTTTATTATTGAAATACGCGTATTTTAAAATAAATTATTTATGTGGTTCACAGTGCCAGTGAATAAAAAAATGTTTGTTAAAAGACCGTTCCATATTGGGTGTTGTTGTTTCAAGGAGCTGTCCTGGGATGGGTTCCTACAGCCGTGATGGGGTAACAGATTCGTCTTGCTGGTAGCTGATCCGTGTTCAACAATGTAAGTCATATTATGTGCCTCTCTTCTCTGTCGCTTTTTTGCTATTTTTTCAGCTTAACACAAAAGTAAATTCATTTTTCTTCTGAAAATATGGTTTATGCTGTTGAATTTAATTCAAAAAATCATATTTTCTTCTGTACTTGATTTCCGACGCACATTGTGAATGTCTATCTATGTTATTAACATCGGGCGTCGTGTAAATCATTAATATATCGTAAATAAATCGGCGAAACTTATTTTTTTTAATATTTGAATAAATATCCGTTCGTCAGTGATAGATTTTTTCCCTAAAAAATTGTATTTGTATAAATTAATATTTAAAAGAGTACAGTTTACACTATAGGTTTCCAACGAAGTTGCCAAGGAGAGTAAAGGCTGGTTTAAGCCTTTGATCAACAGCAGGGCTTTTCTAAAGCTTTGTCTAAGGCTTTAAGGTCTTTAAGGCCAATCTACAACCACAAGAAGGCAGCAAATAGTTAGGAATATTTTAGTTATTACAGTCGCGATTAAATTTTTGCTAAGATTACATTAAAATTTAATTAATTTACATTTTGAAGTTAGTATAAAATACTAGGCTGAACTCGGCGATAGTGTTTTATGATAGACTACACGTACATCCAATATGACGGATGACAATATTTATCTTTTTAATTTTGTATATGTACTCCGATCGATTGTCATAATAATTCTGCCTTTCTGATCCTTTTCGACGTGTTTCCTTATTCATTTTCCAATATTCTATTTACAAAATAAAATATATAATACATTAATATGAAACATGGCTTAAAATCATTGTATATACCTACCTCGTTAATTTTATCATCTTTTCTTTAATATTACATATTATTGAAACATTTCTTTGCATTAAATAGTATGAAAACCGATAATTTGTAGTCATTGACATTGACATACCATATGACATGACTGCGTTTATCTTCTTAAATTTTTCAATGAAAACTGTGATCGTTACTGTGACCTATTGTTTCTGTCCCAATTTTCAATCTTTAATAATTTTTTATTCGAAAACTATGCATCCTACAGAAATTTGTGTTATTGCGAGGGCACTCGAGACAATCAAATCCTACAATTTGAAACAAATTTCACGAAAATCGGTCGTACCATTCAGGCTGTAGAGGTGTTCAAAGGATGGCGATTGGCTTTTTGATTAATTCAAATATATATATATATATATATATATATATATATATATATATATATATATATATATATATATATATATATATATAACTATATTGAATCTAATCATTTAGTATTATAGACTAGCCTAAACTCGGCTTCGCCGAGTTCAGCCTAGGGCTCCGCCGAAGGTGTTTTATGATAGACTATACGTACATCCAATATGACGGATGACAATGTTTATATTTGTAATATTGCACATGTACCCTTCGTTCGGCTGTGATATTATTTCTGCCTTTCTGATCCTTTTCCACGTGTTTCCTTATACATTTTCCAAAATTCTATTTACAAAATAAAATATATAATACATTAACATAAAACATGGCTTAAAATCATTGTATATACCTACCTCGTTAAATTCATCATCTTTTCTTTAATGTTACATATTATTGAAACATTTCTTTGCATTTAAAAGTATGAAAACCAATCATTTGTAATCATTGACATTGACATGCCAAATGACATAACAGCGTTTATCTTTTTAAAATTTTCAAGGAAAACTGTGATCACACACTTGTGTACGAACTTCACGAACTAATCTAGTTAGGAATATTTGTTTTTTACCTAGTTACTTATGACATATTTGGCAACATTTTCCAAGTGCATATGAACCGTCAAAATTTATAATTTTTAATTATAATGTTTTAGGCCTTTTTTACCTGTGCAGATATAATTGCCCATTCTCATAAATTATGATTATAAAATAAACTTCTTTCAAATTGCCCTCATTTCATAAATATTTCTATTTAAAGGTTCAAAATGACATGTCAAACATGGCGTTCTTCGTCTTAAATTTTTCCATGTTTTCTTTGATCCATTGTTTCAATAATCCAATTTTCAACATTTAAGAATTTTTTACACGAAAACTATGCTTCCTACAGAAATTTAACCTATTATGAGGGCACTCGAGACAATCATTTCCTACAACTTGGTGCAAATTTCTCAAAAATCGCTCACACCATTCAGGCTGTAGAGGTGTTCAAAGCTTTGGCGATCGTCGTGATTAAAGAATATAACTATAGATAGTGAATCTAATCGTTTAGTATTAGGACTAGCCTAAACTCGGCTTCGCCGAGTTCAGCCTAGGGCTCCGCCGATGGTGTTTTACGATAGACTATACGTACATCCAATATGACGGATGACAATGTTTATCTTTTTAACTTTGTACATGTTCTTCGATCGATTGTGATATGAATTCTGCCTTTCTGATCCTTTTCGACGTGTTTCCTTATACATTTTCCAAAATTCTATTTAAAAATAAAATATATATTAAATTAGCATAAAACATGGCTTAAAATCATTTTATATACTTAAGCATTTTTGTTGCATTTAAATGATGAAAACCGATAATTTGTCATCATTGACACTGACATACCATATGACATGACAGCGTTTATCGTCTTAAATTTTCAAGGAAAACTGTGATCGTTACTGTGAAAAATATTGTTTCTGTCCCAATTTTCAACATTTAATAATTTTTTACTCGAAAACTATGCATCCTACAGAAATTTCGGTTATTACGAGACAATCATTTCCTACAACTTGGTGAAAATTTCACGAAAATTGCTCACACCATTCAGGCTGTAGAGGTGTTCAAAGGATGGCGATCGTCGTGATGAATTCAAATATATATAGATATATATATATATATATATATATATATATATATATATATATATATATATATATATATATATATATATATATATATATATATAACTATAGATAGTGAATCTAATCGTTTAGTATTATAGACTAGCCTAAACCGATAGTGTTTTATGATAGACTATACGTACATCCAATATGACGGATGACAATGTTTATCTTTTTAATTTTGTACATGTACCCTTCGATTGACTGTGATATTAATTCTGCCTTTCTGATCCTTTTCGACGTGTTACCTTATACATTTTCCAAAATTCTATTTAAAAAATAAAATATATAATAAATTAACATAAAACGGCTTAAAATCATTTTATAGACCTACCTCGTTTAATTCATCATTTTTTCTTCAATTTTACATAATACTTAAGCATTTTTGTTGCATTTAAATGATGAAATCCGTTAATTTGTCATCATTGACATTGACATACCATATGACATGACAGCGTTTATCTTCTTGAATTTTTCAATGAAAACTGTGATCGTTACTGTGACCTATTGTTTTTGTCCCAATTTTCAATCTTTAATAATTTTTTACTCAAAAACTATGTATCCTACAGAAATTTGTGTTATTACGAGGGCACTCGAGACAATAATTTTCTACAACTTGGTGCAAATTTCACGAAAATCGGTCGTTCCATTCAGGCTGTAGAGGTGTTCAAAGGATGGCGATTGGCTTTTTGATTAAAGAAAATATATATAGTGAATCTGATCGTTTAGTATTATAGACTAGCCTAAACTCGGCTTCGCCGAGTTCAGCCTAGGGCTCCGCCGATAGTGTTTTATGATAGACTATACGTACATCGAATATGACGGATGACAATGTTTATCTTTTTAATTTTGTACATGTACCCTTCGATTGACTGTGATATTAATTCTGCCATTCTGATCCTTTTCGACGTGTTTCCTTATAAATTTTCCAAAATTCTATTTAAAAAATAAAATATATAATAAATTAACATAAAACATGGCTTAAAATCATTACATATACCTACCTCGTTAAATTCATCATCTTTTCTTTAATATTACATATTATTAAAACATTTCTTTGCATTAAAAAGTATGAAAACCGATAATTTGTAATCATTGACATTGACATACCATATGACATGACAGCGTTTATCTTCTTAAATTTTTCAATGAAAACTGTGATCGTTACTGTGACCTATTGTTTTTGTCCCAATTTTCAATCTTTAATAATTTTTTACTCGAAAACTGTGTATCCTACAGAAATTTGTGTTATTACGAGGGCACTCGAGACAATAATTTTCTACAACTTTGTGCAAGTTTCACGAAAATCGGTCGTTCCATTCAGGCTGTAGAGGTGTTCAAAGGATGGCGATTGGCTTTTTGATTAAAGTTTAGTATTATAGATAATTAAAGTTTCGCCGATACTTTTTCTTATTCGGGTCGGTTTCCGCGATATGTAAGGACAGGGTAATGGAGTTTTTATTTGGAGTGTCTATCCCATTATTTAATTTAATACTACACATGATTAATTGTTAAATAAATGGTTAGAAATGTAAAATACTCGGGTTCAAAATCATATGATAAATTTATTTGAAATTATTATTTTTTAAAATATTTGAGTTTCTAATGCCATTAATATCTACGTTCTCATTACTTTCATCCTTCTGCTTTGTATTAATGTAAAAGATATGTCGAATGACAGACAATCAAACTTAAACTATTGTATCATACACTGGATTTTTTATTTTAATCATTTTATTAAATTGTTTATTATCCATACATATTTCAAATTATTGACCACGAAAATTATACTCTATTCTAAATTTTTTCTACTTTCACAAGCTTTCAGCTATCGCCTTTTTGTAAGTAAAACATATGTTGAATGACGTAGCTACCACTGGCAATCAAAACTTGGACTATTATTTTTAAATAAATTGTTAACAAAAAAAAAATAGAAATAATAAACACTTCATTTAGCATCGGCTGTAGATCTTACTAGATTTCTCGCGATTTCAGGATTTTAGGTGAAGAAAACATCAGATGAAGAAAAGAACAGCCTCCTCCCTTGCATGCTTTTGCTTTTTTTTTCAGTTTTCCTCTTAACTATCCAAGCAGCTCTTTCTAGTATATACCCCTTTTAGAAGATTAGAGTCAATTTCCCAAGGATGGCTGGGACCCATTGTGGCAAACTCAGTCGTCCTTTTGCTATGCTCCCCTCTGGGATAGGGCAGTTGGGTCTCTGGGAAGGTCGCTCTACCCAAACTAGAGTCCGCCGGACTGGGTAACCCGCTGTACTGATTCTCAGTTTTTGAAATAAATAAATAAATTAACATATCATCACGGCATATTAGCCATTGCTGGGCGATGGCATATTCGTACCGTGCGGGCGTCTACAAGGCATCGCCCCACGGGCACTCATCGCTGGCGTGGACGGTGCACCCTTATGCCATTGAAGAAACACAGATACACTAAATTTTAGTTAGATTTAATTAACGTTACATTTTGCAGTTTAAAATTAAGTATAGTTGCATTTTAAAGTTTTTACAGTCAGTTTTAACTTAATAAATTCTAGTTTACTTGCATTTTATAGTATTAATTTAAAGTTTCAAATAATTAAAACTAGTTTATTTGCGCTTTAAAGTTTTTATTTACAGTTTTCATTAATTACAATTAGTTTCTACATGCAGTTTTATCTTATTAAATTGTAGTTACACACTTAGTTTTGTTTTACTTTTGCAAACACACACGCACACCTTTCTTATGTATTATGTAAAAATAAATATTAAATATATACATAATATGTGTTTTTTTTTGTTCACCTTAGCTTTTGAAATATCCGTTCGTCGCCGCGATTTCGTCCGTATATATTGTTGATTCCTTATGTATTTATATATGTATGTATATTATGTATTTATGCATGTATATTATGTATGTATATTGTGGTTAGGGCGTGAGCAGTTTCAACGGGGCGTCCTGAGCTAACTTTTTCCTTTCAGGTGCACAGCCGCTAGGTACAGTCTGTACAGAATTCTACCGTTATTGCTTCGACTTACTAAGCCTGTGGTAGACCAGGCACAGCGGGATGTAGCACTACCTGGCGTAAGGGTCGGACTCCGAAAAATTTAAATTTGCTAATCTTTGTTATGCATTACGAAATTTCAAAATTGTTAGCTAATGAATTCACAGAATCAAATTACGTATTTGACCATTGTTACAAATTAGGAACAAATAAGATTTGTTGAAACATGCTGTGACCATAGATTAAAATTAGGGAAAATAAGATTAGCAATGACGTACCAAACGTATATAAATGAGTTTTCAAAATTTTAAAATCAGTATTACTTTACTTTTCGTACTGAGAGCAATTATATAGACACTTACTATGTGGCGACCATTTGAAGATGATAATGATAGTTTACCTGTTGAAGAAGATCGCTGTGCAAAACTTAAACGTACGTGTTTGCCGCTAGAAGCGAAAGAAATAATTAAAAATGTGTATAACTATTTAAAAAATAATGAAGATGAAAATTCGGCCTTAACCAAAACATGTGAAATGACGAAAGTGCCGTATAATACTGTTCGTGATATAATAAGTGGTGAATTGAGACCAAGAAAGAAAAGACGTGACGCGGGTAAGTCGAGAGTAGTGAATTCTTTTGAAGAAGATATAATTCGACGTAAAATATACACGATGTATACTGAAAAAACGTTGCCGTCTGTACGTACATTGTACCAGAGACTAAAAGATGATAAATGCGATATAAATTGCTCTGTGGCTACTTTGCATTCGACACTTCGTAATATGGGTTTTCGATTTAAAAAAATTATAAACGGCAAACTATAATGGAGAGTAGAAGAATACGTGAATGGCGCTTTAAATTTTTACGTGATATAAAGAAATATCGTGCTGAAAAACGTCCGATAATATATTTAGACGAAACTTGGTATGATAATCACGACACAGTATCAAAAATTTGGACAGACGGTTCAAAGGATTGTAGTGTCAATGTTCCACCAGCACGAGGAAAACGATTTATTATACTTCATGCCAGAAGTGATCAAGGGTGGATAAATGGTGCGCGATTTTTAGCTGGCCATAACACAAAAAAATATTTTGTTAGACTACCATGACAATATGTCTGCAGATATTTTTGAAAAGTGGTTTAGTGAGAATTTATTGCCAAATTTGCCAAAAAATAGTGTTATTGTTATGGATAATGCTAGTTACCATTCGCGGCAAAGTGTAAAAATACCGACAAATTCTTCTACGAAGGCCGAGATTCAAGAATATTTAATTAAAAACGATCTCTACTTCGAGGAATCGTACAGCAAAAAACAATTATTGGATGTTGTAAAAATTAAGCCTCCTGTAAAACAATACGTGTGTGACAACTTGGCAACACAATTTGGACATGATGTACTTCGATTGCCCCCTTATTATTGTATTTTTAATCCTATAGAATTGATTTGGGGGCAATTAAAAAGTAATGTAAGAAGGAACAATGCATCACCGACAGTAAGTGATAGTGTTATTGAGTTAATAAAAAGTGAAATGGACAATATAACACCGGAAAATTGGGCTGATAGTGTGCGTCATGTGATTAATATAGAAGATGAGTATATTAATGTTAATAATGTTACAAAAGATTTTATTATAAATATTCAGGACTCAAGTGACAACAGTGATATGGACAGCTACAGTGAAGAAGATATTATTATCGATTAATTATGTATGTGTATATTATTTATTGTTACGTGCAATATTTTATTAAATGACAAACTGCTCCGCAGTGTATAATTTTAACTAACAATTTTGGTTTTTTTTTTTTTTACTATATTATGTATTTAATTTTGTTTTTTATGTATTGTTTGTTCCATTATTATTTTAAAAAAATAAAAAGATTTGTTTCATTATTAAATGACAAACTGCTCCGCAGTGTATAATTTTAAGTAAGAATTTTCGTTTTTTTTTACTATATTATGTATTCAATTTTGTTTTTTATGTATTCTTTGTTCCATTATTATTTAAAAAAAATAAAAAGATTTGTTTCATTATTAAATGACAAACTGCTCCGCAGTGTATAATTTTAAGTAAGAATTTTCGTTTTTTTTTACTATATTATGTATTCAATTTTGTTTTTTATGTATTGTTTGTTCCATTATTATTTAAAAAAATTAAAAAGATTTGTTTCATTATTAAATGACAAACTGCTCCGCAGTGTATAATTTTAAGTAAGAATTTTCGTTTTTTTTTTACTATATTATGTATTTAATTTTGTTTTTTATGTATTGTTTGTTCCATTATTATTTAAAAAAATAAAAAGATTTGTTTCATTATTACAAAATAAAGTAAAATAAAACAGGAAAACATTTAATACGTACCTGTCCTTTCCCCGCTATAAATCAAGCTTAAATCCCTAACAATAGACCTGCTGAGAGGGTAATAACGGTAGATTTCTAGACAGACTATATGGTTGGGCGACTAGCGGTATTTGCATGTTGTGCCCTTTTTCGTTCTCGCTGCAACGCAGGTTGGGCTTGAAAGAGCATAACTGGGCTTGAGTGTGAGGCAGCTTAGCTCTGGGACAGCTTGGGGCGGCATTGTATCGCTAGCACTCAAGTTCAGGGCCTGGTCTGCCACACTCGCGGTGGTGCGAACCTGTTGTCCTTGTGGTGGAAGCATCCGGGGCGCAGGAAAACCCTAGGGACGTACACACTTTACACAAACTCAACACCGTCGTTGAGTACACACACGTTAGGTTCCCCCATTTTATATATTTATGTGTATATATGTTTAGTTTTCAGCTCTATCAGGACGCCCACATCATCATTTATTTATGTGTTTTATATGTATGTATTTATGTGTATTTCTTAGCTAAATTGTTAAGTAGGATGTCTAAAAACAATAATAATTAATAATAAAGTATCTAATTGCGCGGTAAATTATAACTTAAACTGCGTCGAAAATGTAAAATTTCAGATAAACTTGGTAATGTACATTTGTCTTTCAGGATTATTAATTTAGTAAATATTTAGTTAAAGTCAAATATTAAGGAGGTATCAAAAACTAGGACAAATAGGTACTTGTAATTATCATATTTGAATTCAACAGGGTCGTTTTCATAAGAAAAAGTTAGTTTCAGAATATGAGGAATGCTGAATCATGTTAAAATACATCATTTTCTGCATAAACTCTACTCTATGTACTCTCTTTACAAAATCAAGAAATTAGTACACTACTTTTAAAAACTCTGTTTTCAAATGCATATAGTGGAACGCAGCCAATTCTAAGACATCTATCCATAAAGTGATGAACTACTAACAAAAGTTTGAAACAATTAGCATTGTTTTGTAGAGTTTTTATAGGTTTAAACGTTTTGAAGCGTCAAAATATTACCAAAATAAGAAAATCTAGTGCTCAGTCTATTCTATAGACTTTTGTACATATTTGTTCCAATTTTGAATGATCATGTGTAGCTGATACAATATTACAAAGCAAATAATCAAAAAATGGTAGCTTCGAAATATCAGTACTCCGTCAAAAACATGACCAACCTGTAGTTTTCTAAAAAGTATTATATTCCCTTAATTCTGACCCGCTGATTACGGGAAAAATAATAAAAAAAATCCAAGGGCCTTACTTTACAAGATACCAATTTTTATTTTGATTAGGAATCTTAAAAAAAATTAACTTTGGCGGAGTATAACTAATTAACGGTAAAAGATACATTGATACCCGTTACACCATTCGATTCTATGGACTTTTCTACATATATCTACTAATTTTCAATGTTCATATACAGCTGACCCAATATTACGAAGCAAATAATGTAAAAATGGCAGCTTGGAAATCTCAGTACACCGTCAAAAACTCGACCAGCCTGTATTTTTCTAAAAAGTATTTTATTCCCTTAATTCTGACCCGCTGATTACGGGAAAAATAATTAAAAAATTCCAAGGGCCTTACTTTACAAGATACCAATTTTTATTTTGATTAGGAATCTTAAAAAAAATTAACTTTGGCGGAGTATAACTAATTAACGGTAAAAGATACATTGATACCCGTTACACCATTCGATTCTATGGACTTTTCTACATATATCTACTAATTTTCAATGTTCATATACAGCTGACCCAATATTACGAAGCAAATAATGTAAAAATGGCAGCTTGGAAATCTCAGTACACCGTCAAAAACTCGACCAGCCTGTATTTTTCTAAAAAGTATTTTATTCCCTTAATTCTGACCCGCTGATTACGGGAAAAATAATTAAAAAATTCCAAGGGCCTTACTTTACAAGATACCAATTTTTATTTTGATTAGGAATCTTAAAAAAAATTAACTTTGGCGGAGTATAACTAATTAACGGTAAAAGATACATTGATACCCGTTACACCATTCGATTCTATGGACTTTTCTACATATATCTACTAATTTTCAATGTTCATATACAGCTGACCCAATATTACGAAGCAAATAATGTAAAAATGGCAGCTTGGAAATCTCAGTACACCGTCAAAAACTCGACCAGCCTGTATTTTTCTAAAAAGTATTTTATTCCCTTAATTCTGACCCGCTGATTACGGGAAAAATAATTAAAAAATTCCAAGGGCCTTACTTTACAAGATACCAATTTTTATTTTGATTAGGAATCTTACAAGTTTTTCTAACTTTGGCGGAGTATAACTAATTAACTGTAAAAGATACATTGATACCCGTTACACCATTCGATTCTATGGACTTTTCTACATATATGTACTAATTTTCAATGTTCATATACAGCTGACCCAATATTACGAAGCAAATATATACATTCCTCCTGCTTGTAATGCTGATGTCTATAATGATGTACTTGAAAGTATTCAATCACTTACTTTTCTATATGATGCTTATACACTAATTGTAGGTGATTTTAATGTACCTGAATTCATCAACAAAACTGATACAATTATTGTAAACTGCATGAATAATTTTCTTAACTTTTTTGAATACGAACAACTGAATTTTATTACCAACTCAAATAATCGTTTGTTGGATTTAGTCATTTCGAATGTTGACTGTAACGTTACACATGCTGAAGACCTTTTATTAAATATTGAATATGCGCCTCATCCGGCTCTTCACATTGAAGCTAAAATCAACACTCGAAGTGATGATAATTTTAAAAAAAAACTAAGTTATAAGAAATATAATTTTAAGAAAACTAATTATCCAAAATTATATAACTTAATTGATTCTTTTGATTGGAATCAGCTTGAGACTTTTACTGACGCAAATGAATTTGCAACTTATTTTCAAAGTACATTGATATCATGTAATATTAATAGTAACCTTAATGTGGATCAAAACAATGAACAAAATCAGTGCATATTTCTTAATTATGTTTCTGAAGATGACGTATTTACCGCTATAAAAGGACTTAAAGAAACGCTTTCTTCTGGCCCAGACATGATTCCATCTTTAATTATAAAGGATTGTGCACAGTCACTCAAAGTAGGTCTTTCTAAAATAATAAATATATCTTTAAAAACCAACACTTTCCCCGAAATCTGGAAACAGTCTAGAATAGTTCCTATTCATAAGTCAGGTAATCGTTCTGAAATAACTAATTATAGGCCAATCGCAATTTTACCACACTTCAGTAAAGTTTATGAAAATATTATTTACCGAACAATATATAAACAAGTTCATAATAAGTTATCATTTTCTCAGCACGGTTTTGTAGAACGTCGGTCAGCTGCTATAAATTTATGTTATTTAACACAGTTTATCTCTGAATCTCTAGATAAAAATCTACAAGTCGATGTAATTTACACCGACTTTACAAAAGCTTTTGATCGAATTGATCACAATATCACTATCCAGAAATTACATTCATTCGGTTTATCTTATTCTCTAATTAATTTAATTTCCTCATATTTAAGTAATCGCCGTCTCTTTGTTCACTATCTCGGTTATGATTCATTCCCTTTTATTGCTTCTTCAGGAGTACCTCAAGGCTCCAATCTTGGCCCACTTTTGTTTCTCCTATTCATTAATGATTTACCGGCTTCTATTTCAAATCATAAACTTTTATATGCAGATGATCTAAAGATTTTCCGCTCAGTTTCAAATACCGCAGATTGTGATTCACTTCAACATGATCTTGATAAACTACTTGAATGGTGTGAAAAAAATAAATTACAACTCAATATTACAAAATGTAAAATTATGTCTTTTACAAGAAAACTTTCAACAATTAATTATTCCTATAATATATCAGGTATTTCGTTAAATCCTTGTCTTGAATTCAAAGACCTGGGTGTAGTTCCAGCGCTTATAAAATGCTCGGATTTATTATACGGAACTCAAAGCATTTTACTACCATTGATTCAATACTCGGACTTTATTATGCTTTCGTACGTTCTAAACTTGAGTATTGCTCAATAGTTTGGAATCCGTTGTATGCTTCGAACATTAATTTATTAGAATCTATTCAGAAGAAATTTATATTTTAAAAAGAATAATTTGTACCCCGACTGTAACATATCATATGAACATTTATTACAATACTTTACTTTTGCTAAACTATCAGACCGCAGAAATAATTTCCAATTAATACATTTATTTAAACTACTGAATAATTTAATAGATGATCCTTTAACATTAAATTTAATTAATTTTCGTGTTCCAGCATTCAACTCTAGAAACCATCATTCCTTCTTACCCACTCGTGCTCATAAAAACATCCTGTTACATTCGCCTCTGTACCATATGTACACCCTTCATAAAAGCATTGATTCAAAAATTGACATTTTTCATGTCTCACTTAATAATTTTAAATCCTTCTTGCGCATTACAAGTAAATCAAACTGATTTCGAGTTATATTCCTATATCTTTATTTCATATTCTTTTATATATGTAAATATTGTTTATATCTAAATTGTTATTTTTGATGTTTATTAATGTACTCTTTTTCTGTATTATTGTACACTTACTCCTGTCCAAATAATTGGGTTCGCCTGTCTGGACATGGTATTATAAATAAATAAATAAATAAATAAATAATGTAAAAATGGCAGCTTGGAAATCTCAGTACACCGTCAAAAACTCGACCAGCCTGTATTTTTCTAAAAAGTATTTTATTCCCTTAATTCTGACCCGCTGATTACGGGAAAAATAATTAAAAAATTCCAAGGGCCTTACTTTACAAGATACCAATTTTTATTTGGAATCTTAAAAAAAATTAACTTTGGCGGAGTATAACTAATTAACGGTAAAAGATACATTGATACCCGTTACACCATTCGATTCTATGGACTTTTCTACATATATCTACTAATTTTCAATGTTCATATACAGCTGACCCAATATTACGAAGCAAATAATGTAAAAATGGCAGCTTGGAAATCTCAGTACACCGTCAAAAACTCGACCAGCCTGTATTTTTCTAAAAAGTATTTTATTCCCTTAATTCTGACCCGCTGATTACGGGAAAAATAATTAAAAAATTCCAAGGGCCTTACTTTACAAGATACCAATTTTTATTTTGATTAGGAATCTTAAAAAAAATTAACTTTGGCGGAGTATAACTAATTAACGGTAAAAGATACATTGATACCCGTTACACCATTCGATTCTATGGACTTTTCTACATATATCTACTAATTTTCAATGTTCATATACAGCTGACCCAATATTACGAAGCAAATAATGTAAAAATGGCAGCTTGGAAATCTCAGTACACCGTCAAAAACTCGACCAGCCTGTATTTTTCTAAAAAGTATTTTATTCCCTTAATTCTGACCCGCTGATTACGGGAAAAATAATTAAAAAATTCCAAGGGCCTTACTTTACAAGATACCAATTTTTATTTTGATTAGGAATCTTACAAGTTTTTCTAACTTTGGCGGAGTATAACTAATTAACTGTAAAAGATACATTGATACCCGTTACACCATTCGATTCTATGGACTTTTCTACATATATGTACTAATTTTCAATGTTCATATACAGCTGACCCAATATTACGAAGCAAATATATACATTCCTCCTGCTTGTAATGCTGATGTCTATAATGATGTACTTGAAAGTATTCAATCACTTACTTTTCTATATGATGCTTATACACTAATTGTAGGTGATTTTAATGTACCTGAATTCATCAACAAAACTGATACAATTATTGTAAACTGCATGAATAATTTTCTTAACTTTTTTGAATACGAACAACTGAATTTTATTACCAACTCAAATAATCGTTTGTTGGATTTAGTCATTTCGAATGTTGACTGTAACGTTACACATGCTGAAGACCTTTTATTAAATATTGAATATGCGCCTCATCCGGCTCTTCACATTGAAGCTAAAATCAACACTCGAAGTGATGATAATTTTAAAAAAAAACTAAGTTATAAGAAATATAATTTTAAGAAAACTAATTATCCAAAATTATATAACTTAATTGATTCTTTTGATTGGAATCAGCTTGAGACTTTTACTGACGCAAATGAATTTGCAACTTATTTTCAAAGTACATTGATATCATGTAATATTAATAGTAACCTTAATGTGGATCAAAACAATGAACAAAATCAGTGCATATTTCTTAATTATGTTTCTGAAGATGACGTATTTACCGCTATAAAAGGACTTAAAGAAACGCTTTCTTCTGGCCCAGACATGATTCCATCTTTAATTATAAAGGATTGTGCACAGTCACTCAAAGTAGGTCTTTCTAAAATAATAAATATATCTTTAAAAACCAACACTTTCCCCGAAATCTGGAAACAGTCTAGAATAGTTCCTATTCATAAGTCAGGTAATCGTTCTGAAATAACTAATTATAGGCCAATCGCAATTTTACCACACTTCAGTAAAGTTTATGAAAATATTATTTACCGAACAATATATAAACAAGTTCATAATAAGTTATCATTTTCTCAGCACGGTTTTGTAGAACGTCGGTCAGCTGCTATAAATTTATGTTATTTAACACAGTTTATCTCTGAATCTCTAGATAAAAATCTACAAGTCGATGTAATTTACACCGACTTTACAAAAGCTTTTGATCGAATTGATCACAATATCACTATCCAGAAATTACATTCATTCGGTTTATCTTATTCTCTAATTAATTTAATTTCCTCATATTTAAGTAATCGCCGTCTCTTTGTTCACTATCTCGGTTATGATTCATTCCCTTTTATTGCTTCTTCAGGAGTACCTCAAGGCTCCAATCTTGGCCCACTTTTGTTTCTCCTATTCATTAATGATTTACCGGCTTCTATTTCAAATCATAAACTTTTATATGCAGATGATCTAAAGATTTTCCGCTCAGTTTCAAATACCGCAGATTGTGATTCACTTCAACATGATCTTGATAAACTACTTGAATGGTGTGAAAAAAATAAATTACAACTCAATATTACAAAATGTAAAATTATGTCTTTTACAAGAAAACTTTCAACAATTAATTATTCCTATAATATATCAGGTATTTCGTTAAATCCTTGTCTTGAATTCAAAGACCTGGGTGTAGTTCCAGCGCTTATAAAATGCTCGGATTTATTATACGGAACTCAAAGCATTTTACTACCATTGATTCAATACTCGGACTTTATTATGCTTTCGTACGTTCTAAACTTGAGTATTGCTCAATAGTTTGGAATCCGTTGTATGCTTCGAACATTAATTTATTAGAATCTATTCAGAAGAAATTTATATTTTAAAAAGAATAATTTGTACCCCGACTGTAACATATCATATGAACATTTATTACAATACTTTACTTTTGCTAAACTATCAGACCGCAGAAATAATTTCCAATTAATACATTTATTTAAACTACTGAATAATTTAATAGATGATCCTTTAACATTAAATTTAATTAATTTTCGTGTTCCAGCATTCAACTCTAGAAACCATCATTCCTTCTTACCCACTCGTGCTCATAAAAACATCCTGTTACATTCGCCTCTGTACCATATGTACACCCTTCATAAAAGCATTGATTCAAAAATTGACATTTTTCATGTCTCACTTAATAATTTTAAATCCTTCTTGCGCATTACAAGTAAATCAAACTGATTTCGAGTTATATTCCTATATCTTTATTTCATATTCTTTTATATATGTAAATATTGTTTATATCTAAATTGTTATTTTTGATGTTTATTAATGTACTCTTTTTCTGTATTATTGTACACTTACTCCTGTCCAAATAATTGGGTTCGCCTGTCTGGACATGGTATTATAAATAAATAAATAAATAAATAAATAATGTAAAAATGGCAGCTTGGAAATCTCAGTACACCGTCAAAAACTCGACCAGCCTGTATTTTTCTAAAAAGTATTTTATTCCCTTAATTCTGACCCGCTGATTACGGGAAAAATAATTAAAAAATTCCAAGGGCCTTACTTTACAAGATACCAATTTTTATTTGGAATCTTAAAAAAAATTAACTTTGGCGGAGTATAACTAATTAACGGTAAAAGATACATTGATACCCGTTACACCATTCGATTCTATGGACTTTTCTACATATATCTACTAATTTTCAATGTTCATATACAGCTGACCCAATATTACGAAGCAAATAATGTAAAAATGGCAGCTTGGAAATCTCAGTACACCGTCAAAAACTCGACCAGCCTGTATTTTTCTAAAAAGTATTTTATTCCCTTAATTCTGACCCGCTGATTACGGGAAAAATAATTAAAAAATTCCAAGGGCCTTACTTTACAAGATACCAATTTTTATTTTGATTAGGAATCTTAAAAAAAAATTAACTTTGGCGGAGTATAACTAATTAACGGTAAAAGATACATTGATACCCGTTACACCATTCGATTCTATGGACTTTTCTACATATATCTACTAATTTTCAATGTTCATATACAGCTGACCCAATATTACGAAGCAAATAATGTAAAAATGGCAGCTTGGAAATCTCAGTACACCGTCAAAAACTCGACCAGCCTGTATTTTTCTAAAAAGTATTTTATTCCCTTAATTCTGACCCGCTGATTACGGGAAAAATAATTAAAAAATTCCAAGGGCCTTACTTTACAAGATACCAATTTTTATTTTGATTAGGAATCTTAAAAAAAATTTAACTTTGGCGGAGTATAACTAATTAACGGTAAAAGATACATTGATACCCGTTACACCATTCGATTCTATGGACTTTTCTACATATATCTACTAATTTTCAATGTTCATATACAGCTGACCCAATATTACGAAGCAAATAATGTAAAAATGGCAGCTTGGAAATCTCAGTACACCGTCAAAAACTCGACCAGCCTGTATTTTTCTAAAAAGTATTTTATTCCCTTAATTCTGACCCGCTGATTACGGGAAAAATAATTAAAAAATTCCAAGGGCCTTACTTTACAAGATACCAATTTTTATTTTGATTAGGAATCTTAAAAAAAATTTAACTTTGGCGGAGTATAACTAATTAACGGTAAAAGATACATTGATACCCGTTACACCATTCGATTCTATGGACTTTTCTACATATATCTACTAATTTTCAATGTTCATATACAGCTGACCCAATATTACGAAGCAAATAATGTAAAAATGGCAGCTTGGAAATCTCAGTACACCGTCAAAAACTCGACCAGCCTGTATTTTTCTAAAAAGTATTTTATTCCCTTAATTCTGACCCGCTGATTACGGGAAAAATAATTAAAAAATTCCAAGGGCCTTACTTTACAAGATACCAATTTTTATTTTGATTAGGAATCTTAAAAAAAATTAACTTTGGCGGAGTATAACTAATTAACGGTAAAAGATACATTGATACCCGTTACACCATTCGATTCTATGGACTTTTCTACATATATCTACTAATTTTCAATGTTCATATACAGCTGACCCAATATTACGAAGCAAATAATGTAAAAATGGCAGCTTGGAAATCTCAGTACACCGTCAAAAACTCGACCAGCCTGTATTTTTCTAAAAAGTATTTTATTCCCTTAATTCTGACCCGCTGATTACGGGAAAAATAATTAAAAAATTCCAAGGGCCTTACTTTACAAGATACCAATTTTTATTTTGATTAGGAATCTTAAAAAAAATTTAACTTTGGCGGAGTATAACTAATTAACGGTAAAAGATACATTGATACCCGTTACACCATTCGATTCTATGGACTTTTCTACATATATCTACTAATTTTCAATGTTCATATACAGCTGACTCAATATTACGAAGCAAATAATGTAAAAATGGCAGCTTGGAAATCTCAGTACACCGTCAAAAACTCGACCAGCCTGTATTTTTCTAAAAAGTATTTTATTCCCTTAATTTTGACCCGCTGATTACGGGAAAAATAATTAAAAAATTCCAAGGGCCTTACTTTACAAGATACCAATTTTTATTTTGATTAGGAATCTTAAAAAAAATTTAACTTTGGCGGAGTATAACTAATTAACGGTAAAAGATACATTGATACCCGTTACACCATTCGATTCTATGGACTTTTCTACATATATCTACTAATTTTCAATGTTCATATACAGCTGACCCAATATTACGAAGCAAATAATGTAAAAATGGCAGCTTGGAAATCTCAGTACACCGTCAAAAACTCGACCAGCCTGTATTTTTCTAAAAAGTATTTTATTCCCTTAATTCTGACCCGCTGATTACGGGAAAAATAATTAAAAAATTCCAAGGGCCTTACTTTACAAGATACCAATTTTTATTTTGATTAGGAATCTTAAAAAAAATTAACTTTGGCGGAGTATAACTAATTAACGGTAAAAGATACATTGATACCCGTTACACCATTCGATTCTATGGACTTTTCTACATATATCTACTAATTTTCAATGTTCATATACAGCTGACCCAATATTACGAAGCAAATAATGTAAAAATGGCAGCTTGGAAATCTCAGTACACCGTCAAAAACTCGACCAGCCTGTATTTTTCTAAAAAGTATTTTATTCCCTTAATTCTGACCCGCTGATTACGGGAAAAATAATTAAAAAATTCCAAGGGCCTTACTTTACAAGATACCAATTTTTATTTTGATTAGGAATCTTACAAGTTTTTCTAACTTTGGCGGAGTATAACTAATTAACTGTAAAAGATACATTGATACCCGTTACACCATTCGATTCTATGGACTTTTCTACATATATGTACTAATTTTCAATGTTCATATACAGCTGACCCAATATTACGAAGCAAATATATACATTCCTCCTGCTTGTAATGCTGATGTCTATAATGATGTACTTGAAAGTATTCAATCACTTACTTTTCTATATGATGCTTATACACTAATTGTAGGTGATTTTAATGTACCTGAATTCATCAACAAAACTGATACAATTATTGTAAACTGCATGAATAATTTTCTTAACTTTTTTGAATACGAACAACTGAATTTTATTACCAACTCAAATAATCGTTTGTTGGATTTAGTCATTTCGAATGTTGACTGTAACGTTACACATGCTGAAGACCTTTTATTAAATATTGAATATGCGCCTCATCCGGCTCTTCACATTGAAGCTAAAATCAACACTCGAAGTGATGATAATTTAAAAAAAAAACTAAGTTATAAGAAATATAATTTTAAGAAAACTAATTATCCAAAATTATATAACTTAATTGATTCTTTTGATTGGAATCAGCTTGAGACTTTTACTGACGCAAATGAATTTGCAACTTATTTTCAAAGTACATTGATATCATGTAATATTAATAGTAACCTTAATGTGGATCAAAACAATGAACAAAATCAGTGCATATTTCTTAATTATGTTTCTGAAGATGACGTATTTACCGCTATAAAAGGACTTAAAGAAACGCTTTCTTCTGGCCCAGACATGATTCCATCTTTAATTATAAAGGATTGTGCACAGTCACTCAAAGTAGGTCTTTCTAAAATAATAAATATATCTTTAAAAACCAACACTTTCCCCGAAATCTGGAAACAGTCTAGAATAGTTCCTATTCATAAGTCAGGTAATCGTTCTGAAATAACTAATTATAGATGACGGTGAAATTAGCAGCCGATTCGCAGCAGCCGATTCGCGATTCAAATAAGTGTGAACCAGCCTGACGCTGAACAAATAGATGCACTACCAAAACCAAGCATGTTGTAATGAATTATATTAAATGCATAATCTACGCATTAATGTTATTTAGAGATACAATAACAATATGTAGATGGAACAAAAGTGTAAATTACAACAATATAATGTTAATACTATTAAAATTACGCCAGTGTTTACAACAACTTGACATTTATGTCTTGGTCGAAATGAGCGGTAAAATCAAAATAAAATTATTTAAATTGTTCTAATATTATATTATACTTAAATAAATATATCATCATGGCATATTACCCATTGCTGGGTGTGCCATTCTGCTTTGTAGGCAGATATCAGTAATGATGATGACATATTTTTATATTATACTTCTTTTTAATAATATCCCTATATTGTTATTAACAAAATGCAATAACAATATTATCCTCAGGACCCGTAGGACAAATTGTATGAATTAATTACCGAAAAAAAACTGTCACCCGTGAATTAAATAATTAATATAATAATTGTTATTAATGATAGTCTTAAATTCTAATTTTGGTAATATTATCCCTATAGTGTTACTAACAAAATGCAATAACAATATTATCCTCAGGACCCGTAGGACATTTTTTTATAAATTATTTATCGTAAAAATACTGTCACCCGTGACTTAAATAATTAATATAATTGTTATTAATGATAGTCTTTAATTCTAATTTTGGTAATAGTATCCCTATATTGTTACTAACAAAATGCAATAACAATATTACACTCAGGAGCCGTAGGACAATTTGTATGAATTAATTATCGAAAAAATTCTGTCACCCGTGAATTAAATAATGATTATAATTGTTATTAATGATAGTCTTAAATTCAAATTTTAGTAATATTATCCCTTTATTGTTATTAACAAAATGCAATAACAATATTATCCTCAGGACCCGTAGGACAATTTGTATGAATTAATTACCGAAAAATTTCTGACACACGTGAATTAAATAATTAATATAATTGTTATTAATGATAGTCTTAAACTCTAATTTTGGTAAAATTATCCTTATAGTGCTACTAACAAAATGCAATAACAATATTATCCTCAGGACCCGTAGGACAATTTGTATGAATTAATTATCGAAAATTTTTTGACACACGTGAATTAAATAATTAATATAATTGTTATTAATGATAGTCTTAAATTCAAATTTTAGTAATATTATCCCTATATTGTTACTAACAAAATGCAATAACAATATTATCCTCAGGACCCGTAGCACAATTTGTATGAATTAATTACCGAAAAATTTTTGACACACGTGAATTAAATAATTAATATAATTGTTATTAATGATAGTCTTAAATTCTAATTTTGATAATAGTATCCCTATATTGTTACTAACAAAATTCAATAACAATATTATCCTCAGGACCCGTAGGACAATTTGTATGAATTAATTACCGAAACAATTCTGACACCCATGAATTAAATAATTAATATAATTGTTATTAATGATAGTCTTAAATTCAAATTTTAGTAATATTATCCCTATATTGTTACTAACAAAATGCAATAACAATATTATCCTCAGGAGCCGTAGGACAATTTGTATGAATTAATTATCGAAAAAATTCTGACGCTCGTGAATTAAATAATTAATATAATTGTTATTAATGATAGTCTTAAATTCTAATTTTGGTAAAATTATCCTTATAGTGCTACTAACAAAATGCAATAACAATATTATCCTCAGGACCCGTAGGACAATTTGTATGAATTAATTACCGAAACAATTCTGACACCCATGAATTAAACAATTAATATAATTGTTATTAATGATAGTCTTAAATTCAAATTTTAGTAATATTATCCCTATATTGTTACTAACAAAATGCAATAACAATATAATCCTCAGGACCCGTAGGACAGTTTTTATAAATTATTTATCGTAAAAATACTGTCACCCGTGACTTAAATAATTAATATAATTGTTATTAATGATAGTCTTAAATTCTAATTTTGGTAATAGTATCCCTATATTGTTACTAACAAAATTCAATAACAATATTATCCTCAGGACCCGTAGGACAATTTGTATGAATTAATTACCGAAACAATTCTGACACCCATGAATTAAATAATTAATATAATTGTTATTAATGATAGTCTTAAATTCAAATTTTAGTAATATAATCCCTATATTGTTACTAACAAAATGCAATAACAATATAATCCTCAGGAGCCGTAGGACAATTTGTATGAATTAATTATCGAAAAAATTCTGACGCTCGTGAATTAAATAATTAATATAATTGTTATTAATGATAGTCTTAAATTCTAATTTTGGTAATAGTATCCCTATATTGTTACTAACAAAATGCAATAACAATATTATCCTCAGGACCCGTAGGACAATTTGTATGAATTAAGTATCGAAAAAATTCTGTCACCCGTGAATTAAATAATGAATATAATTGTTATTAATGATAGTCTTAAATTCTAATTTTGGTAAAATTATCCTTATAGTGCTACTAACAAAATGCAATAACAATATTATCCTCAGGACCCGTAGGACAATTTGTATGAATTAATTACCGCGAAATTTCTGACACCCGTGAATTAAATAATTAATATAATTGTTATTAATGATAGTCTTAAATTCAAATTTTAGTAATATTATCCCTTTATTGTTATTAACAAAATGCAATAACAATATTATCCTCAGGACCCGTAGGACAATTTGTATGAATTAATTATCGAAAAAATTCTGTCACCCGTGAATTAAATAATGAATATAATTGTTATTAATGATAGTCTTAAATTCAAATTTTAGTAATATTATCCCTTTATTGTTATTAACAAAATGCAATAACAATATTATCCTCAGGACCCGTAGGACAATTTGTATGAATTAATTATCGAAAAATTACTGACACACGTGAATTAAATAATTAATATAATTGTTATTAATGATAGTCTTAAATTCTAATTTTAGTAATACTATCTCTATGTTGTACTAACAAAATGCAATAACAACATTATCCTCAGGACCCGTAGCACAATTTGTATGAATTAATAATCGTAAAATTTCTGTCACACGTGACTTAAATAATTAATATAATTGTCATTAATGATATCTTAAATTCAAATTTTATTAATATTATCCCTATATTGTTACTAACAAAATGCAATAACAATATTATCCTCAGGACCCGTAGGACAATTTGTATGAATTAATTATCGAAAAAAATTCTGTTACCCGTGAATTAAATAATTAATATAATTGTTATTATTGACAGTCTTAAATTCTAGTTTTGGTAATATTATCCCTATAGTGTTACTAACAAAATGCAACAACAAATTTATCCTCAGTACCCGTAGGACAATTTGTATAATTTATTGTAAAAATTCTGTCGCCCGTGATTTAAATAATTAATATAATTGTTATTAATGATAGTCTTAAATTCTAATTTTGGTAATATTATCCCTTTATTGTTACTAACAAAATGCAATAACAATATTATCCTCGGGACCCGTAGGACAATTTGTATGAATTATGTATCTTAAAAATTCTGTCGCCCGTGACTTAAATAATTAATATAATTGTTATTAATGATAGTCTTAAATTCTAATTTTGGTAATATAATCCCTTTATTGTTACTAACAAAATCCAATAACATTATTATCCTCAGGACCCGTAGGACAATTTGTATGAATTATGTATCTTAAAAATTCTGTCGCCCGTGACTTAAATAATTAATATAATTGTTATTAATGATAGTCTTAAATTCTAATTTTGGTAATATTATCCCTTTATTGTTACTAACAAAATGCAATAACATTATTATCCTCAGGACCCGTAGGACAATTTGTATAAATTATTTATTGCAAAAATTCTGTCGCCCGTGATTTCAATAATTAATATAATTGTTATTAACAATAGTCTTAAATTCTAATTTTGGTAATAATATCCTTAAATTGTTACTAACAAAATGCAATAACATTAATATCCTCAGTACCCGTAGGACAATTTGTATAAATTATTTATTGTAAAAATTCTGTCGCCCGTGATTTAAATAATTAATATAATTATTGTTATTAATGATAGTCTCAAATACTAAATTTGGTAACATTATACCTATATTGTTACATACTTACAAAATCCAAAAACAATATTATCCTCAGGACCCGTAGGACAATTTGTATAAATTATTTATCGTAAAAATTCTGTCGCCCCTGACTTAAATAATTAATATAATTGTTATTAATGTTACACTTTGCTTAATAAACAGTAGCAATATAAGGATAATATGACCAAAATAAGAAATTAAGACTATCATTAATAAGAATTATATTAATTATTTAAGTCACGGGCGACAGAATTTTTACAATAAATAATTTATACAAATTGTCCTACGGGTCCTGAGAATAATATTGTTATTACATTTTATTAGTAACAATATGGGGATAATATTAGCAAAATTAGAATTTAAGACTATCTTTAATAACAATTATATTAATTATTTAATTCACGGGCGACAGAATATTTACAAGAAATAATTCATACAAATTGTCCTACGGGTCCTGAGGATAATATTGGTATTGCATTTTGTTAGTAACACTATAAGGATAGTTTTACCAAAATTAGAATTTAAGACTATCATTAATAACAATTATATTAATTATTTAATTCACGGGTGTCAGAAATTTTTCGGTAATTAATTCATACAAATTGTCCTACGGGTCCTGAGGATAATATTGGTATTGCATTTTGCTAGTAACACTACAAGGATAATTTAACCAAAATTAGAATTTAAGACTATCATTAATAACAATTATATTAATTATTTAATTCACCGGTGTCAGAAATTTTTCGGTAATTAATTCATACAAATTGTCCTACGGGTCCTGAGTATTGGTATTGCAATTTGTTAGTAACACTATAAGGATAATTTAACCAAAATTAGAATTTAAGACTATCATTAATAACAATTATATTAATTATTTAATTCACCGGTGTCAGAAATTTTTCGGTAATTAATTCATACAAATTGTCCTACGGGTCCTAAATATAATATTGGTATTGCAATTTGTTAGTAACACTATAAGGATAATTTTGCCAAAATTAGAATTTAAGACTATCATTAATGACATTATATTAATTATTTAATTCACGGGTGTCAGAAATTTTTCGATAATTAATTCATACAAATTGTCCTACGGGTCCTGAGGATAATATTTGTACAGCATTTTATTAGTAACACTATAAGGATAATTTTACTAAAATTAGAATTTAAGACTATCATTAATAACAATTATATTAATTATTTAATTCACGGATGTCAGAAATTTTTCGGTAATTAATTCATACAAATTGTCCTACGGGTCCTGAGGATAATATTGTTATTGCATTTTGTTAGTAACACTATAAGGATAATTTTACCAAAATTAGAATTTAAGACTATCATTAATAACAATTATATTAATTATTTAATTCACGGGTGACAGAATTTTTTCGGTAATTAATTCATACAAATTGTCCTACGGGTCCTGAGGATAATATTGTTATTGCATTTTGTTAGCAACACTATAAGGATAATTTTACCAAAATTAGAATTTAAGACTATCGTTAATAACAATTATATTAATTATTTAATTCACGGGTGACAGAATTTTTTCGGTAATTAATTCATACAAATGGTCCTACGGGTCCTGAGGATAATATTGTTATTGAATTTTGTTAGTAACAATATAGGGATACTATTACCAAAATTAGAATTTGAGACTATCATTAAAAACAATTATATTAATTATTTAAGTCACGGGTGACAGTATTTTTACGATAAATAATTTATAAAAAATGTCCTACGGGTCCTGAGGATAATATTGTTATTGCATTTTGTTAGTAACACTATAGGGATAATATTACCAAAATTAGAATTTAAGACTATCGTTAATAACAATTATATTAATTATTTAATTCACGGGTGACAGAATTTTTTCGGTAATTAATTCATACAAATTGTCCTACGAGTCCTGAGGATAATATTGTTATTGCTTTTTGTTAGTAACACTATAAGGATAATATTACCAATTTAGAATTTAAGACTATCATTAATAACAATTATATTAATTATTTAAATCACGGGCGATAGAATTTTTACAATAAATAATTTATACAAATTGTCCTACGGGTACTGAGGATATTAATGTTATTGCATTTTGTTAGTAACACTATAAGGATAGTTTTACCAAAATTAGAATTTAAGACTATCATTAATAACAATTATATTAATTATTTAATTCACGGGTGTCAGAAATTTTTCGGTAATTAATTCATACAAATTGTCCTACGGGTCCTGAGGATAATATTGGTATTGCATTTTGTTAGTAACACTATAAGGATAATTTTACCAAAATTAGAATTTAAGACTATCATTAATAACAATTAATTTAATTATTTAATTCACAGGTGACAGAATTTTTTCGGTAATTAATTCATACAAATTGTCCTACGGGCCCTGAAGATAATGGTGTTATTGCATTTAGTTAGTAACACTATAGGGATAATTTTACCAAAATTAGAATTTAAGACTATCATTAATAACAATTATATTAATTATTTAATTCACTTGTGTCAGAAATTTTTCGATAATTATTTCATACAAATTGTCCTCCGGGTCCTGAGGATAATATTGGTATTGCATTTTGTTAATAACAATAAAGGGATAATATTACTAAAATTTGAATATAAGACTATCATTAATAACAATTATATTCATTATTTAATTCACGGGTGACAGAATTTTTTCGATAATTAATTCATACAAATTGTCCTACGGGTCCTGAGGATAATATTGTTATTGCATTTTGTTAGTAATACCATAAGGATAATATTACCAAAATTTTAATTTAAGACTATCATTAATAACAATTATATTAATTATTTAATTCACGAGCATCAGAATTTTTTCGATAATTAATTCATACAAATTGTCCTACGGGTCCTGAGGATAATATTGTTATTGCATTTTGTTAGTAATACCATAAGGATAATATTACTAAAATTTGAATTTAAGACTATCATTAATAACAATTATATTAATTGTTTAATTCATGGGTGTCAGAATTGTTTCTGTAATTAATTCATACAAATTGTCCTACGGGTCCTGAGGATAATATTGTTATTGCATTTTGTTAGTAGCACTATAAGGATAATTTTACAAAAATTAGAATTTAAGACTATCATTAATAACAATTATATTAATTATTTAATTCACGTATGTCAGAAATTTTTCGGTAATTAATTAATACAAATTGTCCTACGGGTCCTGAGGATAATATTGTTATTGCATTTTGTTAATAACAATAAAGGGATAATATTACTAAAATTTGAATTTAAGACTATCATTAATAACAATTATATTAATTATTTAATTCACGGGTGTCAGAAATTTCGCGGTAATTAATTCATACAAATTGTCCTACGGGTCCTGAGGATAATATTGTTATTGCATTTTGTTAGTAGCACTATAAGGATAATTTTACCAAAATTAGAATTTAAGACTATCATTAATAACAACTATATTAATTATTTAATTCACGGGAGTCAGAAATTTTTCGGTAATTAATTCATACAAATTGTCCTACGGGCCCTGAGGATAATATTGTTATTGCATTTTGTTAGTAGCACTATAAGGATAATTTTACCAAAATTAGAATTTAAGACTATCATTAATAACAATTATATTAATTATTTAATTCACGTGTGTCAGAAATTTTTCGGTAATTAATTCATACAAATTGTCCTACGGGTCCTGAGGATAATATTGTTATTGCATTTTGTTAATAACAATAAAGGGATAATATTACTAAAATTTGAATTTAAGACTATCATTAATAACAATTATATTCATTATTTAATTCACGAGCATCAGAATTTTTTCGATAATTAATTCATACAAATTGTCCTACGGGTCCTGAGGATAATATTGTTATTGCATTTTGTTAGTAATACTATAAGGATAATTTTACCAAAATTTGAATTTAAGACTATCATTAATAACAATTATATTAATTATTTAATTCACGAGCGTCAGAATTTTTTCGATAATTAATTCATACAAATTGTCCTACGGGTCCTGAGGATAATATTGTTATTGCATTTTGTTAGTAACAATATAGGGATAATATTACTAAAATTTGAATTTAAGACTATCATTAATAACAATTATATTAATTATTTAATTCATGGGAGTCAGAATTGTTTCGGTAATTAATTCATACAAATTGTCCTACGGGTCCTGAGGATAATATTGTTATTGCATTTTGTTAGTAGCACTATAAGGATAATTTTACCAAAATTAGAATTTCAGACTATCATTAATAACAATTATATTAATTATTTAATTCACGAGCGTCAGAATTTTTTCGATAATTAATTCATACAAATTGTCCTACGGGTCCTGAGGATAATATTGTTATTGCATTTTGTTAGTAACATTATAGGGATAATATTACTAAAATTTGAATTTAAGACTATCATTAAACAATTATATTAATTATTTAATTCATGGGTGTCAGAATTGTTTCGGTAATTAATTCATACAAATTGTCCTACGGGTCCTGAGGATAATATTGTTATTGAATTTTGTTAGTAACAATATAGGGATACTATTACCAAAATTAGAATTTAAGACTATCATTAATAACAATTATATTAATTATTTAATTCACGTGTGTCAGAAATTTTTCGGTAATTAATTCATACAAATTGTCCTACGGGTCCTGAGGATAATATTGTTATTGCATTTTGTTAATAACAATAAAGGGATAATATTACTAAAATTTGAATTTAAGACTATCATTAATAACAATTATATTCATTATTTAATTCACGGGTGACAGAATTTTTTCGATAATTAATTCATACAAATTGTCCTACGGCTCATGAGGATAATACTGTTATTGCATTTTGTTAGTAATACTATAAGGATAATTTTACCAAAATTAGAATTTAAGACTAACATTAATAACAATTATATTAATTATTTAATTCACGAGCGTCAGAATTTTTTCGATAATTAATTCATACAAATTGTCCTACGGGTCCTGAGGATAATATTGTTATTGCATTTTGTTAGTAATACTATAAGGATAATTTTACCAAAATTTGAATTTAAGACTATCATTAATAACAATTATATTAATTATTTAATTCACGAGCGTCAGAATTTTTTCGATAATTAATTCATACAAATTGTCCTACGGGTCCTGAGGATAATATTGTTATTGCATTTTGTTAGTAACAATATAGGGATAATATTACTAAAATTTGAATTTAAGACTATCATTAATAACAATTATATTAATTATTTAATTCATGGGTGTCAGAATTGTTTCGGTAATTAATTCATACAAATTGTCCTACGGGTCCTGAGGATAATATTGTTATTGCATTTTGTTAGTAGCACTATAAGGATAATTTTACCAAAATTAGAATTTCAGACTATCATTAATAACAATTATATTAATTATTTAATTCACGAGCGTCAGAATTTTTTCGATAATTAATTCATACAAATTGTCCTACGGGTCCTGAGGATAATATTGTTATTGCATTTTGTTAGTAACATTATAGGGATAATATTACTAAAATTTGAATTTAAGACTATCATTAAACAATTATATTAATTATTTAATTCATGGGTGTCAGAATTGTTTCGGTAATTAATTCATACAAATTGTCCTACGGGTCCTGAGGATAATATTGTTATTGAATTTTGTTAGTAACAATATAGGGATACTATTACCAAAATTAGAATTTAAGACTATCATTAATAACAATTATATTAATTATTTAATTCACGTGTGTCAGAAATTTTTCGGTAATTAATTCATACAAATTGTCCTACGGGTCCTGAGGATAATATTGTTATTGCATTTTGTTAATAACAATAAAGGGATAATATTACTAAAATTTGAATTTAAGACTATCATTAATAACAATTATATTCATTATTTAATTCACGGGTGACAGAATTTTTTCGATAATTAATTCATACAAATTGTCCTACGGGTCCTGAGGATAATATTGTTATTGCATTTTGTTAGTAATACTATAAGGATAATTTTACCAAAATTAGAATTTAAGACTAACATTAATAACAATTATATTAATTATTTAATTCACGAGCGTCAGAATTTTTTCGATAATTAATTCATACAAATTGTCCTACGGGTCCTGAGGATAATATTGTTATTGCATTTTGTTAGTAGCACTATAAGGATAATTTTACCAAAATTAGAATTTAAGACTATCATTAATAACAATTATATTAATTATTTAATTCACGTGTGTCAGAAATTTTTCGGTAATTAATTCATACAAATTGTCCTACGGGTCCTGAGGATAATATTGTTATTGCATTTTGTTAATAACAATAAAGGGATAATATCACTAAAATTTGAATTTCAGACTATCATTAATAACAATTATATTCATTATTTAATTCACGGGTGACAGAATTTTTTCGATAATTAATTCATACAAATTGTCCTACGGGTCCTGAGGATAATATTGTTATTGCATTTTGTTAGTAATACTATAAGGATAATTTACCAAAATTAGAATTTAAGACTATCATTAATAACAATTATATTAATTATTTAATTCACGAGCGTCAGAATTTTTTCGATAATTAATTCATACAAATTGTCCTACGGCTCCTGAGGATTATATTGTTATTGCATTTTGTTAGTAACAATATAGGGATTATATTACTAAAATTTGAATTTAAGACTATCATTAATAACAATTATATTAATTATTTAATTCATGGGTGTCAGAATTGTTTCGGTAATTAATTCATACAAATTGTCCTACGGGTCCTGAGGATAATATTGTTATTGAATTTTGTTAGTAACAATATAGGGATACTATTACCAAAATTAGAATTTAAGACTATCATTAATAACAATTATATTAATTATTTAAGTCACGGGTGACAGTATTTTTACGATAAATAATTTATAAAAAATGTCCTACGGGTCCTGAGGATAATATTGTTATTGCATTTTGTTAGTAACAATATAGGGATAATATTACTAAAATTTGAATTTAAGACTATCATTAATAACAATTATATTAATTGTTTAATTCATGGGTGTCAGAATTGTTTCGGTAATTAATTCATACAAATTGTCCTACGGGTCCTGAGGATAATATTGTTATTGCATTTTGTTAGTAGCACTATAAGGATAATTTTACCAAAATTAGAATTTAAGACTATCATTAATAACAATGATATTAATTATTTAATTCACGAGCGTCAGAATTTTTTCGATAATTAATTCATACAAATTGTCCTACGGCTCCTGAGGAAAATATTGTTATTGCATTTTGTTAGTAACAATATAGGGATAATATTACTAAAATTTGAATTTAAGACTATCATTAATAACAATTATATTAATTATTTAATTCATGGGTGTCAGAATTGTTTCGGTAATTAATTCATACAAATTGTCCTACGGGTCCTGAGGATAATATTGTTATTGAATTTTGTTAGTAACAATATAGGGATACTATTACCAAAATTAGAATTTAAGACTATCATTAATAACAATTATATTATTTATTAAATTCACGTGTGTCAGAAATTTTTCGGTAATTAATTCATACAAATTGTCCTACGGGTCCTGAGGATAATATTGTTATTGCATTTTGTTAGTAACAATATAGGGATAATATTACTAAAATTTGAATTTAAGACTATCATTAATAACAATTATATTAATTGTTTAATTCATGGGTGTCAGAATTGTTTCGGTAATTAATTCATACAAATTGTCCTACGGGTCCTGAGGATAATATTGTTATTGCATTTTGTTAGTAGCACTATAAGGATAATTTTACCAAAATTAGAATTTAAGACTATCATTAATAACAATGATATTAATTATTTAATTCACGAGCGTCAGAATTTTTTCGATAATTAATTCATACAAATTGTCCTACGGCTCCTGAGGATAATATTGTTATTGCATTTTGTTAGTAACAATATAGGGATAATATTACTAAAATTTGAATTTAAGACTATCATTAATAACAATTATATTAATTATTTAATTCATGGGTGTCAGAATTGTTTCGGTAATTAATTCATACAAATTGTCCTACGGGTCCTGAGGATAATATTGTTATTGAATTTTGTTAGTAACAATATAGGGATACTATTACCAAAATTAGAATTTAAGACTATCATTAATAACAATTATATTATTTATTAAATTCACGTGTGTCAGAAATTTTTCGGTAATTAATTCATACAAATTGTCCTACGGGTCCTGAGGATAATATTGTTATTGCATTTTGTTAGTAACAATATAGGGATAATATTACTAAAATTTGAATTTAAGACTATCATTAATAACAATTATATTAATTGTTTAATTCATGGGTGTCAGAATTTTTTCGCAAATTAATTCATACAAATTGTCCTACGGGTCCTGAGGATAATATTGTTATTGCATTTTGTTAGTAGCACTATAAGGATAATTTTACCAAAATTAGAGTTTAAGACTATCATTAATAACAATTATATTAATTATTTAATTCACGTGTGTCAGAAATTTTTCGGTAATTAATTCATACAAATTGTCCTACGGGTCCTGAGGATAATATTGTTATTGCATTTTGTTAATAACAATAAAGGGATAATATTACTAAAATTTGAATTTAAGACTATCATTAATAACAATTATATTCATTATTTAATTCACGGGTGACAGAATTTTTTCGATAATTAATTCATACAAATTGTCCTACGGCTCCTGAGGATAATATTGTTATTGCATTTTGTTAGTAACAATATAGGGATACTATTACCAAAATTAGAATTTAAGACTATCATTAATAACAATTATATTAATTATTTAAGTCACGGGTGACAGTATTTTTACGATAAATAATTTATAAAAAAATGTCCTACGGGTCCTGAGGATAATATTGTTATTGCATTTTGTTAGTAACACTATAGGGATAATATTACCAAAATTAGAATTTAAGACTATCGTTAATAACAATTATATTAATTATTTAATTCACGGGTGACAGTTTTTTTTCGGTAATTAATTCATACAAATTGTCGTACGGGTCCTGAGGATAATATTGTTATTGCATTTTGTTAATAACAATATAGGGATATTATTAAAAAGAAGTATAATATAAAAATATGTCATCATCATTACCGATATCTGCCTACAAAGCAGAATGGCACACCCAGCAATGGGTAATATGCCATGATGATATATTTATTTAAGTATAATATAATATTAGAACAATTTATATAATTTTATTTTGATTTTACCGCTCATTTCGACCAAGACATAAATGTCAAGTTGTTATAAACACTGGCGTAATTTTAGTAGTATTAACATTATATTGTTGTAATTTACACTTTTGTTCCATCTACATATTGTTATTGTATCTCTAAATAACATTAATGCGTAGATTATGCATTTAATATAATTCATTACAACATGCTTGGTTTTGGTAGTGCATCTATATGTTCAGCGTCAGGCTGGTTCACACTTATTTGAATCGCGAATCGGCTGCTGCGAATCGGCTGCTAATTTCACCGTCATTAATTATAGGCCAATCGCAATTTTACCACACTTCAGTAAAGTTTATGAAAATATTATTTACCGAACAATATATAAACAAGTTCATAATAAGTTATCATTTTCTCAGCACGGTTTTGTAGAACGTCGGTCAGCTGCTATAAATTTATGTTATTTAACACAGTTTATCTCTGAATCTCTAGATAAAAATCTACAAGTCGATGTAATTTACACCGACTTTACAAAAGCTTTTGATCGAATTGATCACAATATCACTATCCAGAAATTACATTCATTCGGTTTATCTTATTCTCTAATTAATTTAATTTCCTCATATTTAAGTAATCGCCGTCTCTTTGTTCACTATCTCGGTTATGATTCATTCCCTTTTATTGCTTCTTCAGGAGTACCTCAAGGCTCCAATCTTGGCCCACTTTTGTTTCTCCTATTCATTAATGATTTACCGGCTTCTATTTCAAATCATAAACTTTTATATGCAGATGATCTAAAGATTTTCCGCTCAGTTTCAAATACCGCAGATTGTGATTCACTTCAACATGATCTTGATAAACTACTTGAATGGTGTGAAAAAAATAAATTACAACTCAATATTACAAAATGTAAAATTATGTCTTTTACAAGAAAACTTTCAACAATTAATTATTCCTATAATATATCAGGTATTTCGTTAAATCCTTGTCTTGAATTCAAAGACCTGGGTGTAGTTCCAGCGCTTATAAAATGCTCGGATTTATTATACGGAACTCAAAGCATTTTACTACCATTGATTCAATACTCGGACTTTATTATGCTTTCGTACGTTCTAAACTTGAGTATTGCTCAATAGTTTGGAATCCGTTGTATGCTTCGAACATTAATTTATTAGAATCTATTCAGAAGAAATTTATATTTTAAAAAGAATAATTTGTACCCCGACTGTAACATATCATATGAACATTTATTACAATACTTTACTTTTGCTAAACTATCAGACCGCAGAAATAATTTCCAATTAATACATTTATTTAAACTACTGAATAATTTAATAGATGATCCTTTAACATTAAATTTAATTAATTTTCGTGTTCCAGCATTCAACTCTAGAAACCATCATTCCTTCTTACCCACTCGTGCTCATAAAAACATCCTGTTACATTCGCCTCTGTACCATATGTACACCCTTCATAAAAGCATTGAGTCAAAAATTGACATTTTTCATGTCTCACTTAATAATTTTAAATCCTTCTTGCGCATTACAAGTAAATCAAACTGATTTCGAGTTATATTCCTATATCTTTATTTCATATTCTTTTATATATGTAAATATTGTTTATATCTAAATTGTTATTTTTGATGTTTATTAATGTACTCTTTTTCTGTATTATTGTACACTTACTCCTGTCCAAATAATTGGGTTCGCCTGTCTGGACATGGTATTATAAATAAATAAATAAATAAATAATGTAAAAATGGCAGCTTGGAAATCTCAGTACACCGTCAAAAACTCGACCAGCCTGTATTTTTCTAAAAAGTATTTTATTCCCTTAATTCTGACCCGCTGATTACGGGAAAAGTAATTAAAAAATTCCAAGGGCCGTACTTTACAAGATACCAATTTTTATTTTGATTAGGAATCTTACAAGTTTTTTTAACTTTGGCGGAGTATAACTAATTAACAGTAAAAGATATATTGATACTTGTTACACCATTCGATTCTATGGACTTTTCTACATATATCTACTAATTTTCAATGTTCATATACATCTGACCCAATATTACGAAGAAATTATGTAAAAATGGTAGCTTGGAAATCTCAGTACACCGTCAAAAAGTCTTAAATACCAAATTTGAAAAGATTTGGAATATATCTTAATATATTTTTCCCGAAAATCTGTTCAGAGCTTCAAGTAAAGTATCACTTCCGGTTTATCAATTTTAGCAATACTCTAATATGTCGTTCTCAACTATCTAAAAGTCTTAAATACCAAATTTGAAAAGTTTTGGTATATATCTTAATATATTTTTCACGATAATCTGTTCAGAGCTTCAAGTAAAGTATTACTTCCGGTTTATCAATTTTAGCAATATTCTAATATGTCGTTCTCATTAATCTAAAAGTCTTAAATACCAAACTTGAAAAGATTTGGAATATATCTTAATATATTTTTCCCGAAAATCTGTTCAGAGCTTCAAGTAAAGTATCACTTCCGGTTTATCAATTTTAGCAATATTCTAATTTGTCGTTTTCATTAATCTAAAAGTCTTAAATACCAAATTTGAAAAGTTTTGGAATATATCTTAATATATTTTGCACGTAAATCTGTTCAGAGCTTCAAGTAAAGTATCACTTCCGGTTTATCAATTTTAGCAAAAATCTAATATGTAGTTCTCATTAATCTAAAAGTCTTATATACCAAATTTGAAAAGTTTTTGTATATATCAATATATTTTTCACGAAAATCTGTTCAGAGCTTCAAGTAAAGTATCACTTCCGGTATATCAATTATGTTATTCCCCTTGGTATAAAATTCTTAAATACTAAAATTGAAAAAATTCTTTTACATTATAATATAATTTTTCTCATTACGGTTGTCAGGTATGTAGGCATGTATTAAGAGCATAAAAGTAAAATAATTTTGCAGATAATGATAATGAATAACAAAAATTGCAAAAAGGGTGCCCATCATTACGATTGTGGAGTATGTAGGCATATAGTAAAACCGTTATGGGCTATGTTCCTTCAAAAATATACTCTCTCTACATTGTATTATCTATAACTAAGATATGCATGGACTTAACACCATATTTCTCAACAAATATTACAGTAAAAAGAAGAGTTCATTAGAATGAAATAGTTATATGTTCTTCTCTCCGACTTAGAAAAATTTTTTTGAAAGAGTGTCCACTCCTGTTTGTATTACTCTATGATCACCGAGATATGTTACGGACCTAACACTATCTTTCACAAAAAATAATCCAGTAAGAAGGGTTTATTAGAATGAAATAGTTACATATTCCCCTCTCTGTCTAAAAAATCAATATTTGAAAGTGAGTGTTCACTCCTGTCTATTATTCTATGTCGTGATGTCTCTGTCTTGCAGTATACCTTTCTCCGTCACACAAAAATCAATATGCACGCGCCGTCTAGTATCTAACGTGAGGAACAACTTGACATAAACTTGAGATTTAAATTTTTTGATGTTTTATGATGGAACAAGGAATGGCTCCCGTAAATTATACATGTTGGAAGGGAATACTTTTAAGTAAAATAAAACAACCAAAGTCTGGCTAAGGTAACTTCATATTTTTTAACTCCGGTCAACTAAATTAATGTGTAAAGGTAACATTTTTTTAAACAACAATACGTCCCGCTAATTACAAATGGAGATAGATCAACAGTACCTCTTGTCAATTGAAAATGAGAACAAGAGTACCAGTACCTCTTGGCAACTAATCAAAGTGTATAGGTGACATTTCTTTAACAACAATACCTCCCGCTAATTACAAATGGAGATAGATCAACAGCACCTCCCGCCAATTGAAAATGAGAACAAGAGTACCAGTACCTCTCGCCAACTAATCAAAGTGTATAGGTGACATTTCTTTAGCAACAAGACCTCCCGCTAATTACAAATGGAGATAGATCAACAGCACCTCTTGTCAATTGAAAATGAGAACAAGAGTATCAGTACCTCTCGCCAACTAATCAAAGTGTATGTGACATTACTTTATCAACAATACCTCCCGCTAATTACAAATGGAGATAGATCAACAGCACCTCTTGTCAATTGAAAATGAGAACAAGAGTACCAGTATCTCTTGCCAACTAATCAAAGTGTATAGGTGACATTTCTTTAACAACAATACCTCCCGCTAATTACAAATGGAGATAGATCAACAGCACCTCCCGTCAATTGAAAATGAGAACAAGAGTACCAGTACCTCTCGCCAACTAATCAAAGTGTATAGGTGACATTTCTTTAACAACAATACCTCCCGCTAATTACAAATGGAGATAGATCAACAGCACCTCTTGTCAATTGAAAATGAGAAGAGTACCAGTACCTCTCGCCAACTAATCAAAGTGTATAGGTGACATTTCTTTAACAACAATACCTCCCGCTAATTACAAATGGAGACAGATCAACAGCACCTTCCGTCAATTGAAAATGAGAACAAGAGTACCAGTACCTCTCGCCAACTAATCAAAGTGTATAGGTGACATTTCTTCAACAACAATACCTCCCGCTAATTACAAATGGAGACAGATCAATAGCACCTTCCGTCAATTGAAAATGAGAACAAGAGTACCAGTACCTCTCGCCAACTAATCAAAGTGTATAGGTGACATTTCTTTAACAACAATACCTCCCGCTAATTACAAATGGAGATAGATCAACAGCACCTTCCGTCAATTGAAAATGAGAACAAGAGTACCAGTACCTCTCGCCAACTAATCAAAGTGTATAAATGACATTTCTTTAACAACAATACCTCCCGCTAATTACAAATGGAGATAGATCAACAGTACCTCCCGTCAATTGAAAATGAGAACAAGAGTACCAGTACCTCTCGCCAACTAATCAAAGTGTATAGGTGACATTTCTTTAACAACAATACCTCCCGCTAATTACAAATGGAGATAGATCAACAGCACCTCTTGTCAATTGAAAATGAGAACAAGAGTACCAGTACCTCTCGCCAACTAATCAAAGTGTGTAGGTGACATTTCTTTAACAACAATACCTCCCGCTAATTACAAATGGAGATAGATCAACAGCACCTCTTGTCAATTGAAAATGAGAACAAGAGTACCAGTACCTCTCGCCAACTAATCAAAGTGTGTAGGTGACATTTCTTTAACAACAATACCTCCCGGTAATTACAAATGGAGATAGATCAACAGCACCTCCCGTCAATTGAAAATGAGAACAAGAGTACCAGTACCTCTCGCCAACTAATCAAAGTGTATAGGTGACATTTCTTTAACAACAATACCTCCCGCTAATTACAAATGGAGACAGATCAACAGCACCTTCCGTCAATTGAAAATGAGAACAAGAGTACCAGTACCTCTCGCCAACTAATCAAAGTGTGTAGGTGACATTTCTTTAACAACAATACCTCCCGCTAATTACAAATGGAGATAGATCAACAGCACCTCTTGTCAATTGAAAATGAGAACAAGAGTACCAGTACCTCTCGCCAACTAATCAAAGTGTATAGGTGCCATTTCTTTAACAACAATACTTCCCGCTAATTACAAATGGAGACAGATCAACAGCACCTTCCGTCAATTGAAAATGAGAACAAGAGTACCAGTACCTCTCGCCAACTAATCAAAGTGTATAGGTGCCATTTCTTTAACAACAATACCTCCCGCTAATTACAAATGGAGACAGATCAACAGCACCTTCCGTCAATTGAAAATGAGAACAAGAGTACCAGTACCTCTCGCTAACTAATCAAAGTGTGTAGGTGACATTTCTTTAACAACAATACCTCCCGCTAATTACAAATGGAGATAGATCAACAGCACCTCCCGTCAATTGAAAATGAGAACAAGAGTACCAGTACCTCTCGCCAACTAATCAAAGTGTATAGGTGACATTTCTTTAACAACAATACCTCCCGCTAATTACAAATGGAGATATATCAACAGCACCTCCCGTCAATTGAAAATGAGAACAAGAGTACCAGTACCTCTCGCTAACTAATCAAAGTGTGTAGGTGACATTTCTTTAACAACAATACCTCCCGCTAATTACAAAAGGAGATAGATCAACAGTACCTCCGGTCAATTGAAAATGGGAATAGAGTACCAGTACCTCTCGCCATATAATCTAAGTGATGTTTTATGACGAAACAATGGCTCCCGGAAATTATAGGTTTGTTTTAACATTTATGTTGAAAGGGAATACTTCTAAATAAATTAAAACAACCAATCAAACTCTGGTTAAGATGACACTTCATATTTTTTACAATACCTCCCGCCAACTAATCGATGTGTAAAGGTGGCATGCTTTTTAATCAACAATACGTCCTGCTAATTACAAATGGAGCTAGAGCAACAGTATCTCCCGTCAATTGAAACTGATACCACAACATACCTCCCGCCAACTACATTCACAATCAAATTTGACAGTACAATTTCATGTTGGCTTAAAATTGTAAGCTAAGGAGAGGCATTTCAATGTGGCAATTTACAGTAGTGATTTTGACCAGGCGGATTGCACATGCTATTCGCTGAGATGAGAGAATGTGAGATGTACAATCGTGTACGAATTTTGCCCATTGCTTCTTATTCCTTGTCATCTTCCTAGCGTTTTGAACCATCGTGTTTTTCTTCTCCAAGATCTTCAATATTACGCTATCCCAGTTGCCTTCCTTCGTTTCTTTTTTTCTACAACGTTTGTCACCCATATTTGTCTAACTGATAAATTATAATTATTGTATTTGTGAATTGAACATTTTATTTACAGAAACCTGATACATCTTTTACAGCTTCGGGAAGAAATTCAAAATTGGTGGTTCTAGAATACAACCAATTTAATATGAATGGGGGGTAAAGCTTTTCGCGTCCGTGGTAGAATACCACACGTACCCCCGGTTAACACGAAATGAACAGCGAACGTCCGCCGCCAAACATGGCGAAAGAAATTCGATTTAAGCTAATTACAAGATACATCGAATCGAATTTAAAGTTTTCGTCGCTGATATCTTCGTAATATGAACAATTATTTTAAAGATATAACACTAACACTAACAGACGCAGTAATTAACGTAGAATTCGAATATTGTAGAATAATCAACGGAGCAACATTTTTCTTTGCAAGATCTGCACAATGCACAAGAAATCAAATTTGACTTGACGATATTTGTTCCACGGATTCGCATAGATGCTGCTCCATCTACAAAGACAATACAGCGGCATAAACAGTGGTTTTCTGAGCTGAAATCATATGGAAAATGTAAGTTAAACATCAAATTTGTTATATATTTTTAATTGTTAAAAACTTTTGCGTTATTTATAATGATTTTTAAAAATGTACCAACAATAATAATTATGTAATGAACGAGCAAAATGAAAGCTGTAAAAGCATGACTGAAGTAACTCATTTCTCTTACTTTTTCAGATTTCATGCAAGACCATGAGGGCTTCGGAAACATGAAAGTGGCAGCAGAAAAGGACAGAGCACCTTTAGGAGAAGCAGGAGTTGCTGCATTTGGAGCCACATGCCCCAAAATTCAACATGACTTCGGAAACTTGGAAATGGCAGCAGAAAAGGGCAGAGCACCTTTAAGAGAAACAGAAGACAACGGAGTTCCTGCATTGGGGCGCCACAACCCATAAATTCAAGCGTGTTGTCTGTATGTATAAGGTAAGAATCTTACTAGATTGTAGCTTTACGGCAATAACAGATATGTCCCATTTAGAATATCTGCAAATTTTTATCATTTTTTAAATTGTTTAAAGAATACCACAAACTAATCATTATTATTTAATAGGTGGACTCTTTGGTTGGTCTAAGACTTCAAGGAACTTGGAGAATTTCGATGCAGCGTTCGAGCTTTGGATTTCAACACTGCAGATCTTCTAAGGCAGCTCTTCTAAAGGATAGCTGAGGTTCAAATAAATCTTCTACGGTGTAGATGACCACCGATAGATGAACTGGTAAGAAACTTTGTTTTTTTTATAAAATATTTTGTCTCATGTTCAATCATGAGAACTTTAGTCAAAGGAATGTGACTATAATATATGTCTAAATATTATCTTGTATTCAAATTCAATTTTGAGTACTACATTGAAAGAATTATAACTTTCATGGATGTCTGTATAATATTGAAACAATTTATAATTAAAATATCAACTATTTATCAATAAAATCAATATCTGGGAACATATGATTAACTTATATCTTTCAGGAATCGGACATCAAGAAGACTAGATTAATATAGAAGATTTTAAGTTAATTTTAAGTTCTTTTAAATGTATTTTCAGGTGTTAATTAAACTTTGGCTCATCGCGCCGTTGAGCAAACACGCGTTTTCTTTAAAAATGAAAATAAATTGATTAATTTGAAGTGCATTCCTTGGCAATTCATCATAAAATCGTGCGTCTACGTTTGCCACCGTGGTACGCGTACTGCGCGGGTTGCCCAGACGGCCCCTAGGGAGAGTGTATGTGAAAAGAAAAATATATGTATCGGGGCATGAATGATGCGAATGGGTGAGAGAATCAGTGAGAGGGTCAGGAAGGTGGGAAAGATTCGAAACTTGATGTGGGTCCGGGTTTCTTTATTTAACTTCACGGTTAATGGGATGGGTAGGTAGGGTTCGTGCGCGATTTTTCCATAATTGAGTGGACTGATATGGTTAGCTATGCAATGTGAAACCAGTTGTTTATTCTGGGGGATCGCTTCGCACTTGTGCGAATGTTTCTAAGGACAGTTTAATTCTTTTTTAAAGTTGCTTGCTGACCATCGTATTGGTCTACGCTCTAGATTGCTAGACTCGAATTAGAAAAGATTAAACAAACCTGAATGCTATCACAGGAAGCTTTCTTATGGCGTCTATGTGCTCTCCTCATCCGGAGGCATCGTATGTAATCATCATTTAATGTTAATGGCAACGAATAATTAAAGACAAAGTAAAGTTTTTGTTTGATTTAACTTTGTTTGAGCACACGGGTTGATCGCGTTCGGGGTAGGTATCGCGTATGAGATCGGGTGATGTCTCCGGGAGTAACTCGCTCAGGCATCCAAGCCGAGTAGATTACATGTAACTGTCTATCTTGTTCTTAGGGAGTTCGCGTTGCAGGCCGTACATGCAGTGCATCGTGTGGGGTCGGCTTAACCCCCTCGTAAACTACATGTGAGAACCACCCCGGCGTTCTCATTTTTTGTCTTAGCTCGTATATCTCTCTCTCTCTCTCTTACTTCGCCTTTAGCTTAGCATAGTCTAGATATAAGATAGCTTGCGTAGACTTAAGATAGCTTAGATATAAGATAGGCAAGGGTTGTTTTTGCTTTTTGAGAGAGAGAGAGAAAAATTAACGTAACTTCACACTTTTAGATTTGCTATTTTTTGAACGAGATATTAACGTAAGATAGGCTTAGATTTGCTATTCTTTGAACGAGATATTAACGTAAGATAGGCTATTTTGCGCACTTCACCAACTTAATTTGGGGGGTTCTACAATAGCATAAGTTTGATTAAAAAATATTGTACATGAAATTGTATTTATTTATAGTCATTCGAAGAACTCCCTGTCACTGTCGTCGAGATTGCAGTGCCGATTAGTGACGTAGACCATGGTTTCCTCTTCATAAAGACCTGTTTGAAATGTATGTACACAATAAAACAATCTATTAATTTATGTTCTGTTTAATTTAAAACCCGTCACATTAGTCGTTCAGTAGGTAGTTTTAGTAAAAATTGTATTTATTATTAAGCATTTACACGCGGTCAGGGTAATGTTAGATTTTAAGTATTTATTGTAAACGAAGCTTTGTATTCATAAATATTAAATATTTTTGTAAATAAGCGGTTGGGTGATAATACCAAAAAAATATATAATAAAATTTATGTAAAGGTTCGCAAACGGTCTTAAACTGAATAAGAAATCTTGTGCCTTTAACAATGGGAACAAGAAATCTTATTTAGGGACCCCAAGATTTAATTTGTGAAATATTGTAAACGGAACTCTATTTAATATATTATATATTGGGTAGCAAATACCCTAAAAATATATAACTAGAGTTTTGGATCAGTTATAAAACTAAAATGTTTGTTACCAATTGAAATTATTACGGTTGTATTATTGGTTATTAATTATTTTGTAAATAAAGGTTTTATCTTCAGATAAACTTTATTTACAGGATAAAAATGCAAAATAATTGATAACAAATTAATATAACCAGGATAATGGTAATTTTATTTGGTAACAAACGTTTTAATTTTGTAACTAAACCTTGTTTGCCACTGTCATAAATTGTTATTAGATTTGTTAACAAATTTAGTAACATTTATGAACAGAATTATAAAACGTAAAAGACATTTATGTTTAAAAATTCTGTTCATAATTATTTCTTACCAAGTTTGTTATCAAATTTGATAACAATTTTTTATCGTTCCAAAGAGGTTTTAGTTATAAAACTAAAATGTTTGTTACCAAATAAAATTTCCATTATTTGATTTACATTTTTATTAATCATTTTGCATCTTTATTTTGTAATAAAATAAACTTTTATTACAAAATAATGCAAAAATTTAAATAAAATTTACAACCAAAATAATGGTAATTTTATTTGGTAACAAACATTTTAGTTTTATAACTAAAGCCTGTTTGGCACGTTAAAAAATTGTTTTCAAATTTGATAACAAACTGATTAAGAAGTAAATATGAACAGATATTTTAAACAAATGTTTTTACGTTTCAGTTGTTTTATATTTCAGTTCATAAATGTTACTAAATTTGTTAATAAATCTAATAACAATTTGAGACAGCGTCAAACATGGTTCAGTTATTTTTATTCTTTGTATTTTATATATAAATATACTTACGCTTGTCCTGAAAAATTAGAAATAGGGATGTTTAAATAAATATCTGCATAAATTTTGATTATATTTATTTGTTTCTTTGAATCTTACATTGTATATTCAATATTTTATACAATAAAATAAATTAAAAAATGTAATTTGTCTTTCTTTTTACACGTATATAGTTCCTAAAACGTCCACAAGGGTGCAGCACCTGTCAATATAAAAATTGATGGGCACATCCTTAAAAATCGTGCATAGATGCTACCTCAAAGTAGCATCTATGCACCAAATTTTCTAAAAAAAAATCGTTCATAGATGCTACCTAGAAGTAGCATCTATACACCAAATTTTCTAAAAAATCGTGCATAGATGCTACCTAGAAGTATCTATGCACCAAATTTTCTAAAAAAATTTCTAAAAAATTGGTGCATGGATGCTTCTTTTTTCGTTTAAAAAGAAGTATTCATGCACCAAATTTTCAAAAAAATTGTGCATAGATGCTATTTTATAAATTTATGGTTGCCTACATTTTAGGCGCAATGCTTTCCGACCAGTGCTGCCCTCTGGCGGCTGATATAAGAACTATGCACGTAATACGTTCACGACACTCCGGATGTATTAAAAAATAAGTAATTTTCAAATAAATTTTAAAGTTTATTAGCATATATAATTACAAATATTTTTAAAATATATACAGTAACATTTTATTACAATTATACAATATAACATTTCTCTTCTGCTGCCTTTGGAGTCCTGCTAGTTCACATCTTGACAATCTGCACAGAAAAATTAATAAAAATTAGATTATTAAAAAAAATACAAAATAAGAGGGTAAACCAAAAGGGGTTAATATTTTTGTGGAAAAAAATTAAAAATATTTAAATATTTCCTGTACTATACGAGATATCTAAAAGATAAAACAGGAGTTATTCGACGAGGTGAACTTAATACCTTCTTCTTATCTTAACAGCTTCAAGTCATATATGCTCATCTGCTCGACGACTCCTCACGGCTGCAGGGCTTAGTTATCTTTGGACAATCGTTGTTCTAGATGTTTCCCATGTCCAACAGCTCCAGGATCGCGGCAAGCGATTTCTGTTTGTCCGCCCGTCTGCACAGCAGCACCTGGAACATTAACGGAGTTATTCAACTTTAATTGATTAGTACGTTAGAACTAAGGACTGAAAGATTTCTAGATTCCCGGGGAAAACCCTAGGAACGTACACACTTATGTTCTCCCATTTATCCATATTTATGTATGTGTTTAAAGTTTTATCAGGGGCCCACATCATCATTTATTTATGTTTTATTTGTAATTTATGTGTTTTTTTTAGCTAAAATGTTAATAATAAATTATTTAATTGCGGTAAAACATAACTTTAAACTGCGTCGAACAGGTCAAACATTTCAATTATCTTCAAAAAATAAACATTTTATTTCACAATATCTGAATTATAAAAATAAAGACCGTGTCACAAAACCTTGCTCTTTCCTTATTTCCAATTGACGAACGGTACTGTTCCTCTATCCTCATTTGTAATTAGCGGGAGATATTGTTGGTTAAAAATATGTCACCTTTACACATTAATTTAGTTGACCGGCGGTAAAAAATATGAAGTTACCTTAGCCAGACTTTGGTTGTTTTATTTAATTTAAAAGTATTCGCTTCCAACATGTATAATTTATGGCAGCCATTGTTTCGTCATAAAACATCACTTACATTAGCTTGCCAGAGGTACTGTGCTGTATTCCCATTTTCAACTGACGGGAGGTACTGTTGATCTATCGCCATTTGTAATTAGCGAGAGGTATTGTTGGTTAAAAATATGTCATCTTTACACATTAATTTAGTTGACCGGAGGTAATAAATATGAAGTTACCTTAGCCAGACTTTGGTTGTTTTATTTAATTTAAAAGTATTCCCGTCCAACATTTATAATTTGCGGCAGCCATTGTTGCGTCATAAAACATCACTTAAATTAGTTTGCGGGAGGTACTGGTGCTCTATTCCCATTTTTAATTGACGTGAGGTACTATTGATCTATCGCCATTTGTAATTAGCGAGAGGTATTGTTGGTTAAAAATATGTCATCTTTACACATTAATTTAGTTCACCGGAGGTAAAAAATATGAAGTTATCTTAGCCAGACTTTGGTTGTTTTATTTTATTTAAAAGTATTCCCTTCCAACATGTATAATTTATGGCAGCCATTGTTTCGTCATAAAACATTACTTACATTAGCTTGCGAGAGGTACTGTGCTCTATTCCCATTTTCAATTGACGGGAGGCACTATTGATCTATCGCCATTTGTAATTAGCGAGAGGTATTGTTGGTTAAAAATATGTCATCTTTACACATTAATTTAGTTGACCGGAGGTAATAAATATGAAGTTACCTTAGCCAGACTTTGGTTGTTTTATTTTATTTAAAAGTATTCCCTTCCAACATGTATAATTTATGGCAGCCATTGTTTCGTCATAAAACATCACTTACATTAGCTTGCCAGAGGTACTGTGCTGTATTCCCATTTTCAATTGACGGGAGGTACTATTGATCTATCGCCATTTGTAATTAGCGAGATGTATTGTTGGTTAAAAATATGTCATCTTTACACATTAATTTAGTTGACTGGAGGTAAAAAATATGAAGTTATCTTAGCCAAACTTTGGTTGTTTTATTTGATTTAAAAGTATTCCCTTCCAACATGTATAATTTACGGAATCCATTGTTTCGTCATAACACATCACTTACATTAGCTTGCGAGAGGTATTGTGCTCTATTCCCATTTTCAATTGACGTGAGGTACTATTGATCTATCGCCATTTGTAATTAACGAGAGGTATTGTTGGTTAAAATATGGCATCTTTACATATTAATTTAGTTGACAGGAGTTATAAAATATGAAGTTACCTTAGACAGACTTTGGTTGTTTTTTTTTTATTTAAAAGTATTCCCTTCCAACATGTATAATTTACGAGAGCCATTCTTCCATCCTCAAAGTGTTCCTCATGTCAAATACTAAACGACGGGTGCATATTGATTTTTGTGTGACGGAGAAAGATATACTGCAAGACAGAGACATCACGACATAGAATAATAAAGACAAGAGTGAACACTCACTTTTAAATATTGAATTTTAGACAGAGAGGGGAATATGTAACTATTTCATTCTAATAAACTATTCTTCTTACTGGATTATTTTTTATGAAAGATAGTGTTAGGTCCGTAACATATCTCGGTGATCATAGAGTAATACAAACAGGAGTGGACACTCACTTTCAAAATTAATTTGTCTAAGACAGAGACAGGAATATATAACTATTTCATTCTAATGAACTCTTCTTCTTACTGTAATATACGTTGGGAAATATGGTGTTAAGTCCATACATATCTCAGTTATAGACAACACGATGTATTATACTGGTAGTTAGATTCATTTTCATTACCTGCTAAATTATTTTACTTTTATGCTTTTAATACATGCCTACATACCTGACAACCGTAACGAGAAAAATTATATTTAAATATAAAAGAAAATTTTTCAATTTTAGTATTTAAGAATTTTATATCAAGGGGAATAACATATTAGATTTTTTGCTAAAATTGATAAACCGGAAGTGATACTTTACTTGAAGCTCTGAACAGATTTTCGTGAATATATTACGATATATTCCAAAACTTTTCAAATTTGGTATTTAAGACTTTTCTATAAAGGGGAACAACATATTAGATTTTGTCTAAAATTGATAAACCGGAAGTGATACTTTACTTGAAGCTATGAACAGATTTTCGTGAGTAATATATTACGATATATTCCAAAACTTTTCAAATTTAGTATTTAAGACTTTTCTATAAAAGGGAACAACATATTACATTTTGGCTAAAATTGATAAACCGGAAGTGTTACTTTACTTGAAGCTCAGAACAGATTTTCGTGATTAATATATTGAGATATAGTCCAAAACTTTTCAAATATGGTATTTAAGACTTTTAGATTAATGAGAACGACACATGAGATTTTGGGTAAAATTGATAAACCGGAAGTGATACTTTACTTAAAGCTCTGAATAGATTTTTGTGAATAATATATTAAGATATAATCCAAAACTTTTCATATTTGGTATATAAGACTTTTCTATAAAAGGAAACAACATATTAGATTTTGGCTAAAATTGATAAACCGGAAGTGATACTTTACTTAAAGCTCTGAACAGATTTTCGTGAATAATATATTAAGATATAGTCGAAAACTTTTCAAATATGGTATTTAAGACATATAGATTAATGAGAACGACACATGAGATTTTTGCTAAAATTAAAACACCGGAAGCGATACTTTACTTGAAGCTCTGACTAGATTTTCGTGAATAATATATTAAGATATATTCCAAAACTTTTCAAATATGGTATGTAAGACTTTTAGATTAATGAGAACGACACATGAGATTTTGGGTAAAATTGATAAACCGGAAGTGATACTTTACTTAAAGCTCTGAATAGATTTTTGTGAATATATTAAGATATAATCCAAAACTTTTCCAAATTTTCAGAGTACAAGTTGCTAGCTTTAATAGTTTAAAAGCTACAGGCAAAAATTGAGAGAATGAGCTAGGCAAAAATTCATTGTTCATAATAAAAAGTATTCTAAAACATGTGTACTTTTAACTGCCTGTAACTTTTGGAACAGCCTATATAAAACATCAGTGCTGATGTACTTTATAGAGAATTTCATGTAGATTCCAAATTTTCAGAGTACAAGTAGCTAGGTTTAATAGTTTAAAAGCTACAGGCAAAAATAGAGAGAATGAGCTAGGCAAAAATTCATTGTTCATAATAAAAAGTATTCAAATACATGTGTAGTTTTAACTGCCTGTAACTTTTGGAACAGGCTATATAAAACATCAGTGCTGATGTACTTTATAGAGAATTGCATGTAGATTCCAAATTTTCAGCTTACAAGTTGCTAGCTTTAGTAGTTTAAAAGCTACAGGCAAAAATAGAGAAAATGAGCTAGACAAAAATGCATTGTTCATAATAAAAAGTATTCAAAAATATGTATACATTTAACTGCCTGTAACTTTTGGAACAGCTTATATAAATCATCAGTGCTGATGTATATTGTATAGAATTTCATGTAGATTCCAAATTTTCAGCGTACAAGTAGCTAGCTTTAATGGTTTAAAAGCTACAGGCAAAAATAGAGAGAACGAGCTAGGCAAATATTCATTGTTCATAATAAAAAGTATTCAAAAATATGTGTACTTTTAACTGCCGGTAACTTTTGGAACAGCCTATATAAAACATCAGTGCTGATGTACTTTATAGAGAATTTCATGTAGATTCCAAATTTTCAGCGTACAAGTTGCTAGCTTTAATGGTTTAAAAGCTACAGGCAAAAATAGAGAGAATGAGCTAGGCAAATATTCATTGTTCATAATAAAAAGTATTCAAAAATATGTGTACTTTTAACTGCCGGTAACTTTTGGAACAGCCTATATAAAACATCAGTGCTGATGTACTTTATAGAGAATTTCATGTAGATTCCAAATTATCAGCGTACAAGTTGCTAGCTTTAATTGTTTAAAAGCTACAGGCAAAAATAGAGAGAATGAGCTAGGCAAATATTCATTGTTCATAATAAAAAGTATTCAAAAATATGTGTACTTTTAACTGCCTGTAACTTTAGGAACAGCTTATATAAATCATCAGTGCTGATGTATATTATAGAGGATTTTATGTAGATTTCAAATTTTCAGCGTACAAGTTGCTAGCTTTAATGTTTTAAATGCTACAGGCAAAAATAGAGAGAATGAGCTAGGCAAATATTCATTGTTCATAATAAAAAGTATTCAAAAATATGTGTACTTTTAACTGCCGGTAACTTTTGGAACAGCCTATATAAAACATCAGTGCTGATGTACTTTATAGAGAATTTCATGTAGATTCCAAATTTTCAGCGTACAATTTGCTAGCTTTAATGGTTTAAAAGCTACAGGCAAAAATAGAGAGAACGAGCTAGGCAAATATTCATTGTTCATAATAAAAAGTATTCAAAAATATGTGTACTTTTAACTGCCTGTAACTTTTGGAACAGCCTATATAAAACATCAGTGCTGATGTACTTTATAGAGAATTTCATGTAGATTCCAAATTTTCAGCGTACAAGTTGCTATCTTTAATGGTTTAAAAGCTACAGGCAAAAATAGAGAGAACGAGCTAGGCAAATATTCATTGTTCATAATAAAAAGTATTCAAAAATAATGTACTTTTAACTGCCTGTAACTTTTGGAACAGCTTATATAAATCATCAGTGCTGATGTATATTATAGAGAATTTCATGCAGATTTCAAATTTTCAACGTACAAGTTGCTAGCTTTAATCGTTTAAAAGCTACAGGCAAAAATAGAGAGAATGAGCTAGGCAAATATTCATTGTTCATAATAAATAGTATTCAAAATTATGTGTACTTTGAACTGCCTGTAACTTTTGGAACAGCTTATATAAATCATCAGTGCTGATGTATATTGTATAGAATTTCATGTAGATTCCAAATTTTCAGCGTACAAGTTGCTAGCTTTAATGGTTTAAAAGCTAGAGGCAAAAATAGAGAGAATGAGCTAGGCAAAAATTCATTGTTCATAATAAATAGTATTCAAAATTATGTGTACTTTGAACTGCCTGTAACTTTTGGAACAGCCTATATAAAACATCAGTACTGATGTACTTTATAGAGAATTTCATGTAGATTCCAAATTTTCAGCGTACAAGTTGCTATCTTTAATGGTTTAAAAGCTAGAGGCAAAAATAGAGAGAATGAGCTAGGCAAATATTCATTGTTCATAATAAATAGTATTCAAAATTATGTGTACTTTGAACTGCCTGTAACTTTTGGAACAGCTTATATAAATCATCAGTGCTGATGTATATTGTATAGAATTTCATGTAGATTCCAAATTTTCAGCGTACAAGTTGCTAGCTTTAATGGTTTAAAAGCTACAGGCAAAATAGAGAAAACGAGCTAGACAAAAATGCATTGTTCACAATAAAAAGTATTCAAAAATATGTGTACTTTTAACTGCCTGTAACTTTTGGAACAGCCTATATAAAATAGCAGTGCTGATGTACTTTATAGAGAATTTCATGTAGATTCCAAATTTTCAGCGCACAAGTTGCTAGCTTTAATGGTTTAAAAGCTACAGGCAAAAATAGATAGAATGAGCTAGGCAAAAATTCATTGTTCATAATTAAAAGTATTCAAAAATATGTGTACTTTTAACTGCCTGTAACTTTTGGAACAGCCTATATAAAACATCAGTGCTGATGTACTTTATAGAGAATTTCATGTAGATTTCAAATTTTCTGGGTACAAGTTGCTAGGTTCAATGGTTTAAAAGCTACAGGCAAAATAGAGAAAATGAGCTAGACAAAAATGCATTGTTCATAATAAAAAGTATTCAAAAATATGTGTACGTTTAACTGCCTGTAACTTTTGGAACAGCCTATATAAAACATCAGTGCTGATGAACTTTATATATAATTTCATGTAGATTCCAAATTTTCAGCGTACAAGTTGCTAGCTTGAATAGTTTAAAAGCTGCAGGCAAAAATAGAGAGAATGAGCTAGGCAAAAATTAATTGTTCATAATAAATAGTATTCAAAATTGTGTACTTTGAACTGCCTGTAACTTTTGGAACAGCTTATATAAATCATCAGTGCTGATGTATATTGTATAGAATTTCATGTAGATTCCAAATTTTCAGCGTACAAGTTGCTAGCTTTAATGGTTTAAAAGCTACAGGCAAAAATAGAGAGAATGAGCTAGGCAAAAATTCATTGTTCATTAAATAGTATTCAAAATTATGTGTACTTTGAACTGCCTGTAACTTTTGGAACAGCTATATAAAACATCAGTGCTGATGTACTTTATAGAGAATTTCAAGTAGATTCCAAATTTTCAGCGTACAAGTTGCTAGCTTTAATGGTTTAAAAGCTACAGGCAAAAATAGAGAGAATGCGCTAGGCAAAAATTCATTGTTCATAATAAAAAGTATTCAAAAATATGTGTATTTTAACTGCCTGTAACTTTTGGAACAGCCTATATAAAACATCAGTGCTGATGTACTTTATAGAGAATTTCATGTAGATTCCAAATTTTCTGCGTACCAGTTGCTAGCTTTAATGGTTTAAAAGCTACAGGCAAAAATAGAGAGAATGAGCTAGGCAAAAATTCATTGTTCATAATAAATAGTATTCAAAAATATGTGTACATTTAACTGCCTGTAACTTTTGGAACAGCTTATATAAATCATCAGAGCTGATGTATAATGTATAGAATTTCATGTAGATTCCAAATTTTCAGCGTACAAGTTGCTAGCTTTAATGGTTTAAAAGCTACAGGCAAAAATAGAGAGAATGAGCTAGGCAAAAATTCATTGTTCATTAAATAGTATTCAAAATTATGTGTACTTTGAACTGCCTGTAACTTTTGGAACAGCTATATAAAACATCAGTGCTGATGTACTTTATAGAGAATTTCAAGTAGATTCCAAATTTTCAGCGTACAAGTTGCTAGCTTTAATGGTTTAAAAGCTACAGGCAAAAATAGAGAGAATGCGCTAGGCAAAAATTCATTGTTCATAATAAAAAGTATTCAAAAATATGTGTACTTTAACTGCCTGTAACTTTTGGAACAGCATATATAAAACATCAGTGCTGATGTACTTTATAGAGAATTTCATGTAGATTCCAAATTTTCTGCGTACCAGTTGCTAGCTTTAATGGTTTAAAAGCTACAGGCAAAAATAGCGAGAATGAGCTAGGCAAAAATTCATTGTTCATAATAAATAGTATTCAAAAATATGTGTACATTTAACTGCCTGCAACTTTTGGAACAGCTTATATAAATCATCAGTGCTGATGTATATTGTATAGAATTTCATGTAGATTCCAAATTTTCAGCGTACCAGTTGCTAGCTTTAATGGTTTAAAAGCTACAGGCAAAAATAGAGAGAATGAGCTAGGCAAAAATTCATTGTTCATAATAAAAAGTATTCAAAAATATGTGTACTTTTAACTGCCTGTAACTTTTGGAACAGCCAATATAAATCATCAGTGCTGATGTATATTGTATAGAATTTCATGTAGATTCCAAATTTTCAGCGTACAAGTTGCTAGCTTTAATGGTTTAAAAGCTAAAGGCAAAAATAGAGAGAATGAGCTAGGCAAAAATTCATTGTTCATAATAAATAGTATTCAAAATTATGTGTACTTTGAACTGCCTGTAACTTTTGGAACAGCCTATATAAAACACCAGTACTGATGTACTTTATAGAGAATTTCATGTAGATTCCAAATTTTCAGCGTACAAGTTGCTAGCTTTAATGGTTTAAAAGCTACAGGCAAAAATAGAGAGAATGAGCTAGGCAAATATTCATTGTTCATAATAAATAGTATTCAAAATTATGTGTACTTTGAACTGCCTGTAACTTTTGGAACAGCTTATATAAATCATCAGTGCTGATGTATATTGTATAGAATTTCATGTAGATTCCAAATTTTCAGCGTACAAGTTGCTAGCTTTAATGGTTTAAAAGCTACAGGCAAAATAGAGAAAACGAGCTAGACAAAAATGCATTGTTCACAATAAAAAGTATTCAAAAATATGTGTACTTTTAACTGCCTGTAACTTTTGGAACAGCCTATATAAAACAGCAGTGCTGATGTACTTTATAGAGAATTTCATGTAGATTCCAAATTTTCAGCGCACAAGTTGCTAGCTTTAATGGTTTAAAAGCTACAGGCAAAAATAGATAGAATGAGCTAGGCAAAAATTCATTGTTCATAATTAAAAGTATTCAAAAATATGTGTACTTTTAACTGCCTGTAACTTTTGGAACAGCCTATATAAAACATCAGTGCTGATGAACTTTATATATAATTTCATGTAGATTCCAAATTTTCAGCGTACAAGTTGCTAGCTTGAATAGTTTAAAAGCTGCAGGCAAAAATAGAGAGAATGAGCTAGGCAAAAATTAATTGTTCATAATAAATAGTATTCAAAATTGTGTACTTTGAACTGCCTGTAACTTTTGGAACAGCTTATATAAATCATCAGTGCTGATGTATATTGTATAGAATTTCATGTAGATTCCAAATTTTCAGCGTACAAGTTGCTAGCTTTAATGGTTTAAAAGCTACAGGCAAAAATAGAGAGAATGAGCTAGGCAAAAATTCATTGTTCATTAAATAGTATTCAAAATTATGTGTACTTTGAACTGCCTGTAACTTTTGGAACAGCTATATAAAACATCAGTGCTGATGTACTTTATAGAGAATTTCAAGTAGATTCCAAATTTTCAGCGTACAAGTTGCTAGCTTTAATGGTTTAAAAGCTACAGGCAAAAATAGAGAGAATGCGCTAGGCAAAAATTCATTGTTCATAATAAAAAGTATTCAAAAATATGTGTACTTTAACTGCCTGTAACTTTTGGAACAGCCTATATAAAACATCAGTGCTGATGTACTTTATAGAGAATTTCATGTAGATTCCAAATTTTCTGCGTACCAGTTGCTAGCTTTAATGGTTTAAAAGCTACAGGCAAAAATAGAGAGAATGAGCTAGGCAAAAATTCATTGTTCATAATAAATAGTATTCAAAAATATGTGTACATTTAACTGCCTGTAACTTTTGGAACAGCTTATATAAATCATCAGAGCTGATGTATAATGTATAGAATTTCATGTAGATTCCAAATTTTCAGCGTACAAGTTGCTAGCTTTAATGGTTTAAAAGCTACAGGCAAAAATAGAGAGAATGAGCTAGGCAAAAATTCATTGTTCATTAAATAGTATTCAAAATTATGTGTACTTTGAACTGCCTGTAACTTTTGGAACAGCTATATAAAACATCAGTGCTAATGTACTTTATAGAGAATTTCAAGTAGATTCCAAATTTTCAGCGTACAAGTTGCTAGCTTTAATGGTTTAAAAGCTACAGGCAAAAATAGAGAGAATGCGCTAGGCAAAAATTCATTGTTCATAATAAAAAGTATTCAAAAATATGTGTACTTTAACTGCCTGTAACTTTTGGAACAGCATATATAAAACATCAGTGCTGATGTACTTTATAGAGAATTTCATGTAGATTCCAAATTTTCTGCGTACCAGTTGCTAGCTTTAATGGTTTAAAAGCTACAGGCAAAAATAGCGAGAATGAGCTAGGCAAAAATTCATTGTTCATAATAAATAGTATTCAAAAATATGTGTACATTTAACTGCCTGTAACTTTTGGAACAGCTTATATAAATCATCAGTGCTGATGTATATTGTATAGAATTTCATGTAGATTCCAAATTTTCAGCGTACCAGTTGCTAGCTTTAATGGTTTAAAAGCTACAGGCAAAAATAGAGAGAATGAGCTAGGCAAAAATTCATTGTTCATAATAAAAAGTATTCAAAAATATGTGTACTTTTAACTGCCTGTAACTTTTGGAACAGCCAATATAAATCATCAGTGCTGATGTATATTGTATAGAATTTCATGTAGATTCCAAATTTTCAGCGTACAAGTTGCTAGCTTTAATGGTTTAAAAGCTAAAGGCAAAAATAGAGAGAATGAGCTAGGCAAAAATTCATTGTTCATAATAAATAGTATTCAAAATTATGTGTACTTTGAACTGCCTGTAACTTTTGGAACAGCCTATATAAAACATCAGTACTGATGTACTTTATAGAGAATTTCATGTAGATTCCAAATTTTCAGCGTACAAGTTGCTAGCTTTAATGGTTTAAAAGCTACAGGCAAAAATAGAGAGAATGAGCTAGGCAAATATTCATTGTTCATAATAAATAGTATTCAAAATTATGTGTACTTTGAACTGCCTGTAACTTTTGGAACAGCTTATATAAATCATCAGTGCTGATGTATATTGTATAGAATTTCATGTAGATTCCAAATTTTCAGCGTACAAGTTGCTAGCTTTAATGGTTTAAAAGCTACAGGCAAAATAGAGAAAACGAGCTAGACAAAAATGCATTGTTCACAATAAAAAGTATTCAAAAATATGTGTACTTTTAACTGCCTGTAACTTTTGGAACAGCCTATATAAAACAGCAGTGCTGATGTACTTTATAGAGAATTTCATGTAGATTCCAAATTTTCAGCGCACAAGTTGCTAGCTTTAATGGTTTAAAAGCTACAGGCAAAAATAGATAGAATGAGCTAGGCAAAAATTCATTGTTCATAATTAAAAGTATTCAAAAATATGTGTACTTTTAACTGCCTGTAACTTTTGGAACAGCCTATATAAAACATCAGTGCTGATGTACTTTATAGAGAATTTCATGTAGATTTCAAATTTTCTGGGTACAAGTTGCTAGGTTCAATGGTTTAAAAGCTACAGGCAAAATAGAGAAAATGAGCTAGACAAAAATGCATTGTTCATAATAAAAAGTATTCAAAAATATGTGTACGTTTAACTGCCTGTAACTTTTGGAACAGCCTATATAAAACATCAGTGCTGATGAACTTTATATATAATTTCATGTAGATTCCAAATTTTCAGCGTACAAGTTGCTAGCTTGAATAGTTTAAAAGCTGCAGGCAAAAATAGAGAGAATGAGCTAGGCAAAAATTAATTGTTCATAATAAATAGTATTCAAAATTGTGTACTTTGAACTGCCTGTAACTTTTGGAACAGCTTATATAAATCATCAGTGCTGATGTATATTGTATAGAATTTCATGTAGATTCCAAATTTTCAGCGTACAAGTTGCTAGCTTTAATGGTTTAAAAGCTACAGGCAAAAATAGAGAGAATGCGCTAGGCAAAAATTCATTGTTCATAATAAAAAGTATTCAAAAATATGTGTACTTTAACTGCCTGTAACTTTTGGAACAGCCTATATAAAACATCAGTGCTGATGTACTTTATAGAGAATTTCATGTAGATTCCAAATTTTCTGCGTACCAGTTGCTAGCTTTAATGGTTTAAAAGCTACAGGCAAAAATAGAGAGAATGAGCTAGGCAAAAATTCATTGTTCATAATAAATAGTATTCAAAAATATGTGTACATTTAACTGCCTGTAACTTTTGGAACAGCTTATATAAATCATCAGAGCTGATGTATAATGTATAGAATTTCATGTAGATTCCAAATTTTCAGCGTACAAGTTGCTAGCTTTAATGGTTTAAAAGCTACAGGCAAAAATAGAGAGAATGAGCTAGGCAAAAATTCATTGTTCATTAAATAGTATTCAAAATTATGTGTACTTTGAACTGCCTGTAACTTTTGAAACAGCTATATAAAACATCAGTGCTGATGTACTTTATAGAGAATTTCAAGTAGATTCCAAATTTTCAGCGTACAAGTTGCTAGCTTTAATGGTTTAAAAGCTACAGGCAAAAATAGAGAGAATGCGCTAGGCAAAAATTCATTGTTCATAATAAAAAGTATTCAAAAATATGTGTACTTTAACTGCCTGTAACTTTTGGAACAGCATATATAAAACATCAGTGCTGATGTACTTTATAGAGAATTTCATGTAGATTCCAAATTTTCTGCGTACCAGTTGCTAGCTTTAATGGTTTAAAAGCTACAGGCAAAAATAGCGAGAATGAGCTAGGCAAAAATTCATTGTTCATAATAAATAGTATTCAAAAATATGTGTACATTTAACTGCCTGTAACTTTTGGAACAGCTTATATAAATCATCAGTGCTGATGTATATTGTATAGAATTTCATGTAGATTCCAAATTTTCAGCGTACCAGTTGCTAGCTTTAATGGTTTAAAATCTACAGGCAAAAATAGAGAGAATGAGCTAGGCAAAAATTCATTGTTCATAATAAAAAGTATTCAAAAATATGTGTACTTTTAACTGCCTGTAACTTTTGGAACAGCCAATATAAATCATCAGTGCTGATGTATATTGTATAGAATTTCATGTAGATTCCAAATTTTCAGCGTACAAGTTGCTAGCTTTAATGGTTTAAAAGCTAAAGGCAAAAATAGAGAGAATGAGCTAGGCAAAAATTCATTGTTCATAATAAATAGTATTCAAAATTATGTGTACTTTGAACTGCCTGTAACTTTTGGAACAGCCTTTATAAAACATCAGTACTGATGTACTTTATAGAGAATTTCATGTAGATTCCAAATTTTCAGCGTACAAGTTGCTAGCTTTAATGGTTTAAAAGCTACAGGCAAAAATAGAGAGAATGAGCTAGGCAAATATTCATTGTTCATAATAAATAGTATTCAAAATTATGTGTACTTTGAACTGCCTGTAACTTTTGGAACAGCTTATATAAATCATCAGTGCTGATGTATATTGTATAGAATTTCATGTAGATTCCAAATTTTCAGCGTACAAGTTGCTAGCTTTAATGGTTTAAAAGCTACAGGCAAAAATAGAGAGAATGAGCTAGGCAAAAATTCATTGTTCATAATAAAAAGTATTCAAAAATATGTGTACTTTTAACTGCCTGTAACTTTTGGAACAGCCTATATAAAACATCAGTGCTGATGTTCTTTATAGAGAATTTCATGTAGATTCCAAATGTTCTGCGTACAAGTTGCTAGCTTTAATGGTTTAAAAGCTACAGGCAAAAATAGAGAGAATGAGCTAGGCAAAAATTCATTGTTCATTAAATAGTATTCAAAATTATGTGTACTTTGAACTGCCTGTAACTTTTGGAACAGCTATATAAAACATCAGTGCTGATGTACTTTATAGAGAATTTCAAGTAGATTCCAAATTTTCAGCGTACAAGTTGCTAGCTTTAATGGTTTAAAAGCTACAGGCAAAAATAGAGAGAATGCGCTAGGCAAAAATTCATTGTTCATAATAAAAAGTATTCAAAAATATGTGTACTTTAAATGCCTGTAACTTTTGGAACAGCCTATATAAAACATCAGTGCTGATGTACTTTATAGAGAATTTCATGTAGATTCCAAATTTTCTGCGTACCAGTTGCTAGCTTTAATGGTTTAAACACTACAGGCAAAAATAGAGAGAATGAGCTAGGCAAAAAATCATTGTTCATAATAAATAGTATTCAAAAATATGTGTACTTTTAACTGCCTGTAACTTTTGGAACAGCTTATATAAATCATCAGTGCTGATGTATATTGTATAGAATTTCATGTAGATTCCAAATTTTCAGCGTACAAGTTGCTAGCTTTAATGGTTTAAAAGCTACAGGCAAAAATAGAGAGAATGAGCTAGGCAAAAATTCATTGTTCATAATAAAAAGTATTCAAAAATGTGTACTTTTAACTGCCTGTAACTTTTGGAACAGCCTATATAAAACATCAGCGCTGATATACTTTATAGAGAATTTCATGTAGATTCCAAATGTTCTGCGTACAAGTTGCTAGCTTTAATAGTTTAAAAGCTACAGGCAAAGATAGAGAGAACCAGCTAGGCAAAAATTCATTGTTCATAATAAATAGTATTCAAAAATATGTGTACATTTAACTGCCTGTAACTTTTGGAACAGCTTATATAAATCATCAGTGCTGATGTATATTGTATAGAATTTCATGGAGATTCCAAATTTTCAGCGTACCAGTTGCTAGCTTTAATGGTTTAAAAGCTAATGGCAAAAATAGAGAGAATGAGCTAGGCAAAAATTCATTGTTCATAATAAAAAGTTTTCAAAAATATGTGTACTTTTGACTGCCTGTAACTTTTGGAACAGCCTATATAAAACATCAGTGCTGATGTACTTTATAGAGAATTTCATGTAGATTCCAAATGTTCTGCGTACCAGTTGCTAGCTTTAATGGTTTAAAAGCTACAGGCAAAAATAGAGAGAATGAGCTAGGCAAAAATTCATTGTTCATAATAAAAAGTATTCAAAAATATGTGTACTTTTAACTGCCTGTAACTTTTGGAACAGCCTATATAAAACATCAGTGCTGATGTATATTGTATAGAATATCATGTAGATTCCAAATTTTCAGCGTACAAGTTGCTAGCTTTAATGGTTTAAAAGCTACAGGCAAAAATAGAGAGAATGAGCTCGGCAATTATTCATTGTTCATAATAAATAGTATTCAAAAATATGTGTACATTTAAGTGCCTGTAACTTTTGGAACAGCTTATATAAATCATCAGTGCTGATGTATATTGTATAGAATTTCATGTAGATTCCAAATTTTCAGCGTACCAGTTGCTAGCTTTAATGGTTTAAAAGCTACAGGCAAAAATAGAGAGAATGAGCTAGGCAAAAATTCATTGTTCATAATAAAATGTATTCAAAAATATGTGTACTTTTAACTGCCTGTAACTTTTGGAACAGTCTATATAAAACATCAGTGCTGATGTACTTTATAGAGAATTTCATGTAGATTCCAAATTTTCAGCGTACAAGTTGCTAGGTTTAATGGTTTAAAAGCTACAGGCAAAATAGAGAAAATGAGCTAGACAAAAATGCATTGTTCATAATAAAAAGTATTCAGAAATATGTGTACATTTAACTGCCTGTAACTTTTGGAACAGCCTATATAAAACATCAGTGCTGATGAACTTTATATATAATTTAATGTAGATTCCAAATTTTCAGCGTACAAGTTGCTAGCTTGAATGGTTTAAAAGCTACAGGCAAAAATAGAGAGAATGAGCTAGGCAAAAATTCATTGTTCATTATAAATAGTATTCAAAATTATGTGTACTTTGAACTGCCTGCAACTTTTTGAACAGCTTATATAAATCAGCAGTGCTGATGTATATTGTATAGAATTTCATGTAGATTCCAAATTTTCAGCGTACCAGTTGCTAGCTTTAATGGTTTAAAAGCTACAGGCAAAAATAGAGAGAATGAGCTAGGCAAAAATTCATTGTTCATAATAAAAAGTATTCAAAAATATGTGTACTTTTAACTGCCTGTAACTTTTGGAACAGCCTATATAAAACATCAGTGCTGATGTACTTTATAGAGAATTTCATGTAGATTCCAAATGTTCTGCGTACAAGTTGCTAGCTTTAATGGTTTAAAAGCTACAGGCAAAAATAGAGAGACTCAGCTAGGCAAAACTTCAATGTTCATAATAAATAGTATTTAAAAATATGTGTACATTTAACTGCCTGTAACTTTTGGAACAGCTTATATAAATCATCAGTGCTGATGTATATTGTACAGAATTTCATGTAGATTCCAAATTTTCAGCGTACCAGTTGCTAGCTTTAATGGTTTAAAAGCTACAGGCAAAAATAGAGAGAATGAGCTAGGCAAAAATTCATTGTTCATAATAAAAAGTATTCAAAAATATGTGTACTTTTAACTGCCTGTAACTTTTGGAACAGCCTATATAAAACATCAGTGCTGATGAACTTTATATATAATTTCATGTAGATTCCAAATTTTCAGCGTACAAGTTGCTAGCTTGAATGGTTTAAAAGCTACAGGCAAAAATAGAGAGAATGAGCTAGGCAAAAATTCATTGTTCATTATAAATAGTATTCAAAATTATGTGTACTTTGAACTGCCTGCAACTTTTGGAACAGCTTATATAAATCAGCAGTGCTGATGTATATTGTATAGAATTACATGTAGCTTCCAAATTTTCAGCGTACCAGTTGCTAGCTTTAATGGTTTAAAAGCTACAGGCAAAAATAGAGAGAATGAGCTAGGCAAAAATTCATTGTTCATAATAAAAAGTATTCAAAAATATGTGTACTTTTAACTGCCTGTAACTTTTGGAACAGCCTATATAAAACATCAGTGCTGATGTATATTGTATAGAATATCATGTAGATTCCAAATTTTCAGCGTACAAGTTGCTAGCTTTAATGGTTTAAAAGCTACAGGCAAAAATAGAGAGAATGAGCTAGGCAATTATTCATTGTTCATAATAAATAGTATTCAAAAATATGTGTACATTTAAGTGCCTGTAACTTTTGGAACAGCTTATATAAATCATCAGTGCTGATGTATATTGTATAGAATTTCATGTAGATTCCAAATTTTCAGCGTACCAGTTGCTAGCTTTAATGGTTTAAAAGCTACAGGCAAAAATAGAGAGAATGAGCTAGGCAAAAATTCATTGTTCATAATAAAATGTATTCAAAAATATGTGTACTTTTAACTGCCTGTAACTTTTGGAACAGTCTATATAAAACATCAGTGCTGATGTACTTTATAGAGAATTTCATGTAGATTCCAAATTTTCAGCGTACAAGTTGCTAGGTTTAATGGTTTAAAAGCTACAGGCAAAATAGAGAAAATGAGCTAGACAAAAATGCATTGTTCATAATAAAAAGTATTCAGAAATATGTGTACATTTAACTGCCTGTAACTTTTGGAACAGCCTATATAAAACATCAGTGCTGATGAACTTTATATATAATTTCATGTAGATTCCAAATTTTCAGCGTACAAGTTGCTAGCTTGAATGGTTTAAAAGCTACAGGCAAAAATAGAGAGAATGAGCTAGGCAAAAATTCATTGTTCATTATAAATAGTATTCAAAATTATGTGTACTTTGAACTGCCTGCAACTTTTGGAACAGCTTATATAAATCAGCAGTGCTGATGTATATTGTATAGAATTTGATGTAGATTCCAAATTTTCAGCGTACCAGTTGCTAGCTTTAATGGTTTAAAAGCTACAGGCAAAAATAGAGAGAATGAGCTAGGCAAAAATTCATTGTTCATTATAAATAGTATTCAAAATTATGTGTACTTTGAACTGCCTGCAACTTTTGGAACAGCTTATATAAATCAGCAGTGCTGATGTATATTGTATAGAATTACATGTAGCTTCCAAATTTTCAGCGTACCAGTTGCTAGCTTTAATGGTTTAAAAGCTACAGGCAAAAATAGAGAGAATGAGCTAGGCAAAAATTCATTGTTCATAATAAAAAGTATTCAAAAATATGTGTACTTTTAACTGCCTGTAACTTTTGGAACAGCCTATATAAAACATCAGTGCTGATGTACTTTATAGAGAATTTCATGTAGATTCCAAATGTTCTGCGTACAAGTTGCTAGCTTTAATGGTTTAAAAGCTACAGGCAAAAATAGAGAGACTCAGCTAGGCAAAACTTCATTGTTCATAATAAATAGTATTCAAAAATATGTGTACATTTAACTGCCTGTAACTTTTGGAACAGCTTATATAAATCATCAGTGCTGATGTATATTGTACAGAATTTCATGTAGATTCCAAATTTTCAGCGTACCAGTTGCTAGCTTTAATGGTTTAAAAGCTACAGGCAAAAATAGAGAGAATGAGCTAGGCAAAAATTCATTGTTCATAATAAAAAGTATTCAAAAATATGTGTACTTTTAACTGCCTGTAACTTTTGGAACAGCCTATATAAAACATCAGTGCTGATGAACTTTATATATAATTTCATGTAGATTCCAAATTTTCAGCGTACAAGTTGCTAGCTTGAATGGTTTAAAAGCTACAGGCAAAAATAGAGAGAATGAGCTAGGCAAAAATTCATTGTTCATTATAAATAGTATTCAAAATTATGTGTACTTTGAACTGCCTGCAACTTTTGGAACAGCTTATATAAATCAGCAGTGCTGATGTATATTGTATAGAATTACATGTAGCTTCCAAATTTTCAGCGTACCAGTTGCTAGCTTTAATGGTTTAAAAGCTACAGGCAAAAATAGAGAGAATGAGCTAGGCAAAAATTCATTGTTCATAATAAAAAGTATTCAAAAATATGTGTACTTTTAACTGCCTGTAACTTTTGGAACAGCCTATATAAAACATCAGTGCTGATGTATATTGTATAGAATATCATGTAGATTCCAAATTTTCAGCGTACAAGTTGCTAGCTTTAATGGTTTAAAAGCTACAGGCAAAAATAGAGAGAATGAGCTAGGCAATTATTCATTGTTCATAATAAATAGTATTCAAAAATATGTGTACATTTAAGTGCCTGTAACTTTTGGAACAGCTTATATAAATCATCAGTGCTGATGTATATTGTATAGAATTTCATGTAGATTCCAAATTTTCAGCGTACCAGTTGCTAGCTTTAATGGTTTAAAAGCTACAGGCAAAAATAGAGAGAATGAGCTAGGCAAAAATTCATTGTTCATAATAAAATGTATTCAAAAATATGTGTACTTTTAACTGCCTGTAACTTTTGGAACAGTCTATATAAAACATCAGTGCTGATGTACTTTATAGAGAATTTCATGTAGATTCCAAATTTTCAGCGTACAAGTTGCTAGGTTTAATGGTTTAAAAGCTACAGGCAAAATAGAGAAAATGAGCTAGACAAAAATGCATTGTTCATAATAAAAAGTATTCAGAAATATGTGTACATTTAACTGCCTGTAACTTTTGGAACAGCCTATATAAAACATCAGTGCTGATGAACTTTATATATAATTTCATGTAGATTCCAAATTTTCAGCGTACAAGTTGCTAGCTTGAATGGTTTAAAAGCTACAGGCAAAAATAGAGAGAATGAGCTAGGCAAAAATTCATTGTTCATTATAAATAGTATTCAAAATTATGTGTACTTTGAACTGCCTGCAACTTTTGGAACAGCTTATATAAATCAGCAGTGCTGATGTATATTGTATAGAATTTCATGTAGATTCCAAATTTTCAGCGTACCAGTTGCTAGCTTTAATGGTTTAAAAGCTACAGGCAAAAATAGAGAGAATGAGCTAGGCAAAAATTCATTCTTCATTATAAATAGTATTCAAAATTATGTGTACTTTGAACTGCCTGCAACTTTTGGAACAGCTTATATAAATCAGCAGTGCTGATGTATATTGTATAGAATTTCATGTAGATTCCAAATTTTCAGCGTACCAGTTGCTAGCTTTAATGGTTTAAAAGCTACAGGCAAAAATAGAGAGAATGAGCTAGGCAAAAATTCATTGTTCATAATAAAAAGTATTCAAAAATATGTGTACTTTTAACTGCCTGTAACTTTTGGAACAGCCTATATACAACATCAGTGCTGATGTACTTTATAGAGAATTTCATGTTGATTCCAAATGTTCTGCGTACAAGTTGCTAGCTTTAATGGTTTAAAAGCTACAGGCAAAAATAGAGAGACTCAGCTAGGCAAAACTTCATTGTTCATAATAAATAGTATTCAAAAATATGTGTACATTTAACTGCCTGTAACTTTTGGAACAGCTTATATAAATCATCAGTGCTGATGTATATTGTACAGAATTTCATGTAGATTCCAAATTTTCAGCGTACCAGTTGCTAGCTTTAATGGTTTAAAAGCTACAGGCAAAAATAGAGAGAATGAGCTAGGCAAAAATTCATTGTTCATAATAAAAAGTATTCAAAAATATGTGTACTTTTAACTGCCTGTAACTTTTGGAACAGCCTATATAAAACATCAGTGCTGATGTACTTTATAGAGAATTTCATGTAGATTCCAAATGTTCTGCGTACAAGTTGCTAGCTTTAATGGTTTAAAAGCTACAGGCAAAAATAGAGAGACTCAGCTAGGCAAAACTTCATTGTTCATAATAAATAGTATTCAAAAATATGTGTACATTTAACTGCCTGTAACTTTTGGAACAGCTTATATAAATCATCAGTGCTGATGTATATTGTACAGAATTTCATGTAGATTCCAAATTTTCAGCGTACCAGTTGCTAGCTTTAATGGTTTAAAAGCTACAGGCAAAAATAGAGAGAATGAGCTAGGCAAAAATTCATTGTTCATAATAAAAAGTATTCAAAAATATGTGTACTTTTAACTGCCTGTAACTTTTGGAACAGCCTATATAAAACATCAGTGCTGATGAACTTTATATATAATTTCATGTAGATTCCAAATTTTCAGCGTACAAGTTGCTAGCTTGAATGGTTTAAAAGCTACAGGCAAAAATAGAGAGAATGAGCTAGGCAAAAATTCATTGTTCATTATAAATAGTATTCAAAATTATGTGTACTTTGAACTGCCTGCAACTTTTGGAACAGCTTATATAAATCAGCAGTGCTGATGTATATTGTATAGAATTACATGTAGCTTCCAAATTTTCAGCGTACCAGTTGCTAGCTTTAATGGTTTAAAAGCTACAGGCAAAAATAGAGAGAATGAGCTAGGCAAAAATTCATTGTTCATAATAAAAAGTATTCAAAAATATGTGTACTTTTAACTGCCTGTAACTTTTGGAACAGCCTATATAAAACATCAGTGCTGATGTATATTGTATAGAATATCATGTAGATTCCAAATTTTCAGCGTACAAGTTGCTAGCTTTAATGGTTTAAAAGCTACAGGCAAAAATAGAGAGAATGAGCTAGGCAATTATTCATTGTTCATAATAAATAGTATTCAAAAATATGTGTACATTTAAGTGCCTGTAACTTTTGGAACAGCTTATATAAATCATCAGTGCTGATGTATATTGTATAGAATTTCATGTAGATTCCAAATTTTCAGCGTACCAGTTGCTAGCTTTAATGGTTTAAAAGCTACAGGCAAAAATAGAGAGAATGAGCTAGGCAAAAATTCATTGTTCATAATAAAATGTATTCAAAAATATGTGTACTTTTAACTGCCTGTAACTTTTGGAACAGTCTATATAAAACATCAGTGCTGATGTACTTTATAGAGAATTTCATGTAGATTCCAAATTTTCAGCGTACAAGTTGCTAGGTTTAATGGTTTAAAAGCTACAGGCAAAATAGAGAAAATGAGCTAGACAAAAATGCATTGTTCATAATAAAAAGTATTCAGAAATATGTGTACATTTAACTGCCTGTAACTTTTGGAACAGCCTATATAAAACATCAGTGCTGATGAACTTTATATATAATTTCATGTAGATTCCAAATTTTCAGCGTACAAGTTGCTAGCTTGAATGGTTTAAAAGCTACAGGCAAAAATAGAGAGAATGAGCTAGGCAAAAATTCATTGTTCATTATAAATAGTATTCAAAATTATGTGTACTTTGAACTGCCTGCAACTTTTGGAACAGCTTATATAAATCAGCAGTGCTGATGTATATTGTATAGAATTTCATGTAGATTCCAAATTTTCAGCGTACCAGTTGCTAGCTTTAATGGTTTAAAAGCTACAGGCAAAAATAGAGAGAATGAGCTAGGCAAAAATTCATTGTTCATTATAAATAGTATTCAAAATTATGTGTACTTTGAACTGCCTGCAACTTTTGGAACAGCTTATATAAATCAGCAGTGCTGATGTATATTGTATAGAATTTCATGTAGATTCCAAATTTTCAGCGTACCAGTTGCTAGCTTTAATGGTTTAAAAGCTACAGGCAAAAATAGAGAGAATGAGCTAGGCAAAAATTCATTGTTCATAATAAAAAGTATTCAAAAATATGTGTACTTTTAACTGCCTGTAACTTTTGGAACAGCCTATATACAACATCAGTGCTGATGTACTTTATAGAGAATTTCATGTTGATTCCAAATGTTCTGCGTACAAGTTGCTAGCTTTAATGGTTTAAAAGCTACAGGCAAAAATAGAGAGACTCAGCTAGGCAAAACTTCATTGTTCATAATAAATAGTATTCAAAAATATGTGTACATTTAACTGCCTGTAACTTTTGGAACAGCTTATATAAATCATCAGTGCTGATGTATATTGTACAGAATTTCATGTAGATTCCAAATTTTCAGCGTACCAGTTGCTAGCTTTAATGGTTTAAAAGCTACAGGCAAAAATAGAGAGAATGAGCTAGGCAAAAATTCATTGTTCATAATAAAAAGTATTCAAAAATATGTGTACTTTTAACTGCCTGTAACTTTTGGAACAGCCTATATAAAACATCAGTGCTGATGTACTTTATAGAGAATTTCATGTTGATTCCAAATGTTCTGCGTACAAGTTGCTAGCTTTAATGGTTTAAAAGCTACAGGCAAAAATAGAGAGACTCAGCTAGGCAAAACTTCATTGTTCATAATAAATAGTATTCAAAAATATGTGTACATTTAACTGCCTGTAACTTTTGGAACAGCTTATATAAATCATCAGTGCTGATGTATATTGTACAGAATTTCATGTAGATTCCAAATTTTCAGCGTACCAGTTGCTAGCTTTAATGGTTTAAAAGCTACAGGCAAAAATATAGAGAATGAGCTAGGCAAAAATTCATTGTTCATAATAAAAAGTATTCAAAAATATGTGTACTTTTAACTGCCTGTAACTTTTGGAACAGCCTATATAAAACATCAGTGCTGATGTATATTGTATAGAATATCATGTAGATTCCAAATTTTCAGCGTACAAGTTGCTAGCTTTAATGGTTTAAAAGCTACAGGCAAAAATAGAGAGAATGAGCTAGGCAATTATTCATTGTTCATAATAAATAGTATTCAAAAATATGTGTACATTTAAGTGCCTGTAACTTTTGGAACAGCTTATATAAATCATCAGTGCTGATGTATATTGTATAGAATTTCATGTAGATTCCAAATTTTCAGCGTACCAGTTGCTAGCTTCAATGGTTTAAAAGCTACAGGCAAAAATAGAGAGAATGAGCTAGGCAAAAATTCATTGTTCATAATAAAATGTATTCAAAAATATGTGTACTTTTAACTGCCTGTAACTTTTGGAACAGTCTATATAAAACATCAGTGCTGATGTACTTTATAGAGAATTTCATGTAGATTCCAAATTTTCAGCGTACAAGTTGCTAGGTTTAATGGTTTAAAAGCTACAGGCAAAATAGAGAAAATGAGCTAGGCAAAAATTCATTGTTCATAATAAAAAGTATTCAAAAATATGTGTACATTTAACTGCCTGTAACTTTTGGAACAGCCTATATAAAACATCAGTGCTGATGAACTTTATATATAATTTCATGTAGATTCCAAATTTTCAGCGTACAAGTTGCTAGCTTGAATGGTTTAAAAGCTACAGGCAAAAATAGAGAGAATGAGCTAGGCAAAAATTCATTGTTCATTATAAATAGTATTCAAAATTATGTGTACTTTTAACTGCCTGTAACTTTTGGAACAGTCTATATAAAACATCAGTGCTGATGTTCTTTATAGAGAATTTCATGTAGATTCCAAATGTTCTGCGTACAAGTTGCTAGCTTTAATGGTTTAAAAGCTACAGGCAAAAATAGAGAGAATGAGCTAGGCAAAAATTCATTGTTCATTAAATAGTATTCAAAATTATGTGTACTTTGAACTGCCTGTAACTTTTGGAACAGCTATATAAAACATCAGTGCTGATGTACTTTATAGAGAATTTCAAGTAGATTCCAAATTTTCAGCGTACAAGTTGCTAGCTTTAATGGTTTAAAAGCTACAGGCAAAAATAGAGAGAATGCGCTAGGCAAAAATTCATTGTTCATAATAAAAAGTATTCAAAAATATGTGTACTTTAAATGCCTGTAACTTTTGGAACAGCCTATATAAAACATCAGTGCTGATGTACTTTATAGAGAATTTCATGTAGATTCCAAATTTTCTGCGTACCAGTTGCTAGCTTTAATGGTTTAAACACTACAGGCAAAAATAGAGAGAATGAGCTAGGCAAAAAATCATTGTTCATAATAAATAGTATTCAAAAATATGTGTACTTTTAACTGCCTGTAACTTTTGGAACAGCTTATATAAATCATCAGTGCTGATGTATATTGTATAGAATTTCATGTAGATTCCAAATTTTCAGCGTACAAGTTGCTAGCTTTAATGGTTTAAAAGCTACAGGCAAAAATAGAGAGAATGAGCTAGGCAAAAATTCATTGTTCATAATAAAAAGTATTCAAAAATGTGTACTTTTAACTGCCTGTAACTTTTGGAACAGCCTATATAAAACATCAGCGCTGATATACTTTATAGAGAATTTCATGTAGATTCCAAATGTTCTGCGTACAAGTTGCTAGCTTTAATAGTTTAAAAGCTACAGGCAAAGATAGAGAGAACCAGCTAGGCAAAAATTCATTGTTCATAATAAATAGTATTCAAAAATATGTGTACATTTAACTGCCTGTAACTTTTGGAACAGCTTATATAAATCATCAGTGCTGATGTATATTGTATAGAATTTCATGGAGATTCCAAATTTTCAGCGTACCAGTTGCTAGCTTTAATGGTTTAAAAGCTAATGGCAAAAATAGAGAGAATGAGCTAGGCAAAAATTCATTGTTCATAATAAAAAGTTTTCAAAAATATGTGTACTTTTGACTGCCTGTAACTTTTGGAACAGCCTATATAAAACATCAGTGCTGATGTACTTTATAGAGAATTTCATGTAGATTCCAAATGTTCTGCGTACCAGTTGCTAGCTTTAATGGTTTAAAAGCTACAGGCAAAAATAGAGAGAATGAGCTAGGCAAAAATTCATTGTTCATAATAAAAAGTATTCAAAAATATGTGTACTTTTAACTGCCTGTAACTTTTGGAACAGCCTATATAAAACATCAGTGCTGATGTATATTGTATAGAATATCATGTAGATTCCAAATTTTCAGCGTACAAGTTGCTAGCTTTAATGGTTTAAAAGCTACAGGCAAAAATAGAGAGAATGAGCTCGGCAATTATTCATTGTTCATAATAAATAGTATTCAAAAATATGTGTACATTTAAGTGCCTGTAACTTTTGGAACAGCTTATATAAATCATCAGTGCTGATGTATATTGTATAGAATTTCATGTAGATTCCAAATTTTCAGCGTACCAGTTGCTAGCTTTAATGGTTTAAAAGCTACAGGCAAAAATAGAGAGAATGAGCTAGGCAAAAATTCATTGTTCATAATAAAATGTATTCAAAAATATGTGTACTTTTAACTGCCTGTAACTTTTGGAACAGTCTATATAAAACATCAGTGCTGATGTACTTTATAGAGAATTTCATGTAGATTCCAAATTTTCAGCGTACAAGTTGCTAGGTTTAATGGTTTAAAAGCTACAGGCAAAATAGAGAAAATGAGCTAGACAAAAATGCATTGTTCATAATAAAAAGTATTCAGAAATATGTGTACATTTAACTGCCTGTAACTTTTGGAACAGCCTATATAAAACATCAGTGCTGATGAACTTTATATATAATTTAATGTAGATTCCAAATTTTCAGCGTACAAGTTGCTAGCTTGAATGGTTTAAAAGCTACAGGCAAAAATAGAGAGAATGAGCTAGGCAAAAATTCATTGTTCATTATAAATAGTATTCAAAATTATGTGTACTTTGAACTGCCTGCAACTTTTTGAACAGCTTATATAAATCAGCAGTGCTGATGTATATTGTATAGAATTTCATGTAGATTCCAAATTTTCAGCGTACCAGTTGCTAGCTTTAATGGTTTAAAAGCTACAGGCAAAAATAGAGAGAATGAGCTAGGCAAAAATTCATTGTTCATAATAAAAAGTATTCAAAAATATGTGTACTTTTAACTGCCTGTAACTTTTGGAACAGCCTATATAAAACATCAGTGCTGATGTACTTTATAGAGAATTTCATGTAGATTCCAAATGTTCTGCGTACAAGTTGCTAGCTTTAATGGTTTAAAAGCTACAGGCAAAAATAGAGAGACTCAGCTAGGCAAAACTTCAATGTTCATAATAAATAGTATTTAAAAATATGTGTACATTTAACTGCCTGTAACTTTTGGAACAGCTTATATAAATCATCAGTGCTGATGTATATTGTACAGAATTTCATGTAGATTCCAAATTTTCAGCGTACCAGTTGCTAGCTTTAATGGTTTAAAAGCTACAGGCAAAAATAGAGAGAATGAGCTAGGCAAAAATTCATTGTTCATAATAAAAAGTATTCAAAAATATGTGTACTTTTAACTGCCTGTAACTTTTGGAACAGCCTATATAAAACATCAGTGCTGATGAACTTTATATATAATTTCATGTAGATTCCAAATTTTCAGCGTACAAGTTGCTAGCTTGAATGGTTTAAAAGCTACAGGCAAAAATAGAGAGAATGAGCTAGGCAAAAATTCATTGTTCATTATAAATAGTATTCAAAATTATGTGTACTTTGAACTGCCTGCAACTTTTGGAACAGCTTATATAAATCAGCAGTGCTGATGTATATTGTATAGAATTACATGTAGCTTCCAAATTTTCAGCGTACCAGTTGCTAGCTTTAATGGTTTAAAAGCTACAGGCAAAAATAGAGAGAATGAGCTAGGCAAAAATTCATTGTTCATAATAAAAAGTATTCAAAAATATGTGTACTTTTAACTGCCTGTAACTTTTGGAACAGCCTATATAAAACATCAGTGCTGATGTATATTGTATAGAATATCATGTAGATTCCAAATTTTCAGCGTACAAGTTGCTAGCTTTAATGGTTTAAAAGCTACAGGCAAAAATAGAGAGAATGAGCTAGGCAATTATTCATTGTTCATAATAAATAGTATTCAAAAATATGTGTACATTTAAGTGCCTGTAACTTTTGGAACAGCTTATATAAATCATCAGTGCTGATGTATATTGTATAGAATTTCATGTAGATTCCAAATTTTCAGCGTACCAGTTGCTAGCTTTAATGGTTTAAAAGCTACAGGCAAAAATAGAGAGAATGAGCTAGGCAAAAATTCATTGTTCATAATAAAATGTATTCAAAAATATGTGTACTTTTAACTGCCTGTAACTTTTGGAACAGTCTATATAAAACATCAGTGCTGATGTACTTTATAGAGAATTTCATGTAGATTCCAAATTTTCAGCGTACAAGTTGCTAGGTTTAATGGTTTAAAAGCTACAGGCAAAATAGAGAAAATGAGCTAGACAAAAATGCATTGTTCATAATAAAAAGTATTCAGAAATATGTGTACATTTAACTGCCTGTAACTTTTGGAACAGCCTATATAAAACATCAGTGCTGATGAACTTTATATATAATTTCATGTAGATTCCAAATTTTCAGCGTACAAGTTGCTAGCTTGAATGGTTTAAAAGCTACAGGCAAAAATAGAGAGAATGAGCTAGGCAAAAATTCATTGTTCATTATAAATAGTATTCAAAATTATGTGTACTTTGAACTGCCTGCAACTTTTGGAACAGCTTATATAAATCAGCAGTGCTGATGTATATTGTATAGAATTTGATGTAGATTCCAAATTTTCAGCGTACCAGTTGCTAGCTTTAATGGTTTAAAAGCTACAGGCAAAAATAGAGAGAATGAGCTAGGCAAAAATTCATTGTTCATTATAAATAGTATTCAAAATTATGTGTACTTTGAACTGCCTGCAACTTTTGGAACAGCTTATATAAATCAGCAGTGCTGATGTATATTGTATAGAATTTCATGTAGATTCCAAATTTTCAGCGTACCAGTTGCTAGCTTTAATGGTTTAAAAGCTACAGGCAAAAATAGAGAGAATGAGCTAGGCAAAAATTCATTGTTCATAATAAAAAGTATTCAAAAATATGTGTACTTTTAACTGCCTGTAACTTTTGGAACAGCCTATATACAACATCAGTGCTGATGTACTTTATAGAGAATTTCATGTTGATTCCAAATGTTCTGCGTACAAGTTGCTAGCTTTAATGGTTTAAAAGCTACAGGCAAAAATAGAGAGACTCAGCTAGGCAAAACTTCATTGTTCATAATAAATAGTATTCAAAAATATGTGTACATTTAACTGCCTGTAACTTTTGGAACAGCTTATATAAATCATCAGTGCTGATGTATATTGTACAGAATTTCATGTAGATTCCAAATTTTCAGCGTACCAGTTGCTAGCTTTAATGGTTTAAAAGCTACAGGCAAAAATAGAGAGAATGAGCTAGGCAAAAATTCATTGTTCATAATAAAAAGTATTCAAAAATATGTGTACTTTTAACTGCCTGTAACTTTTGGAACAGCCTATATAAAACATCAGTGCTGATGTACTTTATAGAGAATTTCATGTAGATTCCAAATGTTCTGCGTACAAGTTGCTAGCTTTAATGGTTTAAAAGCTACAGGCAAAAATAGAGAGACTCAGCTAGGCAAAACTTCATTGTTCATAATAAATAGTATTCAAAAATATGTGTACATTTAACTGCCTGTAACTTTTGGAACAGCTTATATAAATCATCAGTGCTGATGTATATTGTACAGAATTTCATGTAGATTCCAAATTTTCAGCGTACCAGTTGCTAGCTTTAATGGTTTAAAAGCTACAGGCAAAAATAGAGAGAATGAGCTAGGCAAAAATTCATTGTTCATAATAAAAAGTATTCAAAAATATGTGTACTTTTAACTGCCTGTAACTTTTGGAACAGCCTATATAAAACATCAGTGCTGATGAACTTTATATATAATTTCATGTAGATTCCAAATTTTCAGCGTACAAGTTGCTAGCTTGAATGGTTTAAAAGCTACAGGCAAAAATAGAGAGAATGAGCTAGGCAAAAATTCATTGTTCATTATAAATAGTATTCAAAATTATGTGTACTTTGAACTGCCTGCAACTTTTGGAACAGCTTATATAAATCAGCAGTGCTGATGTATATTGTATAGAATTACATGTAGCTTCCAAATTTTCAGCGTACCAGTTGCTAGCTTTAATGGTTTAAAAGCTACAGGCAAAAATAGAGAGAATGAGCTAGGCAAAAATTCATTGTTCATAATAAAAAGTATTCAAAAATATGTGTACTTTTAACTGCCTGTAACTTTTGGAACAGCCTATATAAAACATCAGTGCTGATGTATATTGTATAGAATATCATGTAGATTCCAAATTTTCAGCGTACAAGTTGCTAGCTTTAATGGTTTAAAAGCTACAGGCAAAAATAGAGAGAATGAGCTAGGCAATTATTCATTGTTCATAATAAATAGTATTCAAAAATATGTGTACATTTAAGTGCCTGTAACTTTTGGAACAGCTTATATAAATCATCAGTGCTGATGTATATTGTATAGAATTTCATGTAGATTCCAAATTTTCAGCGTACCAGTTGCTAGCTTTAATGGTTTAAAAGCTACAGGCAAAAATAGAGAGAATGAGCTAGGCAAAAATTCATTGTTCATAATAAAATGTATTCAAAAATATGTGTACTTTTAACTGCCTGTAACTTTTGGAACAGTCTATATAAAACATCAGTGCTGATGTACTTTATAGAGAATTTCATGTAGATTCCAAATTTTCAGCGTACAAGTTGCTAGGTTTAATGGTTTAAAAGCTACAGGCAAAATAGAGAAAATGAGCTAGACAAAAATGCATTGTTCATAATAAAAAGTATTCAGAAATATGTGTACATTTAACTGCCTGTAACTTTTGGAACAGCCTATATAAAACATCAGTGCTGATGAACTTTATATATAATTTCATGTAGATTCCAAATTTTCAGCGTACAAGTTGCTAGCTTGAATGGTTTAAAAGCTACAGGCAAAAATAGAGAGAATGAGCTAGGCAAAAATTCATTGTTCATTATAAATAGTATTCAAAATTATGTGTACTTTGAACTGCCTGCAACTTTTGGAACAGCTTATATAAATCAGCAGTGCTGATGTATATTGTATAGAATTTCATGTAGATTCCAAATTTTCAGCGTACCAGTTGCTAGCTTTAATGGTTTAAAAGCTACAGGCAAAAATAGAGAGAATGAGCTAGGCAAAAATTCATTCTTCATTATAAATAGTATTCAAAATTATGTGTACTTTGAACTGCCTGCAACTTTTGGAACAGCTTATATAAATCAGCAGTGCTGATGTATATTGTATAGAATTTCATGTAGATTCCAAATTTTCAGCGTACCAGTTGCTAGCTTTAATGGTTTAAAAGCTACAGGCAAAAATAGAGAGAATGAGCTAGGCAAAAATTCATTGTTCATAATAAAAAGTATTCAAAAATATGTGTACTTTTAACTGCCTGTAACTTTTGGAACAGCCTATATACAACATCAGTGCTGATGTACTTTATAGAGAATTTCATGTTGATTCCAAATGTTCTGCGTACAAGTTGCTAGCTTTAATGGTTTAAAAGCTACAGGCAAAAATAGAGAGACTCAGCTAGGCAAAACTTCATTGTTCATAATAAATAGTATTCAAAAATATGTGTACATTTAACTGCCTGTAACTTTTGGAACAGCTTATATAAATCATCAGTGCTGATGTATATTGTACAGAATTTCATGTAGATTCCAAATTTTCAGCGTACCAGTTGCTAGCTTTAATGGTTTAAAAGCTACAGGCAAAAATAGAGAGAATGAGCTAGGCAAAAATTCATTGTTCATAATAAAAAGTATTCAAAAATATGTGTACTTTTAACTGCCTGTAACTTTTGGAACAGCCTATATAAAACATCAGTGCTGATGTACTTTATAGAGAATTTCATGTAGATTCCAAATGTTCTGCGTACAAGTTGCTAGCTTTAATGGTTTAAAAGCTACAGGCAAAAATAGAGAGACTCAGCTAGGCAAAACTTCATTGTTCATAATAAATAGTATTCAAAAATATGTGTACATTTAACTGCCTGTAACTTTTGGAACAGCTTATATAAATCATCAGTGCTGATGTATATTGTACAGAATTTCATGTAGATTCCAAATTTTCAGCGTACCAGTTGCTAGCTTTAATGGTTTAAAAGCTACAGGCAAAAATAGAGAGAATGAGCTAGGCAAAAATTCATTGTTCATAATAAAAAGTATTCAAAAATATGTGTACTTTTAACTGCCTGTAACTTTTGGAACAGCCTATATAAAACATCAGTGCTGATGAACTTTATATATAATTTCATGTAGATTCCAAATTTTCAGCGTACAAGTTGCTAGCTTGAATGGTTTAAAAGCTACAGGCAAAAATAGAGAGAATGAGCTAGGCAAAAATTCATTGTTCATTATAAATAGTATTCAAAATTATGTGTACTTTGAACTGCCTGCAACTTTTGGAACAGCTTATATAAATCAGCAGTGCTGATGTATATTGTATAGAATTACATGTAGCTTCCAAATTTTCAGCGTACCAGTTGCTAGCTTTAATGGTTTAAAAGCTACAGGCAAAAATAGAGAGAATGAGCTAGGCAAAAATTCATTGTTCATAATAAAAAGTATTCAAAAATATGTGTACTTTTAACTGCCTGTAACTTTTGGAACAGCCTATATAAAACATCAGTGCTGATGTATATTGTATAGAATATCATGTAGATTCCAAATTTTCAGCGTACAAGTTGCTAGCTTTAATGGTTTAAAAGCTACAGGCAAAAATAGAGAGAATGAGCTAGGCAATTATTCATTGTTCATAATAAATAGTATTCAAAAATATGTGTACATTTAAGTGCCTGTAACTTTTGGAACAGCTTATATAAATCATCAGTGCTGATGTATATTGTATAGAATTTCATGTAGATTCCAAATTTTCAGCGTACCAGTTGCTAGCTTTAATGGTTTAAAAGCTACAGGCAAAAATAGAGAGAATGAGCTAGGCAAAAATTCATTGTTCATAATAAAATGTATTCAAAAATATGTGTACTTTTAACTGCCTGTAACTTTTGGAACAGTCTATATAAAACATCAGTGCTGATGTACTTTATAGAGAATTTCATGTAGATTCCAAATTTTCAGCGTACAAGTTGCTAGGTTTAATGGTTTAAAAGCTACAGGCAAAATAGAGAAAATGAGCTAGACAAAAATGCATTGTTCATAATAAAAAGTATTCAGAAATATGTGTACATTTAACTGCCTGTAACTTTTGGAACAGCCTATATAAAACATCAGTGCTGATGAACTTTATATATAATTTCATGTAGATTCCAAATTTTCAGCGTACAAGTTGCTAGCTTGAATGGTTTAAAAGCTACAGGCAAAAATAGAGAGAATGAGCTAGGCAAAAATTCATTGTTCATTATAAATAGTATTCAAAATTATGTGTACTTTGAACTGCCTGCAACTTTTGGAACAGCTTATATAAATCAGCAGTGCTGATGTATATTGTATAGAATTTCATGTAGATTCCAAATTTTCAGCGTACCAGTTGCTAGCTTTAATGGTTTAAAAGCTACAGGCAAAAATAGAGAGAATGAGCTAGGCAAAAATTCATTGTTCATTATAAATAGTATTCAAAATTATGTGTACTTTGAACTGCCTGCAACTTTTGGAACAGCTTATATAAATCAGCAGTGCTGATGTATATTGTATAGAATTTCATGTAGATTCCAAATTTTCAGCGTACCAGTTGCTAGCTTTAATGGTTTAAAAGCTACAGGCAAAAATAGAGAGAATGAGCTAGGCAAAAATTCATTGTTCATAATAAAAAGTATTCAAAAATATGTGTACTTTTAACTGCCTGTAACTTTTGGAACAGCCTATATACAACATCAGTGCTGATGTACTTTATAGAGAATTTCATGTTGATTCCAAATGTTCTGCGTACAAGTTGCTAGCTTTAATGGTTTAAAAGCTACAGGCAAAAATAGAGAGACTCAGCTAGGCAAAACTTCATTGTTCATAATAAATAGTATTCAAAAATATGTGTACATTTAACTGCCTGTAACTTTTGGAACAGCTTATATAAATCATCAGTGCTGATGTATATTGTACAGAATTTCATGTAGATTCCAAATTTTCAGCGTACCAGTTGCTAGCTTTAATGGTTTAAAAGCTACAGGCAAAAATAGAGAGAATGAGCTAGGCAAAAATTCATTGTTCATAATAAAAAGTATTCAAAAATATGTGTACTTTTAACTGCCTGTAACTTTTGGAACAGCCTATATAAAACATCAGTGCTGATGTACTTTATAGAGAATTTCATGTTGATTCCAAATGTTCTGCGTACAAGTTGCTAGCTTTAATGGTTTAAAAGCTACAGGCAAAAATAGAGAGACTCAGCTAGGCAAAACTTCATTGTTCATAATAAATAGTATTCAAAAATATGTGTACATTTAACTGCCTGTAACTTTTGGAACAGCTTATATAAATCATCAGTGCTGATGTATATTGTACAGAATTTCATGTAGATTCCAAATTTTCAGCGTACCAGTTGCTAGCTTTAATGGTTTAAAAGCTACAGGCAAAAATATAGAGAATGAGCTAGGCAAAAATTCATTGTTCATAATAAAAAGTATTCAAAAATATGTGTACTTTTAACTGCCTGTAACTTTTGGAACAGCCTATATAAAACATCAGTGCTGATGTATATTGTATAGAATATCATGTAGATTCCAAATTTTCAGCGTACAAGTTGCTAGCTTTAATGGTTTAAAAGCTACAGGCAAAAATAGAGAGAATGAGCTAGGCAATTATTCATTGTTCATAATAAATAGTATTCAAAAATATGTGTACATTTAAGTGCCTGTAACTTTTGGAACAGCTTATATAAATCATCAGTGCTGATGTATATTGTATAGAATTTCATGTAGATTCCAAATTTTCAGCGTACCAGTTGCTAGCTTCAATGGTTTAAAAGCTACAGGCAAAAATAGAGAGAATGAGCTAGGCAAAAATTCATTGTTCATAATAAAATGTATTCAAAAATATGTGTACTTTTAACTGCCTGTAACTTTTGGAACAGTCTATATAAAACATCAGTGCTGATGTACTTTATAGAGAATTTCATGTAGATTCCAAATTTTCAGCGTACAAGTTGCTAGGTTTAATGGTTTAAAAGCTACAGGCAAAATAGAGAAAATGAGCTAGACAAAAATGCATTGTTCATAATAAAAAGTATTCAGAAATATGTGTACATTTAACTGCCTGTAACTTTTGGAACAGCCTATATAAAACATCAGTGCTGATGAACTTTATATATAATTTCATGTAGATTCCAAATTTTCAGCGTACAAGTTGCTAGCTTGAATGGTTTAAAAGCTACAGGCAAAAATAGAGAGAATGAGCTAGGCAAAAATTCATTGTTCATTATAAATAGTATTCAAAATTATGTGTACTTTGAACTGCCTGCAACTTTTGGAACAGCTTATATAAATCAGCAGTGCTGATGTATATTGTATAGAATTTCATGTAGATTCCAAATTTTCAGCGTACCAGTTGCTAGCTTTAATGGTTTAAAAGCTACAGGCAAAAATAGAGAGAATGAGCTAGGCAAAAATTCATTGTTCATTATAAATAGTATTCAAAATTATGTGTACTTTGAACTGCCTGCAACTTTTGGAACAGCTTATATAAATCAGCAGTGCTGATGTATATTGTATAGAATTTCATGTAGATTCCAAATTTTCAGCGTACCAGTTGCTAGCTTTAATGGTTTAAAAGCTACAGGCAAAAATAGAGAGAATGAGCTAGGCAAAAATTCATTGTTCATAATAAAAAGTATTCAAAAATATGTGTACTTTTAACTGCCTGTAACTTTTGGAACAGCCTATATACAACATCAGTGCTGATGTACTTTATAGAGAATTTCATGTTGATTCCAAATGTTCTGCGTACAAGTTGCTAGCTTTAATGGTTTAAAAGCTACAGGCAAAAATAGAGAGACTCAGCTAGGCAAAACTTCATTGTTCATAATAAATAGTATTCAAAAATATGTGTACATTTAACTGCCTGTAACTTTTGGAACAGCTTATATAAATCATCAGTGCTGATGTATATTGTACAGAATTTCATGTAGATTCCAAATTTTCAGCGTACCAGTTGCTAGCTTTAATGGTTTAAAAGCTACAGGCAAAAATAGAGAGAATGAGCTAGGCAAAAATTCATTGTTCATAATAAAAAGTATTCAAAAATATGTGTACTTTTAACTGCCTGTAACTTTTGGAACAGCCTATATAAAACATCAGTGCTGATGTACTTTATAGAGAATTTCATGTTGATTCCAAATGTTCTGCGTACAAGTTGCTAGCTTTAATGGTTTAAAAGCTACAGGCAAAAATAGAGAGACTCAGCTAGGCAAAACTTCATTGTTCATAATAAATAGTATTCAAAAATATGTGTACATTTAACTGCCTGTAACTTTTGGAACAGCTTATATAAATCATCAGTGCTGATGTATATTGTACAGAATTTCATGTAGATTCCAAATTTTCAGCGTACCAGTTGCTAGCTTTAATGGTTTAAAAGCTACAGGCAAAAATATAGAGAATGAGCTAGGCAAAAATTCATTGTTCATAATAAAAAGTATTCAAAAATATGTGTACTTTTAACTGCCTGTAACTTTTGGAACAGCCTATATAAAACATCAGTGCTGATGTATATTGTATAGAATATCATGTAGATTCCAAATTTTCAGCGTACAAGTTGCTAGCTTTAATGGTTTAAAAGCTACAGGCAAAAATAGAGAGAATGAGCTAGGCAATTATTCATTGTTCATAATAAATAGTATTCAAAAATATGTGTACATTTAAGTGCCTGTAACTTTTGGAACAGCTTATATAAATCATCAGTGCTGATGTATATTGTATAGAATTTCATGTAGATTCCAAATTTTCAGCGTACCAGTTGCTAGCTTCAATGGTTTAAAAGCTACAGGCAAAAATAGAGAGAATGAGCTAGGCAAAAATTCATTGTTCATAATAAAATGTATTCAAAAATATGTGTACTTTTAACTGCCTGTAACTTTTGGAACAGTCTATATAAAACATCAGTGCTGATGTACTTTATAGAGAATTTCATGTAGATTCCAAATTTTCAGCGTACAAGTTGCTAGGTTTAATGGTTTAAAAGCTACAGGCAAAATAGAGAAAATGAGCTAGACAAAAATGCATTGTTCATAATAAAAAGTATTCAGAAATATGTGTACATTTAACTGCCTGTAACTTTTGGAACAGCCTATATAAAACATAACTGCCTGTAACTTTTGGAACAGGCTATATAAAACATCAGTGCTGATGGGGTCCGTGAAGTTGGAGTTACAATATCACAATGCCACATCTTGCTTCACATAGTTATATTTTGCTCATTTTTTGCTATTTTTGCTGTACATCGTGAAATTTTTGCTGTAGCTATTCTCAAGTTATAAACAAATAAAAAATGTAACTCCATCTTCACGCTGGTGTTACAACTAACTTTAATCGAAAATGCTTTGGCACTGCCATATTTTGCTCATTTTTTGCTATTCTTTGCTGTATAGCATTAATTTTTTGCTTAATCCATTCTTAAGTTATAATCAAATTAAAAATGTAACTCCATCTTCACGCTAGAGTTACAACTAACGTAAATCAAAAATGTTTTGGTACTGCCATATTTTGCTCATTTTTTGCTATTTTATGCCGTATAGCATGAATTTTTTGCTTAATCCATTCTTAAGTTATAAACAAATTAAAAATGTAACTCCATCTTCACGCTAGAGTTACAACTAACTTAAATCAAAAATGTTTTGGTATTGCCATATTTTACTCATTTTTTGCTATTTATTGCTGTATAGCATTAATTTTTTGCTTAATCCATTCTTAAGTTATAAACAAATTAAAAATCTAACTCCATCTTCACGCTAGAGTTACATCTAACTTAAATCAAAAATGTTTTGGCATTCCCATATTTTACTCATTTTTTGCTATTTTTTGCTGTATAGCATGCATTTTTTGCTTAATGTAACTTCATCTTCACGCTAGAGTTTTAGGAATGCATACAAACTCCTAAATACACACATATCAATCAGTACATTTCTTGGCATATACATTTTTCTATCGTACAAATATGTCACTTGAAGTTATATTGCCCTGTTCATTTCTCACCATGTACATTTGTTACTTGTGTACAAATCTATACCATGAAGTTGCTGCGCTTCAAAGAATTCAAACTTGGCGCGTTAATTGCATCTCGAATTACACTTCAAAAACAAAACGTATATTAATAAAAACATGTGTAATATTTGCATTATGTTTTAGGCTAACTTTACGTTTCTAGTTTTTATTAAAAGGAATAAAATATATTTTATTTTCGAAGTGTATTTCGAGATGAGATAACGCGCCAAGTTCGAATTCTCTGATGGGCAACTTCATGGTATAGATTTGTACAGTCACGAATGTACAAGGTCCAAAATGTATAGGCAATATAACTTTAAAGGATATATTATTTGCACGTTAGGAAAATATACATGCCATGATATGTATAGAGTGATATACTCGTATGTGCAGTTCGGAATTCGTATTCCAAGCCGAATTTTTTGCTATAGTTAATCTCAAATAAATAAAAAATCTGGTATGGCTAACACAATACCTCCCGCCATTAACCGCCCGAGTCACAAAAAATATTAAGCTAATCCTTATTTTTAGATTAGCGAATTTTACTCTAATTTTGGCAGTTTATTTCTTAAAATATAGTCTAATCTAGTCCAAGTAACTACCTTTTTTGAAAATAAAATGAAGATTATATTTTAAATACCGGGATAGAATAGAATTCACTAATCCAAAAATGAGGATTAGTTTAAACTTTTTTACGAATCCTTAGTTTTTATTAATCTAAATACATACCTACATATTTACTTTTGCTGGAAACTGTATTGAATTCCTTCCCTATTGTTCTATTTACTTTTTTCTTTTAAATACGTTACTATTATTAATTTGAAATGATTAGTTCATTGACAGTGACATTTATCTGTCAATTACATACATTTGAATAACTGTTTAAGGAGTTTTGTTTGTTTAAAGCGTAGGCTCTGGGATTTAAACTATAGACAATTTTATAACTTTATCCATAATATATGTAGAGATAGTATTAATGCAAATCTGTAGAAAATTTAATAATCTTTAAATTTTATTATAACGTTAATTTCGAAAAAATAACATTTAAAGATATTTTTCGAAGAAAAACTATCTTGAGCTTCCTATAAAGTGCCATTTCCTGTTATCTAATTTACACCAAAATCTAATGGACTCTTTCCATAATAGAAAAAGTTCGAAATACAAGGTTTCAAAGTTTTCTGAAACATCATCGTGAAAATGTTAAAATTGGTTTCTAGGGACCTTAGAACCTGCTCATTTACCAAAATCTCGATATGCGATTTTTAGCACGATCCCTATACCTCCCTTACCAATGGCAGGGGGAGATAAAAAAATGTTTCTAACTCCAACTACATAAATCAAACTAACTTAAATAGAAACTTGCCGCTATTAATATCTTGTTAAATTCATATTTGGATGAAAGATGAAGAATATGGAATGAGAATAAATATACAGATAACTAAAGTAATGAGAATAGCTACGGAAGAGGCACCCATATACATATGATTGGAAGCAGATAGGGTAAAACAAGTAATTATTTAGGTATCTATTTATCGTAATCAAACCATACATAACATAGTTATTAAAAATACAAAATATACTAATATAAAATCGTTAATTTGGTAGTAATATAGTATATTAGGCCAAGTACATCACTTGGCATTAACTAGGACGGCGAGAAAAACCAAAACCCTGGCAGAGAAGTGATCTAGCTAAATTGTACTCTTCCAGAAAATTCACAATTTAGAGCTGCTGATGTTGCTTTAGCCAGGTCTTCTCTCGTGCATTCCTTTTGTAAGTTGGTGCCAATGAGCAGGTGAGCAATTGTTTGTTTGTACGTGGCCACATGACCACAGATGCCAACAAGAACGTCACCTAATGCACAGAACTCACTTTAGGAAATTCGGGGAGGTTATTGTTGATGAGTTCTGTGCGATAGGTGACGTTATTGATGGTATTTTTTAAAGTAAGTAAATAGTTACATGAAAATGAAGTGATTTTTGTCCAGGTGGCGGAAAACTTTCAAATTACACATGAGAAGTCGCTTTACGAAGTGGATGTCCTTTTCGTGAAATGTATAATTACATCTTCTGGATTCAACATACGATATACATGTATCGTATAATATTTTACATAAAATTTTAAAATAAAATATTCTTCTGCAGTGATGGATTTACGCATAGGCACAGTAGGCACGTGCCTACGGCGGCAAATTTTCGGGGGCGGCAAATTTTTTAGAAATTTAAATTTTAATAAATATTCGCCGATCAAAAAGCGCGACGTTTTCTGATGGTAAATTCATATAAAGTTGTGACGGCTGGAGCCGTTACAATTGTAAAAATATTAATTGACTTAAACTGTATAAATTATAAAATATAATAAAAGATAACAATTTTTATTTTACGTGAACGTTACCAAAAAATGACAAAATATCAATGAATGTTTATTTTCTTTTCGTCACCCCAGTTTCCAAAACAATCCCCCAAACCTCACTTGATTTCCTTGATTCCCCCCATGTGACTGAATGCACATTATAAAGTAAGATTTTTTAAATACTTTTTATTATTCTAGTGAATTTGTAATTATCGTGTTTTTTAGGGACTTAGGTGATGGAATATGTGCTCTATTTTCAACAAATATCCAAATAATAGAAATCATGTTTTATACTTTTCAGGGCCGGCTTGAGGCAGGTGCGAATGGTGCAACGCAACCGCACCAGGCCCCAGCCTTCAAAGGAAAAAAAGCCCCGCGATTTGTAAACAATTCATATGTATTTACTACTAATTAGTTCAATATTTTTGTATTCTTTAAAATTTTAATCTTACAACTCTTCAGATTAAAAATAAAAATTTGATGTGTACAATAAATTATTGATTACAATAATGAAAATGACTATTTACATAAATAATTATATATTTTACTTTTCAATTTATCACACTCTTCTTAATTTGCCGTCCATAGTAAATGTCTAAGCAGCGTAATGCCTTGGCGGTCATTCAATCTCAAAATCTTATGTACCTAACATAAAATGAAAATGGCAAGAAGTATTGTGCTAGTCACAACAATTTTATTTATGAGATTAAAAAAGCTGTCAATCTGATGGTGCAGGTCTTAGATGTTCGTAGAAACTACCTATACAGAAAAATAATTTGAATATGAATTTTTACCTCTCGCTAAGAGAGGCATTGGATTCATGCTAAAAATCGCATATCCAGATTTTAGTGAATAAGCACGTTTTAAGGTCCCTAGAATCCGATTATAACATTTTAACGATGATGTCCGTATGTGTGTGTCTGTGTGTGTGTGTGTGTGTGTGTGTGTGTGTGTGTGTGTGTGTGTGTGTGTGTGTGTGTGTGTGTGTGTGTGTGTGTGTGTGCGTGTGAGGGTGCATGTGTGTATGTGTGTGTGTGTGTGTGTGTGTGTGTGTGTGTGTGTGTGTGTGTGTGTGTGTGTCAGAGTGCGCGCGTGCGCGTGTTTTGGTAACAATTGGACAACCGGAAGTAGTAGTTACAAGGAAAAATCATCTAAATATTATTTATCGAAAATTTATGTAAATACTTATATTAAAGAACGTTAAATTCTTTATTCGATAAATATAAATTCATTATTATATCTTCTATAGATTTAGAGATAAAGAAATGCATACAAAATAATTTGATGTAAAAATTCTCAGATCAAACTACTTCAAGGCAAGAAATTCAAATGTTTGTAATTGACACATAAATGTCACTGTCAAAAATATTTGTATGATACTGTCAAAAATATTTGTACATCATTATGTCAAAAAGTCAACAATGCAAAAGAATATACGTAAAAAAGAATGTAAAAGGAATTTGCGCAAAAATGACGAATATAAAGAAAAAGAAAAGGAAAGTAGAAAAAGAAAATTTCAGGGTATTGAATATAAAGAAAATGTATGTATTGTACACAATTTATATTAAAATATCCCATAGATTTTACAAATACAGAAACAAATCAAACAAAACCTAAAGGTAAAGATAAAAAAATTATTCAAATAAATTTTTGATAATATAAAAATTCTATTAAATTAAAACTTTCAATTAAAACTATTCGTATATGTGAGAATTATTTTGTAGTGAGACTTGAATATATGTATTTGTATTTAAAAATATTTTTCGTTTAATGCGTAAAACCAAGTAAAATATCTGGCGAGAGGTTATGTGCTGGCCACATCAAATTTTTTTCTGGGGAACCAGGTTCGATCCCGACCGACGCCAAATATTTCGAATTTTAAATGGCACAAAACTGACCCCTTTGGTGCACTCTCCACGCCAGCAATGAGTGCCCGTGAGGTGACGCCTGGTAAACGCCCACACGGTACAAATATGTCATTATCATTACCGAAATCTGTGTACAAAGCAGATTGGCACACCCAGCAATGGGTGATATTCCGTGATTATATATTTATTTATTTTTTATGAATTAGAAATGTTTTTACTGAAGTTTTTTTTTTTAAAGAAAAGCCGGTTTATAATTGATTGACCATTGTGTATTTATGTTATTTTCAAGAGCCCCACAGTAAAATCTTGCATATTACCCAACAAAAGATCAAGCCGGCCCTGTCGGTAATTGTAACGTATCTTTAATTTTACATTTATTAAATTATTAAAAATTCAAACTCATCTTAATTTAATCAAAAATAAATCTAAAGCGAAAAGTGGAAATATTAAAAAACATTAATATTTCACCATTATTATAATTTTTGGTTAATATTTAAAAATTTTATTTCGTCCGTTAAAAAACTGCACTTTCTCATTAAAATGTGTTCATAAAGTTTGTAGGTATTTTTCAACATAATAAAAGCAGAAAGAAAGGTACATTTTTGTAAAGCAAACGGGTGAAAAAATTAAATGCTATAGCAATTTTTTATTCACGCTTATATTGTAAACGAAAAAAAAAAAATTGTATGCAACTAGAGTAAAACCTACTGCTCGTGTGGTCAAACTTCCTATTCGTGAAATGAGACTATACTTTTAATATTCTAAAAAGGCGGCAATTTTCTGGGCAAAATTCTTAATCCGCCTCTGTTCTTCTGTTTAATATTGTTTAAATGAATAAACATTATTATATATTTTATAAAATCAAAAATAATTTTATATTTCATTACTGGCCTGTAGCACCGCTTATAGTTAATGCCTTAAGTATAAATTAACAAAAAAAAGTGCATATCGAAATTTTAACAGCAATATTTAACAAATCATTAGACATTTCGTTTATATTGCCAATTTAACCAAAAGTTAAATTTTAACTACATGCAGTGCAAGTTCAACTGGCTATACAAATTTTAATTTAATCTTAAATAAAAATTTGTAATATGAATATATAATGATAACCTACTCATTCCATATTCTTCATCTTTCATCGAAATATGAATTTAACAAGATATTAATAGCGGCAAGTTTCTATTTAAGTTAGTTTGATTTATGAAGTTGGAGTTAGAAACATTTTTTTACCTCCCGCTACCATTGGTAAGGGAGGTATAGGGATCGTGCTAAAAATCGCATATCGAGATTTTGGTAAAGGAGCAGGTTCTAAGGTCCCTAGAAACCAATTTTAACATTTTCACGATGATGTCTGTGTGTATATGTGTATGTATGTGTGGATCCTCACTCTAACTCAAATACTATTATTCAGAAAACTTTGAAACCTTGTATTTCGAACTTTTTCTATTATGGAAAGAGTCCATTAGATTTTGGTGTAAATCAGATAACAGGAAATGGCACTTTATAGGAAGCTCAAAATAATTTTTCTTCGAAAAATACCTCTAAATGTTATTTTTTCGAAATTAACGTTATTATAAAAATTAAAAATTATTAAATTTTCTACAGATTTGCATTAATACTTTTTCTACATATATTAGGGATAAAGTTATAAAATTATCTATAGTTTAAATCCCAGATCCTACGCTTTAAACAAACAAAACTCCTTACACAGTTCTTCAAATGTATGTAACTGACAGATAAATGTCACTGTCAATGAACTAATCATTTCAAATTAATAATAGTAACGTATTTAAAAGAAAAAAGTAAATAGAACAATAGGAAAGGAATTCAATACAGTTTCCAGCTAAAGTAAATATGTAGGTATGTATTTAGATTAATAAAAATTAAGGATTCGTAAAAAAGTTTAAGCTAATCCTCATTTTTGGATTAGTGAATTCTATTCTATCCCGGTATTTAAAATATAATCTTCATTTTATTATCAAAAAAGGTAGTTACTTGGATTAGATTAGACTATATTTTAAGAAATAAACTGCCAAAATTAGAGTAAAATTCGCTAATATAAAAATAAGGATTAGCTTAATATTTTTTGTGACTCGGGCAGTTAATGGCGGGAGGTATTGTGTTAGCCATACCAGATTTTTTATTTATTTGAGATTAACTATAGCAAAAAATTCGGCTTGGAATACGAATTCCGAACTGCACATACGAGTATATCACTCTATACATATCTTGGCATGTATATTTTCCTAACGTGCAAATATATCCTTTAAAGTTATATTGCCTATACATTTTGGGCCTTGTACATTCGTGACTGTACAAATCTATAGCATGAAGTTGCCCATCAGAGAATTCGAACTTGGCGCGTTATCTCATCTCGAAATACACTTCGAAAATAAAATATATTTTATTCCTTTTAATAAAAACTAGAAACGTAAAGTTAGCTTAAAACATAATGCAAATATTACGCATGTTTTTATTAAAATACGTTTGTACACAGTAACAAATGTACATGGCGAGAAATGAACAGGGCAATATAACTTCAAGTGACATATTTGTACGATAGAAAAATGTATATGCCAAGAAATGTACTGATTGATATGTGTGTATTTAGGAGTTTGTATGCATTCCTAAAACTCTAGCGTGAAGATGGAGTTACATTAAGCAAAAAATGCATGCTATACAGCAAAAAATAGCAAAAAATGAGTAAAATATGGGAATGCCAAAACATTTTTGATTTAAGTTACATGTAACTCTAGCGTGAAGATGGAGTTACATTTTTAATTTGTTTATAACTTAAGAATGGATTAAGCAAAAAATTAATGCTATACAGCAAAAATTAGCAAAAAATGAGTAAAATATGGCTGTGCCAAAGCATTTTCGATTTAAGTTAGTTGTAACACCAGCGTGAAGATGGAGTTATATTTTTAATTTGTTTATAACTTAAGAATGGATTAAGCAAAAAATTCATGCTATACGGCATAAAATAGCAAAAAATGAGCAAAATATGGCAGTACCAAAACATTTTTGATTTAAGTTAGTTGTAACTCTAGCGTGAAGATGGAGTTACATTTTTAATTTGATTATAACTTAAAAATGAATTAAGCAAAAAATTAATGCTATACAGCAAAAAATAGCAAAAAATGAGCAAAATATGGAAGTACCAAAATATTTTTGATTTAAGTTAGTTGTAACTCTAGCGTGAAGATGGAGTTACATTTTTAATTTGATTATAACTTAAGAATGGATTAAGCAAAAAATTAATGCTATACAGCAAAAAATAGCAAAAAATGAGCAAAATATGGCTGTGCCAAAGCATTTTCGATTTAAGTTAGTTGTAACACCAGCGTGAAGATGGAGTTACATTTTTTATTTGTTTATAACTTGAGAATAGATATAGCAAAAATTTCATGATGTACAGCAAAAATAGCAAAAAATGAGCAAAATATAACTAGGTGAAGCAAGATGTGGCATTGTGATATTGTAACTCCAACTTCACGGACCCGTGCTGATGTACTTTATAGAGAATTTCATGTAGATTCCAAATTTTCAGCGTACAAGTTGCTAGGTTTAATGGTTTAAAAGCTACAGGCAAAATAGAGAAAATGAGCTAGACAAAAATGCATTGTTCATAATAAAAAGTATTCAGAAATATGTGTACATTTAACTGCCTGTAACTTTTGGAACAGCCTATATAAAACATCAGTGCTGATGAACTTTATATATAATTTCATGTAGATTCCAAATTTTCAGCGTACAAGTTGCTAGCTTGAATGGTTTAAAAGCTACAGGCAAAAATAGAGAGAATGAGCTAGGCAAAAATTCATTGTTCATTATAAATAGTATTCAAAATTATGTGTACTTTGAACTGCCTGCAACTTTTGGAACAGCTTATATAAATCAGCAGTGCTGATGTATATTGTATAGAATTTCATGTAGATTCCAAATTTTCAGCGTACCAGTTGCTAGCTTTAATGGTTTAAAAGCTACAGGCAAAAATAGAGAGAATGAGCTAGGCAAAAATTCATTGTTCATTATAAATAGTATTCAAAATTATGTGTACTTTGAACTGCCTGTAACTTTTGGAACAGCTTATATAAATCATCAGTGCTGATGTATATTGTACAGAATTTCATGTAGATTCCAAATTTTCAGCGTACCAGTTGCTAGCTTTAATGGTTTAAAAGCTACAGGCAAAAATATAGAGAATGAGCTAGGCAAAAATTCATTGTTCATAATAAAAAGTATTCAAAAATATGTGTACTTTTAACTGCCTGTAACTTTTGGAACAGCCTATATAAAACATCAGTGCTGATGTACTTTATAGAGAATTTCATGTTGATTCCAAATGTTCTGCGTACAAGTTGCTAGCTTTAATGGTTTAAAAGCTACAGGCAAAAATAGAGAGACTCAGCTAGGCAAAACTTCATTGTTCATAATAAATAGTATTCAAAAATATGTGTACATTTAACTGCCTGTAACTTTTGGAACAGCTTATATAAATCATCAGTGCTGATGTATATTGTACAGAATTTCATGTAGATTCCAAATTTTCAGCGTACCAGTTGCTAGCTTTAATGGTTTAAAAGCTACAGGCAAAAATAGAGAGAATGAGCTAGGCAAAAATTCATTGTTCATAATAAAAAGTATTCAAAAATATGTGTACTTTTAACTGCCTGTAACTTTTGGAACAGCCTATATAAAACATCAGTGCTGATGTACTTTATAGAGAATTTCATGTTGATTCCAAATGTTCTGCGTACAAGTTGCTAGCTTTAATGGTTTAAAAGCTACAGGCAAAAATAGAGAGACTCAGCTAGGCAAAACTTCATTGTTCATAATAAATAGTATTCAAAAATATGTGTACATTTAACTGCCTGTAACTTTTGGAACAGCTTATATAAATCATCAGTGCTGATGTATATTGTGCAGAATTTCATGTAGATTCCAAATTTTCAGCGTACCAGTTGCTAGCTTTAATGGTTTAAAAGCTACAGGCAAAAATAGAGAGAATGAGCTAGGCAAAAATTCATTGTTCATAATAAAAAGTATTCAAAAATATGTGTACTTTTAACTGCCTGTAACTTTTGGAACAGCCTATATAAAACATCAGTGCTGATGAACTTTATATATAATTTCATGTAGATTCCAAATTTTCAGCGTACAAGTTGCTAGCTTGAATGGTTTAAAAGCTACAGGCAAAAATAGAGAGAATGAGCTAGGCAAAAATTCATTGTTCATAATAAAAAGTATTCAAAAATATGTGTACTTTTAACTGCCTGTAACTTTTGGAACAGCCTATATAAAACATCAGTGCTGATGTACTTTATAGAGAAGTTCATGTAGATTCCAAATGTTCTGCGTACAAGTTGCTAGCTCTAATGGTTTAAAAGCTACAGGCAAAAATAGAGAGAATCAGCTAGGCAAAAATTCATTGTTCATAATAAATAGTATTCAAAAATATGTGTACATTTAACTGCCTGTAACTTTTGGAACAGCTTATATAAATCATCAGTGCTGATGTATATTGTATAGAATTTCATGTAGATTCCAAATTTTCAGCGTACCAGTTGCTAGCTTTAATGGTTTAAAAGCTACAGGCAAAAAATAGAGAGAATGAGCTAGGCAAAAATTCATTGTTCATAATAAAAAGTATTCAAAAATATGTGTACTTTTAACTGCCTGTAACTTTTGGAACAGCCTATATAAAACATCAGTGCTGATGTACTTTATAGAGAATTTCATGTAGATTCCAAATGTTCTGCGTACCAGTTGCTAGCTTTAATGGTTTAAAAGCTACAGGCAAAAATAGAGAGAATGAGCTAGGCAAAAATTCATTGTTCATAATAAATAGTATTCAAAAATATGTGTACATTTAACTGCCTGTAACTTTTGGAACAGCTTATATAAATCATCAGTGCTGAAGTATATTGTATAGAATTTCATGTAGATTCCAAATTTTCAGCGTACAAGTTGCTAGCTTGAATGGTTTAAAAGCTACAGGCAAAAATAGAGAGAATGAGCTAGGCAAAAATTCATTGTTCATTATAAATAGTATTCAAAATTATGTGTACTTTGAACTGCCTGCAACTTTTGGAACAGCTTATATAAATCAGCAGTGCTGATGTATATTGTATAGAATTACATGAAGATTCCAAATTTTCAGCGTACCAGTTGCTAGCTTTAATGGTTTAAAAGCTACAGGCAAAAATAGAGAGAATGAGCTAGGCAAAAATTCATTGTTCATAATAAAAAGTATTCAAAAATATGTGTACTTTTAACAGCCTGTAACTTTTGGAACAGCCTATATAAAACATCAGTGCTGATGTACTTTATAGAGAAGTTCATGTAGATTCCAAATGTTCTGCGTACAAGTTGCTAGCTTTAATGGTTTAAAAGCTACAGGCAAAAATAGAGAGAATCAGCTAGGCAAAAATTCATTGTTCATAATAAAAAGTATTCAAAAATATGTGTACTTTTAACAGCCTGTAACTTTTGGAACAGCCTATATAAAACATCAGTGCTGATGTACTTTATAGAGAAGTTCATGTAGATTCCAAATGTTCTGCGTACAAGTTGCTAGCTTTAATGGTTTAAAAGCTACAGGCAAAAATAGAGAGAATCAGCTAGGCAAAAATTCATTGTTCATAATAAAAAGTATTCAAAAATATGTGTACTTTTAACTGCCTGTAACTTTTGGAACAGCCTATATAAAACATCAGTGCTGATGTACTTTATAGAGAATTTCATGTAGATTCCAAATGTTCTGCTTACCAGTTGCTAGCTTGAATGGTTTAAAAGCTACAGGCAAAAATAGAGAGAATGAGCTAGGCAAAAATTCATTGTTCATTATAAATAGTATTCAAAATTATGTGTACTTTGAACTGCCTGCAACTTTTGGAACAGCTTATATAAATCAGCAGTGCTGATGTATATTGTATAGAATTACATGTAGATTCCAAATTTTCAGCGTACCAGTTGCTAGCTTTAATGGTTTAAAAGCTACAGGCAAAAATAGAGAGAATCAGCTAGGCAAAAATTCATTGTTCATAATAAAAAGTATTCAAAAATATGTGTACTTTTAACAGCCTGTAACTTTTGGAACAGCCTATATAAAACATCAGTGCTGATGCACTTTATAGAGAAGTTCATGTAGATTCCAAATGTTCTGCGTACAAGTTGCTAGCTTTAATGGTTTAAAAGCTACAGGCAAAAATAGAGAGAATCAGCTAGGCAAAAATTCATTGTTCATAATAAATAGTATTCAATAATATGTGTACATTTAACTGCCTGTAACTTTTGGAACAGCTTATATAAATCATCAGTGCTGATGTATATTGTATAGAATTTCATGTAGATTCCAAATTTTCAGCGTACCAGTTGCTAGCTTTAATGGTTTAAAAGCTACAGGCAAAAAATAGAGAGAATGAGCTAGGCAAAAATTCATTGTTCATAATAAAAAGTATTCAAAAATATGTGTACTTTTAACTGCCTGTAACTTTTGGAACAGCCTATATAAAACATCAGTGCTGATGTACTTTATAGAGAATTTCATGTAGATTCCAAATGTTCTGCGTACCAGTTGCTAGCTTTAATGGTTTAAAAGCTACAGGCAAAAATAGAGAGAATGAGCTAGGCAAAAATTCATTGCTCATAATAAATAGTATTAAAAAATATGTGTACATTTAACTGCCTGTAACTTTTGGAACAGCTTATATAAATCATCAGTGCTGAAGTATATTGTATAGAATTTCATGTAGATTCCAAATTTTCAGCGTACAAGTTGCTAGCTTGAATGGTTTAAAAGCTACAGGCAAAAATAGAGAGAATGAGCTAGGCAAAAATTCATTGTTCATTATAAATAGTATTCAAAATTATGTGTACTTTGAACTGCCTGCAACTTTTGGAACAGCTTATATAAATCAGCAGTGCTGATGTATATTGTATAGAATTTCATGTAGATTCCAAATTTTCAGCGTACAACTTGCTAGCTTTAATGGTTTAAAAGCTACAGGCAAAAATAGAGAGAATGAGCTAGGCAAAAATTCATTGTTCATAATAAATAGTATTCAAAAATATGTGTACTTTTAACTGCCTGTAACTTTTGGAACAGCTTATATAAATCATCAGTGCTGATGTATATTGTATAGAATTTCATGTAGATTCCAATTTTTCAGCGTACAAGTTGCTAGCTTTAATGGTTTAAAAGCTACAGGCAAAAATAGAGAGAATGAGCTAGACAAAAATTCATTGTTCATAATAAATAGTATTCAAAAATATGTGTACTTTTAACTGCCTGTACCTTTTGGAACAGCTTATATAAATCATCAGTGCTGATGTATATAGTATAGAATTTCATGTAGATTCCAAATTTTCAGCGTACAAGTTGCTAGCTTTAATGGTTTAAAAGCTACAGGCAAAAATAGAGAGAATGAGCTAGGCAAAAATTCATTGTTCATAATAAAAAGTATTCAAAAATATGTGTACTTTTAACTGCCTGTAACTTTTGGAACAGCTTATATAAATCATCAGTGCTGATGTATATTGTATAGAATTTCATGTAGATTCCAAATTGTCAGCGTACCAGTTGCTAGCTTTAATGGTTTAAAAGCTACAGGCAAAAATAGAGAGAATGAGCTAGACAAAAATGCATTGTTCATAATAAAAAGTATTCAAAAATATGTGTACATTTAAGTGCCTGTAACTTTTGGAACAGCTTATATAAATCATCAGTGCTGATGTATATTGTATAGAATTTCATGTAGATTCCAAATTTTCAGCGAACCAGTTGCTAGCTTTAATGGTTTAAAAGCTACAGGCAAAAATAGAGAGAATGAGCTAGGCAAAAATTCATTGTTCATAATAAAATGTATTCAAAAATATGTGTACTTTTAACTGCCTGTAACTTTTGGAACAGTCTATATAAAACATCAGTGCTGATGTACTTTATAGAGAATTTCATGTAGATTCCAAATTTTCAGCGTACAAGTTGCTAGGTTTAATGGTTTAAAAGCTACAGGCAAAATAGAGAAAATGAGCTAGACAAAAATGCATTGTTCATAATAAAAAGTATTCAGAAATATGTGTACATTTAACTGCCTGTAACTTTTGGAACAGCCTATATAAAACATCAGTGCTGATGAACTTTATATATAATTTCATGTAGATTCCAAATTTTCAGCGTACAAGTTGCTAGCTTGAATGGTTTAAAAGCTACAGGCAAAAATAGAGAGAATGAGCTAGGCAAAAATTCATTGTTCATTATAAATAGTATTCAAAATTATGTGTACTTTGAACTGCCTGCAACTTTTGGAACAGCTTATATAAATCAGCAGTGCTGATGTATATTGTATAGAATTTCATGTAGATTCCAAATTTTCAGCGTACCAGTTGCTAGCTTTAATGGTTTAAAAGCTACAGGCAAAAATAGAGAGAATGAGCTAGGCAAAAATTCATTGTTCATTATAAATAGTATTCAAAATTATGTGTACTTTGAACTGCCTGCAACTTTTGGAACAGCTTATATAAATCAGCAGTGCTGATGTATATTGTATAGAATTTCATGTAGATTCCAAATTTTCAGCGTACCAGTTGCTAGCTTTAATGGTTTAAAAGCTACAGGCAAAAATAGAGAGAATGAGCTAGGCAAAAATTCATTGTTCATAATAAAAAGTATTCAAAAATATGTGTACTTTTAACTGCCTGTAACTTTTGGAACAGCCTATATAAAACATCAGTGCTGATGTACTTTATAGAGAATTTCATGTTGATTCCAAATGTTCTGCGTACAAGTTGCTAGCTTTAATGGTTTAAAAGCTACAGGCAAAAATAGAGAGACTCAGCTAGGCAAAACTTCATTGTTCATAATAAATAGTATTCAAAAATATGTGTACATTTAACTGCCTGTAACTTTTGGAACAGCTTATATAAATCATCAGTGCTGATGTATATTGTACAGAATTTCATGTAGATTCCAAATTTTCAGCGTACCAGTTGCTAGCTTTAATGGTTTAAAAGCTACAGGCAAAAATAGAGAGAATGAGCTAGGCAAAAATTCATTGTTCATAATAAAAAGTATTCAAAAATATGTGTACTTTTAACTGCCTGTAACTTTTGGAACAGCCTATATAAAACATCAGTGCTGATGTACTTTATAGAGAATTTCATGTTGATTCCAAATGTTCTGCGTACAAGTTGCTAGCTTTAATGGTTTAAAAGCTACAGGCAAAAATAGAGAGACTCAGCTAGGCAAAACTTTATTGTTCATAATAAATAGTATTCAAAAATATGTGTACATTTAACTGCCTGTAACTTTTGGAACAGCTTATATAAATCATCAGTGCTGATGTATATTGTACAGAATTTCATGTAGATTCCAAATTTTCAGCGTACCAGTTGCTAGCTTTAATGGTTTAAAAGCTACAGGCAAAAATAGAGAGAATGAGCTAGGCAAAAATTCATTGTTCATAATAAAAAGTATTCAAAAATATGTGTACTTTTAACTGCCTGTAACTTTTGGAACAGCCTATATAAAACATCAGTGCTGATGTACTTTATAGAGAATTTCATGTTGATTCCAAATGTTCTGCGTACAAGTTGCTAGCTTTAATGGTTTAAAAGCTACAGGCAAAAATAGAGAGACTCAGCTAGGCAAAACTTCATTGTTCATAATAAATAGTATTCAAAAATATGTGTACATTTAACTGCCTGTAACTTTTGGAACAGCTTATATAAATCATCAGTGCTGATGTATATTGTACAGAATTTCATGTAGATTCCAAATTTTCAGCGTACCAGTTGCTAGCTTTAATGGTTTAAAAGCTACAGGCAAAAATAGAGAGAATGAGCTAGGCAAAAATTCATTGTTCATAATAAAAAGTATTCAAAAATATGTGTACTTTTAACTGCCTGTAACTTTTGGAACAGCCTATATAAAACATCAGTGCTGATGTACTTTATAGAGAATTTCATGTTGATTCCAAATGTTCTGCGTACAAGTTGCTAGCTTTAATGGTTTAAAAGCTACAGGCAAAAATAGAGAGACTCAGCTAGGCAAAACTTCATTGTTCATAATAAATAGTATTCAAAAATATGTGTACATTTAACTGCCTGTAACTTTTGGAACAGCTTATATAAATCATCAGTGCTGATGTATATTGTACAGAATTTCATGTAGATTCCAAATTTTCAGCGTACCAGTTGCTAGCTTTAATGGTTTAAAAGCTACAGGCAAAAATAGAGAGAATGAGCTAGGCAAAAATTCATTGTTCATAATAAAAAGTATTCAAAAATATGTGTACTTTTAACTGCCTGTAACTTTTGGAACAGCCTATATAAAACATCAGTGCTGATGTACTTTATAGAGAATTTCATGTTGATTCCAAATGTTCTGCGTACAAGTTGCTAGCTTTAATGGTTTAAAAGCTACAGGCAAAAATAGAGAGACTCAGCTAGGCAAAACTTCATTGTTCATAATAAATAGTATTCAAAAATATGTGTACATTTAACTGCCTGTAACTTTTGGAACAGCTTATATAAATCATCAGTGCTGATGTATATTGTACAGAATTTCATGTAGATTCCAAATTTTCAGCGTACCAGTTGCTAGCTTTAATGGTTTAAAAGCTACAGGCAAAAATAGAGAGAATGAGCTAGGCAAAAATTCATTGTTCATAATAAAAAGTATTCAAAAATATGTGTACTTTTAACTGCCTGTAACTTTTGGAACAGCCTATATAAAACATCAGTGCTGATGTACTTTATAGAGAATTTCATGTTGATTCCAAATGTTCTGCGTACAAGTTGCTAGCTTTAATGGTTTAAAAGCTACAGGCAAAAATAGAGAGACTCAGCTAGGCAAAACTTCATTGTTCATAATAAATAGTATTCAAAAATATGTGTACATTTAACTGCCTGTAACTTTTGGAACAGCTTATATAAATCATCAGTGCTGATGTATATTGTACAGAATTTCATGTAGATTCCAAATTTTCAGCGTACCAGTTGCTAGCTTTAATGGTTTAAAAGCTACAGGCAAAAATATAGAGAATGAGCTAGGCAAAAATTCATTGTTCATAATAAAAAGTATTCAAAAATATGTGTACTTTTAACTGCCTGTAACTTTTGGAACAGCCTATATAAAACATCAGTGCTGATGTACTTTATAGAGAATTTCATGTTGATTCCAAATGTTCTGCGTACAAGTTGCTAGCTTTAATGGTTTAAAAGCTACAGGCAAAAATAGAGAGACTCAGCTAGGCAAAACTTCATTGTTCATAATAAATAGTATTCAAAAATATGTGTACATTTAACTGCCTGTAACTTTTGGAACAGCTTATATAAATCATCAGTGCTGATGTATATTGTACAGAATTTCATGTAGATTCCAAATTTTCAGCGTACCAGTTGCTAGCTTTAATGGTTTAAAAGCTACAGGCAAAAATAGAGAGAATGAGCTAGGCAAAAATTCATTGTTCATAATAAAAAGTATTCAAAAATATGTGTACTTTTAACTGCCTGTAACTTTTGGAACAGCCTATATAAAACATCAGTGCTGATGAACTTTATATATAATTTCATGTAGATTCCAAATTTTCAGCGTACAAGTTGCTAGCTTGAATGGTTTAAAAGCTACAGGCAAAAATAGAGAAAATGAGCTAGGCAAAAATTCATTGTTCATAATAAAAAGTATTCAAAAATATGTGTACTTTTAACTGCCTGTAACTTTTGGAACAGCCTATATAAAACATCAGTGCTGATGTACTTTATAGAGAAGTTCATGTAGATTCCAAATGTTCTGCGTACAAGTTGCTAGCTTTAATGGTTTAAAAGCTACAGGCAAAAATAGAGAGAATGAGCTAGGCAAAAATTCATTGTTCATTATAAATAGTATTCAAAATTATGTGTACTTTGAACTGCCTGCAACTTTTGGAACAGCTTATATAAATCAGCAGTGCTGATGTATATTGTATAGAATTACATGTAGATTCCAAATTTTCAGCGTACCAGTTGATAGCTTTAATGGTTTAAAAGCTACAGGCAAAAATAGAGAGAATCAGCTAGGCAAAAATTCATTGTTCATAATAAAAAGTATTCAAAAATATGTGTACTTTTAACAGCCTGTAACTTTTGGAACAGCCTATATAAAACATCAGTGCTGATGCACTTTATAGAGAAGTTCATGTAGATTCCAAATGTTCTGCGTACAAGTTGCTAGCTTTAATGGTTTAAAAGCTACAGGCAAAAATAGAGAGAATCAGCTAGGCAAAAATTCATTGTTCATAATAAATAGTATTCAAAAATATGTGTACATTTAACTGCCTGTAACTTTTGGAACAGCTTATATAAATCATCAGTGCTGATGTATATTGTACAGAATTTCATGTAGATTCCAAATTTTCAGCGTACCAGTTGCTAGCTTTAATGGTTTAAAAGCTACAGGCAAAAATATAGAGAATGAGCTAGGCAAAAATTCATTGTTCATAATAAAAAGTATTCAAAAATATGTGTACTTTTAACTGCCTGTAACTTTTGGAACAGCCTATATAAAACATCAGTGCTGATGTACTTTATAGAGAAGTTCATGTAGATTCCAAATGTTCTGCGTACAAGTTGCTAGCTTTAATGGTTTAAAAGCTACAGGCAAAAATAGAGAGAATGAGCTAGGCAAAAATTCATTGTTCATTATAAATAGTATTCAAAATTATGTGTACTTTGAACTGCCTGCAACTTTTGGAACAGCTTATATAAATCAGCAGTGCTGATGTATATTGTATAGAATTACATGTAGATTCCAAATTTTCAGCGTACCAGTTGATAGCTTTAATGGTTTAAAAGCTACAGGCAAAAATAGAGAGAATCAGCTAGGCAAAAATTCATTGTTCATAATAAAAAGTATTCAAAAATATGTGTACTTTTAACAGCCTGTAACTTTTGGAACAGCCTATATAAAACATCAGTGCTGATGCACTTTATAGAGAAGTTCATGTAGATTCCAAATGTTCTGCGTACAAGTTGCTAGCTTTAATGGTTTAAAAGCTACAGGCAAAAATAGAGAGAATCAGCTAGGCAAAAATTCATTGTTCATAATAAATAGTATTCAAAAATATGTGTACATTTAACTGCCTGTAACTTTTGGAACAGCTTATATAAATCATCAGTGCTGATGTATATTGTATAGAATTTCATGTAGATTCCAAATTTTCAGCGTACCAGTTGCTAGCTTTAATGGTTTAAAAGCTACAGGCAAAAAATAGAGAGAATGAGCTAGGCAAAAATCCATTGTTCATAATAAAAAGTATTCAAAAATATGTGTACTTTTAACTGCCTGTAACTTTTGGAACAGCCTATATAAAACATCAGTGCTGATGTACTTTATAGAGAATTTCATGTAGATTCCAAATGTTCTGCGTACCAGTTGCTAGCTTTAATGGTTTAAAAGCTACAGGCAAAAATAGAGAGAATGAGCTAGGCAAAAATTCATTGTTCATAATAAAAAGTATTCAAAAATATGTGTACATTTAACTGCCTGTAACTTTTGGAACAGCTTATATAAATCATCAGTGCTGAAGTATATTGTATAGAATTTCATGTAGATTCCAAATTTTCAGCGTACAAGTTGCTAGCTTGAATGGTTTAAAAGCTACAGGCAAAAATAGAGAGAATGAGCTAGGCAAAAATTCATTGTTCATTATAAATAGTATTCAAAATTATGTGTACTTTGAACTGCCTGCAACTTTTGGAACAGCTTATATAAATCAGCAGTGCTGATGTATATTGTATAGAATTTCATGTAGATTCCAAATTTTCAGCGTACAACTTGCTAGCTTTAATGGTTTAAAAGCTACAGGCAAAAATAGAGAGAATGAGCTAGGCAAAAATTCATTGTTCATAATAAATAGTATTCAAAAATATGTGTACTTTTAACTGCCTGTAACTTTTGGAACAGCTTATATAAATCATCAGTGCTGATGTATATTGTATAGAATTTCATGTAGATTCCAATTTTTCAGCGTACAAGTTGCTAGCTTTAATGGTTTAAAAGCTACAGGCAAAAATAGAGAGAATGAGCTAGACAAAAATTCATTGTTCATAATAAATAGTATTCAAAAATATGTGTACTTTTAACTGCCTGTACCTTTTGGAACAGCTTATATAAATCATCAGTGCTGATGTATATAGTATAGAATTTCATGTAGATTCCAAATTTTCAGCGTACAAGTTGCTAGCTTTAATGGTTTAAAAGCTACAGGCAAAAATAGAGAGAATGAGCTAGGCAAAAATTCATTGTTCATAATAAAAAGTATTCAAAAATATGTGTACTTTGTGACGTGCACGCGACGTCGTCCTTCCGCAAAGGGGTGAGGAGTCCGGCTTCTCAGTCGAGACGGGGGGTTCGTAATTTTAAATGAGGGCGCCACACCATTCTGAGCAGTGCGCTCACCCAACCAAATGGTGATGGCCGTCAGGACACGTGACCTTGAAACGTAAGTGACCCAGGGACTGCGACTTGGGACAAAGATGGCTGAAAATGCTGAAGACTGGAGTGAGAGTGCGGAGGTAAGGTTGGTTAAATAAAAGATCCGGTTGAACTTAACTATTTGGTTCACTATTGCAAGAATTGTACACACATGTAAAAAAAAAATAATAATAATAAATATAAATGTGAAAGGCACAATGTCTCGGCGAAGTTAGTCGTAAAAATTGAGTTCTCGGTAATAAAATTGGAGCACACGGTGTCCGAGCTTGATACCTACTTGCGCGATGACAAATTAACAAAACCTCCACCTTGAACTGTCCGTAGCGTGCCCTCCTGGGCACGGACACCCAACGCACACCTAGCGTATCGACTTCGCGGACTACAGGTTGATCAACCGAGAGGCGAACCGGGTGTCCGGAATTAGGGGTACGCGGAAAAACAGTGCAACGCGATCGGTGAGTACCAACAATGTACCAATAAAAGGAATGCACAATCAAAAGTAGCAAGTTCAAGACAAAATGTCCCCTTACAAAAGTACAAAATACCATAAACAAAATATAAATACTTGAACTCAATTGCTCAGAATATACCACTAACATTTGACTGCCAACTCCATAAAATTGCGCTCAATTTTGACAATTGTTACTCTAAATACTACAATCAAATAGTTACTTAACATTACCCAAAAAAAAAATTGTAAATGAGAGTTCTTAAAAAAAATCCACGTAAATAAATTTTAAAACCAAAATGACTCAAGTTTACTCAAGTTCTAAACGATGCGCACAAATTTCAGCAAACCAAAGTTATGAAATGTTACACTTAGCTGCACTCTGCCGTAACGAAGAATGGACCGCAAGGGTAGATGGACTGGAACCTTCCTCAACTCTCACTCTGTTGCGATCCTGGTGGTCTGGGCGAAGAGAAACGGGGTGAAGGCGAGCTCCGTCTCGAACCCTTCGAGACGCACGTAGATGAAAATAATCACTCGACGATGCCTTCAGCCCTTGGCGGGATGGTGGAAAGTCTATAGAGGTTGAGACACGAACCACGGGCACTTAAACTGATCCCCACATGGGAATTCCGACGCAGGTTATCCAAAATTAACCGAAGTCACCCAAAACCGTACAACGGAATATGTAATTCGGCGAACTAATCCCCCAAACACGGGTAATAATCAACTAGAATATTTAACACTCGACCGAAATTACTTAAAAGCGCCGTAAGACTCGCTACTCAGAAAACTCTCGCCAAAAGATGCCCGTTCACTTGTAACGACTTACACCAAGTGCCCGATTTTTCACTTAAGACTTGTAAAAATCCGAATATTCAAAGACGAAAAAAAAGAGAGAGAAGATATTCAACCTTGCACTTAAAGTACACCCCAAAACTATTTAAATAAAACACGAAATATTACATTCATAATTTTTAATATAGGATAGGGTTAATCTAAGGATAATAGGATGGTTGAATCCTGGTAAGTAATTGCCCTAAATAATTAAATATAATTTACTTATTTGCAATTCAACTTTAAAATCTAACATAGTGTCGCCACCTGGCGGCATAACGAAAAACGACACGGGCGGTCAATCCAATGTTACTAATAATTAACAAATGTCAAACTGTAAACAAATGTATAAAATAAAACTGAATATAATAAACTGAAAATGGAACTATTTAATTTTGAAACCAAAGAGCTACAGGGTTTAAGAAGAAAAACTGAGTAAGTGAATTTAATATAACTGTGAAATAATTAATGATAAATTTATTACAACAAAGTATACTATTTTAGGTTAGAATGCAGATACGCGGACAGGAATGGATAAAATGAGGAAATTAGGACGAAGGACAAAATTAGAACGTAACAAATCCCTCCCCAACTCCCGTGAGGGAAAATTCCTAAAATTTTGCCTCAAAACAAAACTAACATGTCGAAATAAACTACAAATCCTTATTGGAAACCTTTTCGTCATCATTATCAATAGGGCCTGGTTTCAAGTCCTTTACATGCCAAATGCCACGCTCCTTACCACTGACGTCCTCCAACTCGTAAGTGACGTCCGAAATCTTTTTGCGTATTTTAAACGGCCCTACGTATTTAGCCGCTAACTTACTAGCAAAATTGTCAGCTGCGCTAGACAATTTAAAGTTCTTTCGCCAAACCTGCTGTCCTTCGTGATATACCATCGGCCTCCGACGAAGATTATACCGTGCTCTAGCTTGAGTCTGCGCTTGATCCAGCCGTTTACGCACCTCTGCGTAAATTTTCACAAACCGTGCTGGTCGCTGCTCACGCACCTCTTCACGGTCAAAAGTTATATCACCACGGCCATCTATAGCGTCCACCGGATAATCTCGACCACTCAAGATCTGCTCTCGTCCAAAGTTCACAAAGTATGGTGTGAGACCAGTGGCCTCGTGAACTAAATTACGGATGGCACACGTGACTGAAGGTAGATAATGAAACCATTGTTGTTGACGGTCTTTAATGTATGATGATAACATGGTTTTAATCACTCTGTTCACCCTCTCGGTGGGATTGTTTTGCGGGTGATAGAGCGCATTGAAAAGGATAGCAACGTCATATTTCGCACACACATTGCGAAATTCACCACTGCGAAACTGAACCCCGTTATCGCAGATGATGTATTGCGGCGCGCCAAATAATAAGAAGACGTACTCCTCCATGAAACGAGATATTGCCGGTGCTGTCGCAGCCCGAAGTGGAAAAGTGAGCACAAATTTACTAAAGTAATCGCACACAACCAAAATATATTTGTACCCTTTTGCAGATGGTGGCAATGGGCCGATTAGGTCCGTACTGATGAGTTGAAATGGACGGAATACTCGCGGTCTAGTCCCCATTAACCCTGGTGGACTTTTCTGTACCACTTTGTGTTCAGCGCATATGATACATCCATTAACGTACGCCACAACATCAGCCTTCATTTTGGGCCAATAATATTTCTGTTTCAACTTATTGTACGTTTTAGTGATGCCAGGGTGTCCAGATGTTGGCAAATCATGTACCAATTTTAAAATTTCCTGACGCTGGTCCTTGGGAATTACTCTTTTCCACGCAACCTCTTCGTCAGTGAGACTGGGATTTCGAGGTCGAACATGCTTGTATAAGCTATCGTTATGGATCTTCCAGGTAGAAAATTTCCGTGATTTATTCTCGATGACTTTTTGCTTCATTTTTGAATACCATCTATCTGTCGTAGGAAGTTGCGCAACAGTTAAATGAATGTTGTCGATTTTCGGCACAGAACGCGAAAGACAGTCGGGGACCACATGCTCCTTCCCTTTCCGGTGTATGACCTCAAAGTCATATTGCTGCAGCTTAACAGCCCAACGGCACAACCTACCCGAGGGATCCTTCAAATTAATGAGCCACGTCAACGAAGCATGATCCGTGACGACTGTGAAACGCGAGCCTTCTAAATAGGGGCGAAGTTTTTGTATTGCCCAAACGACTGAAAGGCACTCCCGCTCAGTGGTGGAATAGTTGCGTTCATGCTTAGTCAAGGATCGACTCAGAAAACATATGACGCGTTCCCCATCTGAATTTACTTGCGTCAGAACCGCACCTAAACCATAACCACTTGCGTCGGTTTGAACTACAAAGGGCTGAGAAAAATCGGGACAATTTAAAACTGGAGCAGAGATCAGACACTCCTTCAGCCTCTGAAATGATTCCTGACACTCTTCCGTCCAGTGCCACTTCCGATTCTTCTTCAACAGATTTGTGAGTGGATTACTGATCGTGGCAAAGTCCTTAACAAACCTACGATACCAGGACGCCATACCCAAGAAACTGCGCACGTCAGCCACACTACTTGGCGTCGGTATCCCCAAGATGGCATTCACCTTGTCCGGATCAACCCTTAACCCACGCTTATCCACAACATACCCCAAGTATCGTAGTTCCGACCTGAAAAACTGACATTTATCTCTGTTCAAGGTCAATCCCGCTTTGAAAAGTCGATCGAAAATTTTTTGCAATATTTCTAGATGTTGTTCGAAACTTTCTGAGATAACGATCACATCGTCGAGATAAACAAAAACGAAAGGCTCAAGGTCAGCCTGCAACACCTCATCGATCAAACGCTGCCAGGTTGCCGGGGCATTTGTGAGCCCGAATGGCATCCGTTTGAACTGGAATAGTCCACGTCCCGGAATTGTGAACGCAGTGAACTCTCGACTACACGCACTCATCGGAATCTGCCAGTACGCTGATTTTATGTCTAATGAACTTAGATACTTAGCACCTCGTAACCGATCTAAGATTCCAGATACGTAAGGGAGTGGATACGCATCCTTTTTGGTGACCTTATTGAGTCTCCTGAAGTCTACACAGAAGCGGTAGCCGCCATCCTTCTTCGGCACCATGAGTATAGGCGAGCTCCAAGCACTTGAGGAAGGCTCTATAATATTGTCCGCTAGCATCTTCTTCAGTTCAGCATCGATATGTACTTGAATCGCTGGCGAAACAGGGTAATATCGCTGCTTGACCGGCTCCGATTCAGTAACTATTTTATGTTGTACCCTTGATGTACATCCGATTTTGTTTGGCATCCGTTCCCAATTTTCATTTAACATCATCTGTAGTCGTAGTCGCTGTTCATCTGTTAAATCCGATGTCATTGTGTTCTGTACATTTAATGTCGCCAATCCCGTAAAATTCCAAACATCCCGTTTTAAATCAGGCACAATCCCCATCGTGCACCAAAAATCTATTCCTAAGATGATGCTACTTGTGACTTCCGGAACGACTAAAAATTTAATTAATTTAATTTGGTCCATGAGACGAACTGGAACAGTAACTGAACCCTGACTCATACACTCCTTACCGTCTGCAACCGTACAACTTGGTGCATCCGACTTGTCCAAACTGAGATCCATTCCTTTTAGAATCTCCCAACCTTCCCTACCAATAATTGACCTGGTTGCTCCCGAATCCAAGAGCCCTAAAATCCTAAACCCAAAGATTGAGATCTCTAAATAAGGACGCTGATCTTGCCCTACATGTGAGATGATAAAATTGACTATCGCCAAGTTCCTCTCATTCTCCAAGTGTTTGGCCGAAGAAAATGAGGAGGAAGACACGACACGACCATCTAGTGCCCTCCCCTTGCGTTTCCCGAACACTTGGGGCACGTCTTGGTTGTCACGTCCGCCTTCCCGCAGCGATAGCAGTGTTTCTTCCGTTCGTCTTTATCGCAATTCCGTGCTATGTGACCCTCCTCGTGGCAGTTCCAGCAAGAAAATTTTCCGCCTGAAGTAGAAGGGGTGGGAACATCCGCAGCATTAACTGCTGTCGTTTTAGAACGACCATGGTAAGCTAAATCCGATTGGAGTAAATTTTTCTTACTCGTCGGAGGAGGTTGAAATTTTTCAGCCATGAGTCGATTCTTTTCAAGCTGTTTACAGACAGTCTGCAGCTGTTCAACAGAGCTGATCTCTGTTAACCCGATTCCCTGGATATAATAAGGTAGCACATTCCTGCGCAACACTTGTAACTTTGCCTCCTCCGTAGGTGGCTTCGGCATTCTCTGAAATAAATTTACCATACTTGCCATGTAAGCACCCACCGATTCATCCGATCCTTGTGTCCGTGACCTAATTTCATCCCACAACGCCACTTCGTAGTCAAATGGTTCATATTCTTCCTTTAACAGCCTGACGAAATCATCCCATGATTTTATTTTTGAACGCGCTGACCGATACCACGTTAGCGCTTGTCCACGTAGCAGCTCTATCGCAGAATCACACAGTTCCTCCTCAGAAACGTTACGGGAAATACGGTAATCATTCACCCTTTCCAAAAATGCATGTACACTAAACTCGTGAATATTACCATCAAATTTAATATCCCAGTGCATTACCGGAATCTGTTTCCTTTTAGCAGCAGGCACTGTGGCATTTATTTTAACTGTAGGCTCTACTTTCGTTCCTGCTTGTGTCTGATGTTCCTCTTGATCTTCCGTCTTCTGAATCAGTCGATCTTCTTCAGCTCGAATGCTATCATTCAGTGTCTGTACCGACGTTTTAATGTCGTCGTCGTTACTCTCGATTCTCGCTAATCGGGAAATGACATGTTGAATTTTTGTGCAGATTTTTTGAAAGTCATAACTTGAACCCGTTCCAGAAAAATTGTCAACAAGCTCCTGAATATGTACAATTTTTGTCGAACAAATATCTACTTCCGAAGATGGGTCTAAAGCATTAACAGGAGTGTTCACGAGTTGCCCTACTTCTTCCCTACGCAATCTTTTTGCCAACTCCTGTCTCATAACATGTACCGTTAATGTCCTTGTCTCACTAATCCCACGCACGAGCAATTCATACTCCAACTCATCCCTACTCAACCTTAAGGTTTCCATATTAGCGAAAAGTGGCGGAAATTTGCCCGGAAAAAAAAATAAAGACAATAGTTTTAAACCGATTAAAACTCTCCAATTTATGTTAATATATGACAACCAAAATATACATATATACGCCTAAATATGACAACGAAATTATATTAATCCATAGTTATAAAAGTAATTATTTTTCCTAAATAGAAATCCGCAATCAAAGACTTCCCAAGCCTCGTCCAACAATGGTGACAACAATGAAAAATAACAAGGCCCTTTTCCGCAATAGGCCCTACGACGTTAGACGCCAAAATTTGATCCAAATCAAATAAAAAAGAAAATCGCGTCTTGACACAACGAGTCCCAAAACTAAATGACCCCAAAACCCAACGATACGATCCTAACCAAACGAAATGGCTCTTGAATCGCGACGCTAAATTCTCTCAACAATGACGATAACAATAAAAAAAACTACCAAGGTCCTTTCGCGCTTATAGCCCTAGGCCCTTCACGTTCACGGCCCCACGTTGGGCGCCAAAATTGTGACGTGCACGCGACGTCGTCCTTCCGCAAAGGGGTGAGGAGTCCGGCTTCTCAGTCGAGACGGGGGGTTCGTAATTTTAAATGAGGGCGCCACACCATTCTGAGCAGTGCGCTCACCCAACCAAATGGTGATGGCCGTCAGGACACGTGACCTTGAAACGTAAGTGACCCAGGGACTGCGACTTGGGACAAAGATGGCTGAAAATGCTGAAGACTGGAGTGAGAGTGCGGAGGTAAGGTTGGTTAAATAAAAGATCCGATTTGGTTCACTATTGCAAGAATTGTACACACATGTAAAAAAAAAAATAATAATAATAAATATAAATGTGAAAGGCACAATGTCTCGGCGAAGTTAGTCGTAAAAATTGAGTTCTCGGTAATAAAATTGGAGCACACGGTGTCCGAGCTTGATACCTACTTGCGCGATGACAAATTAACAAAACCTCCACCTTGAACTGTCCGTAGCGTGCCCTCCTGGGCACGGACACCCAACGCACACCTAGCGTATCGACTTCGCGGACTACAGGTTGATCAACCGAGAGGCGAACCGGGTGTCCGGAATTAGGGGTACGCGGAAAAACAGTGCAACGCGATCGGTGAGTACCAACAATGTACCAATAAAAGGAATGCACAATCAAAAGTAGCAAGTTCAAGACAAAATGTCCCCTTACAAAAGTACAAAATACCATAAACAAAATATAAATACTTGAACTCAATTGCTCAGAATATACCACTAACATTTGACTGCCAACTCCATAAAATTGCGCTCAATTTTGACAATTGTTACTCTAAATACTACAATCAAATAGTTACTTAACATTACCCAAAAAAAAAATTGTAAATGAGAGTTCTTAAAAAAAATCCACGTAAATAAATTTTAAAACCAAAATGACTCAAGTTTACTCAAGTTCTAAACGATGCGCACAAATTTCAGCAAACCAAAGTTATGAAATGTTACACTTAGCTGCACTCTGCCGTAACGAAGAATGGACCGCAAGGGTAGATGGACTGGAACCTTCCTCAACTCTCACTCTGTTGCGATCCTGGTGGTCTGGGCGAAGAGAAACGGGGTGAAGGCGAGCTCCGTCTCGAACCCTTCGAGACGCACGTAGATGAAAATAATCACTCGACGATGCCTTCAGCCCTTGGCGGGATGGTGGAAAGTCTATAGAGGTTGAGACACGAACCACGGGCACTTAAACTGATCCCCACATGGGAATTCCGACGCAGGTTATCCAAAATTAACCGAAGTCACCCAAAACCGTACAACGGAATATGTAATTCGGCGAACTAATCCCCCAAACACGGGTAATAATCAACTAGAATATTTAACACTCGACCGAAATTACTTAAAAGCGCCGTAAGACTCGCTACTCAGAAAACTCTCGCCAAAAGATGCCCGTTCACTTGTAACGACTTACACCAAGTGCCCGATTTTTCACTTAAGACTTGTAAAAATCCGAATATTCAAAGACGAAAAAAAAGAGAGAGAAGATATTCAACCTTGCACTTAAAGTACACCCCAAAACTATTTAAATAAAACACGAAATATTACATTCATAATTTTTAATATAGGATAGGGTTAATCTAAGGATAATAGGATGGTTGAATCCTGGTAAGTAATTGCCCTAAATAATTAAATATAATTTACTTATTTGCAATTCAACTTTAAAATCTAACATAGTGTCGCCACCTGGCGGCATAACGAAAAACGACACGGGCGGTCAATCCAATGTTACTAATAATTAACAAATGTCAAACTGTAAACAAATGTATAAAATAAAACTGAATATAATAAACTGAAAATGGAACTATTTAATTTTGAAACCAAAGAGCTACAGGGTTTAAGAAGAAAAACTGAGTAAGTGAATTTAATATAACTGTGAAATAATTAATGATAAATTTATTACAACAAAGTATACTATTTTAGGTTAGAATGCAGATACGCGGACAGGAATGGATAAAATGAGGAAATTAGGACGAAGGACAAAATTAGAACGTAACAACTTTTAACTGCCTGTAACTTTTGGAACAGCCTATATAAAACATCAGTGCTGATGTACTTTATAGAGAATTTCATGTAGATTCCAAATGTTCTGCGTACAAGTTGCTAGCTTTAATGGTTTAAAAGCTACAGGCAAAAATAGAGAGAATCAGCTAGGCAAAACTTCATTGTTCATAATAAATAGTATTCAAAAATATGTGTACATTTAACTGCCTGTAACTTTTGGAACAGCTTATATAAATCATCAGTGCTGATGTATATTGTATAGAATTTCATGTAGATTCCAAATTGTCAGCGTACTAGTTGCTAGCTTTAATGGTTTAAAAGCTACAGGCAAAAATAGAGAGAATGAGCTAGGCAAAAATACATTGTTCATAATAAAAAGTATTCAAAAATATGTGTACTTTTAACTGCCTGTAACTTTTGGAACAGCCTATATAAAACATCAGTGCTGATGTACTTTATAGAGAATTTCATGTAGATTCCAAATGTTCTGCGTACCAGTTGCTAGCTTTAATGGTTTAAAAGCTACAGGCAAAAATAGAGAGAATGAGCTAGGCAAAAATTCATTGTTCATAATAAATAGTATTAAAAAATATGTATACATTTAACTGCCTGTAACTTTTGGAACAGCTTACATAAATCATCAGTGCTGAAGTATATTGTATAGAATTTCATGTAGATTCCAAATTTTCAGCGTACAAGTTGCTAGCATGAATGGTTTAAAAGCTACAGGCAAAAATAGAGAGAATGAGCTAGGCAAAAATTCATTGTTCATTATAAATAGTATTCAAAATTATGTGTACTTTGAACTGCCTGCAACTTTTGGAACAGCTTATATAAATCAGCAGTGCTGATGTATATTGTATAGAATTTCATGTAGATTCCAAATTTTCAGCGTACAACTTGCTAGCTTTAATGGTTTAAAAGCTACAGGCAAAAATAGAGAGAATGAGCTAGGCAAAAATTCATTGTTCATAATAAATAGTATTCAAAAATATGTGTACTTTTAACTGCCTGTAACTTTTGGAACAGCTTATATAAATCATCAGTGCTGATGTATATTGTATAGAATTTCATGTAGATTCCAAATTTTCAGCGTACAAGTTGCTAGCTTTAATGGTTTAAAAGCTACAGGCAAAAATAGAGAGAATGAGCTAGACAAAAATTCATTGTTCATAATAAATAGTATTCAAAAATATGTGTACTTTTAACTGCCTGTACCTTTTGGAACAGCTTATATAAATCATCAGTGCTGATGTATATAGTATAGAATTTCATGTAGATTCCAAATTTTCAGCGTACAAGTTGCTAGCTTTAATGGTTTAAAAGCTACAGGCAAAAATAGAGAGAATGAGCTAGGCAAAAATTCATTGTTCATAATAAAAAGTATTCAAAACTATGTGTACTTTTAACTGCCTGTAACTTTTGGAACAGCCTATATAAAACATCAGTGCTGATGTACTTTATAGAGAATTTCATGTAGATTCCAAATGTTCTGCGTACAAGTTGCTAGCTTTAATGGTTTAAAAGATACAGGCAAAAATAGAGAGAATCAGCTAGGCAAAACTTCATTGTTCATAATAAATAGTATTCAAAAATATGTGTACATTTAACTGCCTGTAACTTTTGGAACAGCTTATATAAATCATCAGTGCTGATGTATATTGTATAGAATTTCATGTAGATTCCAAATTTTCAGCGTACCAGTTGCTAGCTTTAATGGTTTAAAAGCTACAGGCAAAAATAGAGAGAATGAGCTAGGCAAAAATTCATTGTTCATAATAAAAAGTATTCAAAAATATGTGTACTTTTAACTGCCTGTAACTTTCGGAACAGCCTATATAAAACATCAGTGCTGATGTACTTTATAGAGAATTTCATGTAGATTCCAAATGTTCTGCGTACAAGTTGCTAGCTTGAATGGTTTAAAAGCTACAGGCAAAAATAGAGAGAATGAGCTAGGCAAAAATTCATTGTTCATAATAAATAGTATTCAAAAATATGTGTACATTTAACTGCCTGTAACTTTTGGAACAGCTTATATAAATCATCAGTGCTGATGTATATTGTACAGAATTTCATGTAGATTCCAAATTTTCAGCGTACCAGTTGCTAGCTTTAATGGTTTAAAAGCTACAGGCAAAAATAGAGAGAATGAGCTAGGCAAAAATTCATTGTTCATAATAAAAAGTATTCAAAAATATGTGTACTTTTAACTGCCTGTAACTTTTGGAACAGCCTATATAAAACATCAGTGCTGATGAACTTTATATATAATTTCATGTAGATTCCAAATTTTCAGCGTACAAGTTGCTAGCTTTAATGGTTTAAAAGCTACAGGCAAAAATAGAGAGAATGAGCTAGGCAAAAATTCATTGTTCATAATAAATAGTATTCAAAAATATGTGTACTTTTAACTGCCTGTAACTTTTGGAACAGCTTATATAAATCATCAGTGCTGATGTATATTGTATAGAATTTCATGTAGATTCCAAATTTTCAGCGTACCAATTGCTAGCTTTAATGGTTTAAAAGCTACAGGCAAAAATAGAGAGAATGAGCTAGGCAAAAATTCATTGTTCATAATAAAAAGTATTCAAAAATATGTGTACTTTTAACTGCCTGTAACTTTTGGAACAGCCTATATAAAACATCAGTGCTGATGCACTTTATAGAGAATTTCATGTAGATTCCAAATGTTCTGCGTACAAGTTGCTAGCTTTAATGGTTTAAAAGCTACAGGCAAAAATAGAGAGAATCAGCTAGGCAAAAATTCATTGTTCATAATAAATAGTATTCAAAAATATGTGTACATTTAACTGCCTGTAACTTTTGGAACAGCTTATATAAATCATCAGTGCTGATGTATATTGTATAGAATTTCATGTAGATTTCAAATTTTCAGCGTACCAGTTGCTAGCTTTAATAATTTAAACGCTACAGGCAAAAATAGAGAGAATGAGCTAGGCAAAAATTCATTGTTCATAATAAAAAGTATTCAAAAATATGTGTACATTTAACTGCCTGTAACTTTTGGAACAGCCTATATAAAACATCAGTGCTGATGAACTTTATATATAATTTCATGTAGATTCCAAATTTTCAGCGTACAAGTTGCTAGCTTTAATGGTTTAAAAGCTACAGGCAAAAATAGAGAGAATGAGCTAGGCAAAAATTCATTGTTCATAATAAATAGTATTCAAAAATATGTGTACTTTTAACTGCCTGTAACTTTTGGAACAGCTTATATAAATCATCAGTGCTGATGTATATTGTATAGAATTTCATGTAGATTCCAAATTTTCAGCGTACCAGTTGCTAGCTTTAATGGTTTAAAAGCTACAGGCAAAAATAGAGAGAATGAGCTAGGCAAAAATTCATTGTTCATAATAAAAAGTATTCAAAAATATGTGTACTTTTAACTGCCTGTAACTTTCGGAACAGCCTATATAAAACATCAGTGCTGATGTACTTTATAGAGAATTTCATGTAGATTCCAAATGTTCTGCGTACAAGTTGCTAGCTTGAATGGTTTAAAAGCTACAGGCAAAAATAGAGAGAATGAGCTAGGCAAAAATTCATTGTTCATTATAAATAGTATTCAAAATTATGTGTACTTTGAACTGCCTGCAACTTTTGGAACAGCTTATATAAATCAGCAGTGCTGATGTATATTGTATAGAATTTCATGTAGATTCCAAATTTTCAGCGTACAACTTGCTAGCTTTAATGGTTTAAAAGCTACAGGCAAAAATAGAGAGAATGAGCTAGGCAAAAATTCATTGTTCATAATAAATAGTATTCAAAAATATGTGTACTTTTAACTGCCTGTAACTTTTGGAACAGCTTATATAAATCATCAGTGCTGATGTATATTGTATAGAATTTCATGTAGATTCCAAATTTTCAGCGTACAAGTTGCTAGCTTTAATGGTTTAAAAGCTACAGGCAAAAATAGAGAGAATGAGCTAGACAAAAATTCATTGTTCATAATAAATAGTATTCAAAAATATGTGTACTTTTAACTGCCTGTACCTTTTGGAACAGCTTATATAAATCATCAGTGCTGATGTATATAGTATAGAATTTCATGTAGATTCCAAATTTTCAGCGTACAAGTTGCTAGCTTTAATGGTTTAAAAGCTACAGGCAAAAATAGAGAGAATGAGCTAGGCAAAAATTCATTGTTCATAATAAAAAGTATTCAAAAATATGTGTACTTTTAACTGCCTGTAACTTTTGGAACAGCCTATATAAAACATCAGTGCTGATGAACTTTATATATAATTTCATGTAGATTCCAAATTTTCAGCGTACAAGTTGCTAGCTTTAATGGTTTAAAAGCTACAGGCAAAAATAGAGAGAATGAGCTAGGCAAAAATTCATTGTTCATAATAAATAGTATTCAAAAATATGTGTACTTTTAACTGCCTGTAACTTTTGGAACAGCTTATATAAATCATCAGTGCTGATGTATATTGTATAGAACTTCATGTAGATTCCAAATTTTCAGCGTACCAGTTGCTAGCTTTAATGGTTTAAAAGCTACAGGCAAAAATAGAGAGAATGAGCTAGGCAAAAATTCATTGTTCATAATAAAAAGTATTCAAAAATATGTGTACTTTTAACTGCCTGTAACTTTTGGAACAGCCTATATAAAACATCAGTGCTGATGTACTTTATAGAGAATTTCATGTAGATTCCAAATGTTCTGCGTACAAGTTGCTAGCTTGAATGGTTTAAAAGCTACAGGCAAAAATAGAGAGAATGAGATAGGCAAAAATTTATTGTTCATAATAAATAGTATTCAAAAATATGTGTACTTTTAACTGCCTGTAACTTTTGGAACAGCTTATATAAATCATCAGTGCTGATGTATATTGTATAGAATTTCATGTAGATTCCAAATTTTCAGCGTACAAGTTGCTAGCTTTAATGGTTTGAAAGCTTCAGGCAAAAATAGAGAGAATGAGCTAGGCAAAAATTCATTGTTCATAATAAAAAGTATTCAAAAATATGTGTACTTTTAACTGCCTGTAACTTTTGGAACAGCCTATATAAAACATCAGTGCTGATGTATATTGTATAGAATTTCATGTAGATTCCAAATTTTCAGCGTACAACTTGCTAGCTTTAATGGTTTAAAAGCTACAGGCAAAAATAGAGAGAATGAGCTAGGCAAAAATTCATTGTTCATAATAAATAGTATTCAAAAATATGTGTACTTTTAACTGCCTGTAACTTTTGGAACAGCTTATATAAATCATCAGTGCTGATGTATATTGTATAGAATTTCATGTAGATTCCAAATTTTCAGCGTACAAGTTGCTAGCTTTAATGGTTTAAAAGCTACAGGCAAAAATAGAGAGAATGAGCTAGACAAAAATTCATTGTTCATAATAAATAGTATTCAAAAATATGTGTACTTTTAACTGCCTGTACCTTTTGGAACAGCTTATATAAATCATCAGTGCTGATGTATATAGTATAGAATTTCATGTAGATTCCAAATTTTCAGCGTACAAGTTGCTAGCTTTAATGGTTTAAAAGCTACAGGCAAAAATAGAGAGAATGAGCTAGGCAAAAATTCATTGTTCATAATAAAAAGTATTCAAAAATATGTGTACTTTTAACTGCCTGTAACTTTTGGAACAGCCTATATAAAACATCAGTGCTGATGAACTTTATATATAATTTCATGTAGATTCCAAATTTTCAGCGTACAAGTTGCTAGCTTTAATGGTTTAAAAGCTACAGGCAAAAATAGAGAGAATGAGCTAGGCAAAAATTCATTGTTCATAATAAATAGTATTCAAAAATATGTGTACTTTTAACTGCCTGTAACTTTTGGAACAGCTTATATAAATCATCAGTGCTGATGTATATTGTATAGAACTTCATGTAGATTCCAAATTTTCAGCGTACCAGTTGCTAGCTTTAATGGTTTAAAAGCTACAGGCAAAAATAGAGAGAATGAGCTAGGCAAAAATTCATTGTTCATAATAAAAAGTATTCAAAAATATGTGTACTTTTAACTGCCTGTAACTTTTGGAACAGCCTATATAAAACATCAGTGCTGATGTACTTTATAGAGAATTTCATGTAGATTCCAAATGTTCTGCGTACAAGTTGCTAGCTTGAATGGTTTAAAAGCTACAGGCAAAAATAGAGAGAATGAGATAGGCAAAAATTTATTGTTCATAATAAATAGTATTCAAAAATATGTGTACTTTTAACTGCCTGTAACTTTTGGAACAGCTTATATAAATCATCAGTGCTGATGTATATTGTATAGAATTTCATGTAGATTCCAAATTTTCAGCGTACAAGTTGCTAGCTTTAATGGTTTGAAAGCTTCAGGCAAAAATAGAGAGAATGAGCTAGGCAAAAATTCATTGTTCATAATAAAAAGTATTCAAAAATATGTGTACTTTTAACTGCCTGTAACTTTTGGAACAGCCTATATAAAACATCAGTGCTGATGTACTTTATAGAGAATTTCATGTAGATTCCAAATGTTCTGCGTACCAGTTGCTAGCTTTAATGGTTTAAAAGCTACAGGCAAAAATAGAGAGAATGAGCTAGGCAAAAATTCATTGTTCATAATAAATAGTATTCAAAAATATGTGTACATTTAACTGCCTGTAACTTTTGGAACAGCTTATATAAATCATCAGTGCTGAAGTATACTGTATAGAATTTCATGTAGATTCCAAATTTTCAGCGTACCAGTTGCTAGCTTTAATGGTTTAAAAGCTACAGGCAAAAATAGAGAGAATGAGCTAGGCAAAAATTTATTGTTCATAATAAAATGTATTCAAAAATATGTGTACTTTTAACTGCCTGTAACTTTTGGAACAGCCTATAAAAAACATCAATGCTGATGAACTTTATATATAATTTCATGTAGATTCCAAATTTTCAGCGTACAAGTTGCTAGCTTTAATGGTTTAAAAGCTACAGGCAAAAATAGAGAGAATGAGCTAGGCAAAAATTCATTGTTCATAATAAATAGTATTCAAAAATATGTGTACTTTTAACTGCCTGTAACTTTTGGAACAGCTTATATAAATCATCAGTGCTGATGTATATTGTATAGAATTTCACGTAGATTCCAAATTTTCAGCGTACCAGTTGCTAGCTTTAATGGTTTAAAAGCTACAGGCAAAAATAGAGAGAATGAGCTAGGCAAAAATTCATTGTTCATAATAAAAAGTATTCAAAAATATGTGTACTTTTAACTGTCTGTAACTTTTGGAACAGTCTATATAAAACATAAGTGATGATGTACTTTATAGAGAATTTCATGTAGATTCCAAATTTTCTGCGTACCAGTTGCTAGCTTTAATGGTTTAAAAGCTACAGGCAAAAATAGAGAGAATGAGCTAGGCAAAAATTCATTGTTCATAATAAATAGTATTCAAAATTATGTGTACTTTTAACTGCCTGTAACTTTTGGAACAGGCTATATAAAACATCAGTGCTGATGTACTTTATAGAGAATTTCATGTAGATTCCAAATGTTCTGCGTACCAGTTGCTAGCTATAATGGTTTAAAAGCTGCAGGCAAAAATAGAGAGAATGAGCTAGGCAAAAATTCATTGTTCATAATAAATAGTATTCAAAAATATGTGTACATTTAACTGCCTGTAACTTTTGGAACAGCTTATATAAATCATCAGTGCTGAAGTATATTGTATAGAATTTCATGTAGATTCCAAATTTTCAGCGTACAAGTTGCTAGCTTGAATGGTTTAAAAGCTACAGGCAAAAATAGAGAGAATGAGCTAGGCAAAAATTCATTGTTCATTATAAATAGTATTCAAAATTATGTGTACTTTGAACTGCCTGCAACTTTTGGAACAGCTTATATAAATCAGCAGTGCTGATGTATATTGTATAGAATTTCATGTAGATTCCAAATTTTCAGCGTACAACTTGCTAGCTTTAATGGTTTAAAAGCTACAGGCAAAAATAGAGAGAATGAGCTAGGCAAAAATTCATTGTTCATAATAAATACTATTCAAAAATATGTGTACTTTTAACTGCCTGTACCTTTTGGAACAGCTTATATAAATCATCAGTGCTGATGTATATAGTATAGAATTTCATGTAGATTCCAAATTTTCAGCGTACAAGGTGCTAGCTTTAATGGTTTAAAAGCTACAGGCAAAAATAGAGAGAATGAGCTAGGCAAAAATTCATTGTTCATAATAAAAAGTATTCAAAAATATGTGTACTTTTAACTGCCTGTAACTTTCGGAACAGCCTATATAAAACATCAGTGCTGATGTACTTTATAGAGAATTTCATGTAGATTCCAAATGTTCTGCGTACAAGTTGCTAGCTTGAATGGTTTAAAAGCTACAGGCAAAAACAGAGAGAATGAGCTAGGCAAAAATTCATTGTTCATAATAAATAGTATTCAAAAATATGTGTACATTTAACTGCCTGTAACTTTTGGAACAGCTTATATAAATCATCAGTGCTGATGTATATTGTACAGAATTTCATGTAGATTCCAAATTTTCAGCGTACCAGTTGCTAGCTTTAATGGTTTAAAAGCTACAGGCAAAAATAGAGAGAATGAGCTAGGCAAAAATTCATTGTTCATAATAAAAAGTATTCAAAAATATGTGTACTTTTAACTGCCTGTAACTTTTGGAACAGCCTATATAAAACATCAGTGCTGATGAACTTTATATATAATTTCATGTAGATTCCAAATTTTCAGCGTACAAGTTGCTAGCTTTAATAGTTTAAAAGCTACAGGCAAAAATAGAGAGAATGAGCTAGGCAAAAATTCATTGTTCATAATAAATAGTATTCAAAAATATGTGTACTTTTAACTGCCTGTAACTTTTGGAACAGCTTATATAAATCATCAGTGCTGATGTATATTGTATAGAATTTCATGTAGATTCCAAATTTTCAGCGTACCAGTTGCTAGCTTTAATGGTTTAAAAGCTACAGGCAAAAATAGAGAGAATCAGCTAGGCAAAAATTCATTGTTCATAATAAAAAGTATTCAAAAATATGTGTACTTTTAACTGCCTGTAACTTTTGGAACAGCCTATATAAAACATCAGTGCTGATGTACTTTATAGAGAATTTCATGTAGATTCCAAATGTTCTGCGTACAAGTTGCTAGCTTGAATGGTTTAAAAGCTACAGGCAAAAATAGAGAGAATGAGATAGGCAAAAATTTATTGTTCATAATACATAGTATTCAAAAATATGTGTACTTTTAACTGCCTGTAACTTTTGGAACAGCTTATATAAATCATCAGTGCTGATGTATATTGTATAGAATTTCATGTAGATTCCAAATTTTCAGCGTACAAGTTGCTAGCTTTAATGGTTTGAAAGCTTCAGGCAAAAATAGAGAGAATGAGCTAGGCAAAAATTCATTGTTCATAATAAAAAGTATTCAAAAATATGTGTACTTTTAACTGCCTGTAACTTTTGGAACAGCCTATATAAAACATCAGTGCTGATGTACTTTATAGAGAATTTCATGTAGATTCCAAATGTTCTGCGTACAAGTTGCTAGCTTTAATGGTTTAAAAACTACAGGCAAAAATAGAGAGAATCAGCTAGGCAAAAATTCATTGTTCATAATAAATAGTATTCAAAAATATGTGTACATTTAACTGCCTGTAACTTTTGGAACAGCTTATATAAATCATCAGTGCTGATGTATATTGTATAGAATTTCATGTAGATTCCAAATTTTCAGCGTACCAGTTGCTAGCTTTAATGGTTTAAAAGCTACAGGCAAAAAATAGAGAGAATGAGCTAGGCAAAAATTCATTGTTCATAATAAAAAGTATTCAAAAATATGTGTACTTTTAACTGCCTAAAACTTTTGGAACAGCATATATAAAACATCAGTGCTGATGTACTTTATAGAGAATTTCATGTAGATTCCAAATGTTCTGCGTACCAGTTGCTAGCTTTAATGGTTTAAAAGCTACAGGCAAAAATAGAGAGAATGAGCTAGGCAAAAATTCATTGTTCATAATAAATAGTATTCAAAAATATGTGTACATTTAACTGCCTGTAACTTTTGGAACAGCTTATATAAATCATCAGTGCTGAAGTATACTGTATAGAATTTCATGTAGATTCCAAATTTTCAGCGTACCAGTTGCTAGCTTTAATGGTTTAAAAGCTACAGGCAAAAATAGAGAGAATGAGCTAGGCAAAAATTTATTGTTCATAATAAAAAGTATTCAAAAATTCGTGTACTTTTAACTGCCTGTAACTTTTGGAACAGCCTATATAAAACATCAGTGCTGATGAACTTTATATATAATTTCATGTAGATTCCAAATTTTCAGCGTACAAGTTGCTAGCTTTAATGGTTTAAAAGCTACAGGCAAAAATAGAGAGAATGAGCTAGGCAAAAATTCATTGTTCATAATAAATAGTATTCAAAAATATGTGTACTTTTAACTGCCTGTAACTTTTGGAACAGCTTATATAAATCATCAGTGCTGATGTATATTGTATAGAATTTCATGTAGATTCCAAATTTTCAGCGTACCAGTTGCTAGCTTTAATGGTTTAAAAGCTACAGGCAAAAATAGAGAGAATGAGCTAGGCAAAAATTCATTGTTCATAATAAAAAGTATTCAAAAATATGTGTACTTTTAACTGCCTGTAACTTTTGGAACAGCCTATATAAAACATCAGTGCTGATGTACTTTACAGAGAATTTCATGTAGATTCCAAATGTTCTGCGTACAAGTTGAGAGCTTTAATGGTTTAAAAGCTACAGGCAAAAATAGAGAGAATGAGCTAGGCAAAAATTCATTGTTCATAATAAATAGTATTCAAAAATATGTGTACATTTAACTGCCTGTAACTTTTGGAACAGCTTATATAAATCATCAGTGCTGATGTATATTGTATAGAATTTCATGTAGATTCCAAATTTTCAGCGTACCAGTTGCTAGCTTTAATGGTTTAAAAGCTACAGGCAAAAATAGAGAGAATGAGCTAGGCAAAAATTCATTGTTCATAATAAATAGTATTCAAAAATATGTGTACTTTTAACTGCCTGTAACTTTTGGAACAGCTTATATAAATCATCAGTGCTGATGTATATTGTATAGAATTTCATGTAGATTCCAAATTTTCAGCGTACCAGTTGCTAGCTTTAATGGTTTAAAAGCTACAGGCAAAAATAGAGAGAATGAGCTAGGCAAAAATTCATTGTTCATAATAAAAAGTATTCAAAAATATGTGTACTTTTAACTGCCTGTAACTTTTGGAACAGTCTATATAAAACATCAGTGCTGATGTACTTTACAGAGAATTTCATGTAGATTCCAAATATTCTGCGTACAAGTTGAGAGCTTTAATGGTTTAAAAGCTACAGGCAAAAATAGAGAGAATGAGCTAGGCAAAAATTCATTGTTCATAATAAATAGTATTCAAAAATATGTGTACATTTAACTGTCTGTAACTTTTGGAACAGCTTATATAAATCATCAGTGCTGATGTATATTGTATAGAATTTCATGTAGATTCCAAATTTTCAGCGTACCAGTTGCTAGCTTTAATGGTTTAAAAGCTACAGGCAAAAATAGAGAGAATGAGCTAGGCAAAAATTCATTGTTCATAATAAAAAGTATTCAAAAATATGTGTACTTTTAACTGTCTGTAACTTTTGGAACAGTCTATATAAAACATCAGTGATGATGTACTTTATAGAGAATTTCATGTAGATTCCAAATTTTCTGCGTACCAGTTGCTAGCTTTAATGGTTTAAAAGCTACAGGCAAAAATAGAGAGAATGAGCTAGGCAAAAATTCATTGTTCATAATAAATAGTATTCAAAATTATGTGTACTTTTAACTGCCTGTAACTTTTGGAACAGGCTATATAAAACATCAGTGCTGATGTACTTTATAGAGAATTTCATGTAGATTCCAAATTTTCAGCGTACAAGTTGCTAGGTTTAATGGTTTAAAAGCTTCAGGCAAACTAGAGAAAATGAGCTAGACAAAAATGCATTGTTCATAATAAAAAGTATTCAAAAATATGTGTACATTTAACTGCCTGTAACTTTTGGAACAGCCTATATAAAACATCAGTGCTGATGAACTTTATAGAGAATTTCATGTAGATTCCAAATTTTCAGCGTACAAGTTGCTAGCTTGAATGGTTTAAAAGTTACAGGCAAAAATAGAGAGAATGAGCTAGGCAAAAATTCATTGTTCATAATAAATAGTATTCAAAATTATGTGTACTTTGAACTGCCTGCAACTTTTGGAACAGCTTATATAAATCAGCAGTGCTGATGTATATTGTATAGAATTTCATGTAGATTCCAAATTTTCAGCGTACAACTTGCTAGCTTTAATGGTTTAAAAGCTACAGGCAAAAATAGAGAGAATGAGCTAGGCAAAAATTTATTGTTCATAATAAATAGTATTCAAAAATATGTGTACTTTTAACTGCCTGTAACTGTTGGAACAGCTTATATAAATCATCAGTGCTGATGTATATTGTATAGAATTTCATGTAGATTCCAAATTTTCAGCGTACAAGTTGCTAGCTTTAATTGTTTAAAAGCTACAGGCAAAAATAGAGAGAATGAGCTAGGCAAAAATTCATTGTTCATAATAAATAGTATTCATAAATATGTGTACTTTTAACTGCCTGTAACTTTTGGAACAGCTTATATAAATCATCAGTGCTGATGTATATTGTATAGAATTTCATGTAGATTCCAAATTTTTAGCGTACAAGTTGCTAGCTTTAATGGTTTAAAAGCTACAGGTAAAAATAGAGAGAATGAGCTAGGCAAAAATTCATTGTTCATAATAAATAGTATTCAAAAATATGTGTACTTTTAACTGCCTGTAACTTTTGGAACAGCTTATATAAATCATCAGTGCTGATGTACTTTATAGAGAATTTCATGTTGATTCCAAATGTTCTGCGTACAAGTTGCTAGCTTTAATGGTTTAAAAGCTACAGGCAAAAATAGAGAGAATGAGCTAGGCAAAAATTCATTGTTCATAATAAATAGTATTCAAAAATATGTGTACTTTTAACTGCCTGTAACTTTTGGAACAGCTTATATAAATCATCAGTGCTGATGTATATTGTATAGAATTTCATGTAGATTCCAAATTTTCAGCGTACAAGTTGCTAGCTTTAATGGTTTAAAAGCTACAGGCAAAAATAGAGAGAATGAGCTAGGCAAAAATTCATTGTTCATAATAAAAAGTATTCAAAAATATGTGTACTTTTAACTGCCTGTAACTTTTGGAACAGCCTATATAAAACATCAGTGCTGATGGACTTTATAGAGAATTTCATGTAGATTCCAAATTTTCTGCGTACCAGTTGCTAGCTTTAATGGTTTAAAAGCTACAGGCAAAAATAGAGAGAATGAGCTAGGCAAAAATTCATTGTTCATAATAAATAGTATTCAAAAATATGTGTACTTTTAACTGCCTGTAACTTTTGGAACAGCTTATATAAATCATCAGTGCTGATGTATATTGTATAGAATTTCATGTAGATTCCAAATTTTCAGAGGACAAGTTGCTAGCTTTAATGGTTCAAAAGCTACAGGCAAAAATAGAGAGAATAAGCTAGGCAAAAATTCATTGTTAATAATAAATAGTATTCAAAATTATGTGTACTTTTAACTGCCTGTAACTTTTGGAACAGCCTATATAAAACATCAGTGCTGATGGACTTTATAGAGAATTTCATGTAGACTCCAAATTTTCTGCGTACCAGTTGCTAGCTTTAATGGTTTAAAAGCTACAGGCAAAAATAGAGAGAATGAGCTAGGCAAAAATTCATTGTTCATAATAAATAGTATTCAAAAATATGTGTACTTTTAACTGACTGTAAGTTTTGGAACAGCTTATATAAATCATCAGTGCTGATGTATATTGTATAGAATTTCATGTAGATTCCAAATTTTCAGAGTACAAGTTGCTAGCTTTAATGGTTCAAAAGCTACAGGCAAAAATAGAGAGAATGAGCTAGGCAAAAATTCATTGTTAATAATAAATAGTATTCAAAATTATGTGTACATTTAACTGCCTGTAACTTTTGGAACAGCCTATTTAAAACATCAGTGCTGATGAACTTTATATATAATTTCATGTAGATTCCAAATTTTCAGCGTACAAGTTGCTAGCTTTAATGGTTTAAAAGCTACAGGCAAAAATAGAGAGAATGAGCTAGGCAAAAATTCATTGTTCATAATAAAAAGTATTCAAAAATATGTGTACTTTTAACTGCCTGTAACTTTCGGAACAGCCTATATAAAACATCAGTGCTGATGTACTTTATAGAGAATTTCATGTAGATTCCAAATGTTCTGCGTACAAGTTGCTAGCTTGAATGGTTTAAAAGCTACAGGCAAAAACAGAGAGAATGAGCTAGGCAAAAATTCATTGTTCATAATAAATAGTATTCAAAAATATGTGTACATTTAACTGCCTGTAACTTTTGGAACAGCTTATATAAATCATCAGTGCTGATGTATATTGTATAGAATTTCATGTAGATTCCAAATTTTCAGCGTACAAGTTGCTAGCTTTAATGGTTTAAAAGCTACAGGCAAAAATAGAGAGAATGAGCTAGGCAAAAATTCATTGTTCATAATAAATAGTATTCAAAAATATGTGTACTTTTAACTGCCTGTAACTTTTGGAACAGCTTATATAAATCATCAGTGCTGATGTATATTGTATAGAATTTCATGTAGATTCCAAATTTTCAGCGTACAAGTTGCTAGCTTTAATGGTTTAAACGCTACAGGCAAAAATAGAGAGAATGAGCTAGGCAAAAATTCATTGTTCATAATAAAAAGTATTCAAAAATATGTGTACTTTTAACTGCCTGTAACTTTTGGAACAGCCTATATAAAACATCAGTGCTGATGTACTTTACAGAGAATTTCATGTAGATTCCAAATGTTCTGCGTACAAGTTGAGAGCTTTAATGGTTTAAAAGCTACAGGCAAAAATAGAGAGAATGAGCTAGGCAAAAATTCATTGTTCATAATAAATAGTATTCAAAAATATGTGTACATTTAACTGCCTGTAACTTTTGGAACAGCTTATATAAATCATCAGTGCTGATGTATATTGTATAGAATTTCATGTAGATTCCAAATTTTCAGCGTACCAGTTGCTAGCTTTAATGGTTTAAAAGCTACAGGCAAAAATAGAGAGAATGAGCTAGGCAAAAATTCATTGTTCATAATAAATAGTATTCAAAAATATGTGTACTTTTAACTGCCTGTAACTTTTGGAACAGCTTATATAAATCATCAGTGCTGATGTATATTGTATAGAATTTCATGTAGATTCCAAATTTTCAGCGTACCAGTTGCTAGCTTTAATGGTTTAAAAGCTACAGGCAAAAATAGAGAGAATGAGCTAGGCAAAAATTCATTGTTCATAATAAAAAGTATTCAAAAATATGTGTACTTTTAACTGCCTGTAACTTTTGGAACAGCCTATATAAAACATCAGTGCTGATGTACTTTACAGAGAATTTCATGTAGATTCCAAATATTCTGCGTACAAGTTGAGAGCTTTAATGGTTTAAAAGCTACAGGCAAAAATAGAGAGAATGAGCTAGGCAAAAATTCATTGTTCATAATAAATAGTATTCAAAAATATGTGTACATTTAACTGTCTGTAACTTTTGGAACAGCTTATATAAATCATCAGTGCTGATGTATATTGTATAGAATTTCATGTAGATTCCAAATTTTCAGCGTACCAGTTGCTAGCTTTAATGGTTTAAAAGCTACAGGCAAAAATAGAGAGAATGAGCTAGGCAAAAATTCATTGTTCATAATAAAAAGTATTCAAAAATATGTGTACTTTTAACTGTCTGTAACTTTTGGAACAGTCTATATAAAACATCAGTGATGATGTACTTTATAGAGAATTTCATGTAGATTCCAAATTTTCTGCGTACCAGTTGCTAGCTTTAATGGTTTAAAAGCTACAGGCAAAAATAGAGAGAATGAGCTAGGCAAAAATTCATTGTTCATAATAAATAGTATTCAAAATTATGTGTACTTTTAACTGCCTGTAACTTTTGGAACAGGCTATATAAAACATCAGTGCTGATGTACTTTATAGAGAATTTCATGTAGATTCCAAATTTTCAGCGTACAAGTTGCTAGGTTTAATGGTTTAAAAGCTTCAGGCAAACTAGAGAAAATGAGCTAGACAAAAATGCATTGTTCATAATAAAAAGTATTCAAAAATATGTGTACATTTAACTGCCTGTAACTTTTGGAACAGCCTATATAAAACATCAGTGCTGATGAACTTTATAGAGAATTTCATGTAGATTCCAAATTTTCAGCGTACAAGTTGCTAGCTTGAATGGTTTAAAAGTTACAGGCAAAAATAGAGAGAATGAGCTAGGCAAAAATTCATTGTTCATAATAAATAGTATTCAAAATTATGTGTACTTTGAACTGCCTGCAACTTTTGGAACAGCTTATATAAATCAGCAGTGCTGATGTATATTGTATAGAATTTCATGTAGATTCCAAATTTTCAGCGTACAACTTGCTAGCTTTAATGGTTTAAAAGCTACAGGCAAAAATAGAGAGAATGAGCTAGGCAAAAATTTATTGTTCATAATAAATAGTATTCAAAAATATGTGTACTTTTAACTGCCTGTAACTTTTGGAACAGCTTATATAAATCATCAGTGCTGATGTATATTGTATAGAATTTCATGTAGATTCCAAATTTTCAGCGTACAAGTTGCTAGCTTTAATTGTTTAAAAGCTACAGGCAAAAATAGAGAGAATGAGCTAGGCAAAAATTCATTGTTCATAATAAATAGTATTCATAAATATGTGTACTTTTAACTGCCTGTAACTTTTGGAACAGCTTATATAAATCATCAGTGCTGATGTATATTGTATAGAATTTCATGTAGATTCCAAATTTTCAGCGTACAAGTTGCTAGCTTTAATGGTTTAAAAGCTACAGGCAAAAATAGAGAGAATGAGCTAGGCAAAAATTCATTGTTCATAATAAATAGTATTCAAAAATATGTGTACTTTTAACTGCCTGTAACTTTTGGAACAGCTTATATAAATCATCAGTGCTGATGTATATTGTATAGAATTTCATGTAGATTCCAAATTTTCAGCGTACAAGTTGCTAGCTTTAATGGTTTAAAAGCTACAGGCAAAAATAGAGAGAATGAGCTAGGCAAAAATTCATTGTTCATAATAAATAGTATTCAAAAATATGTGTACTTTTAACTGCCTGTAACTTTTGGAACAGCTTATATAAATCATCAGTGCTGATGTATATTGTATAGAATTTCATGTAGATTCCAAATTTTCATCGTACAAGTTGCTAGCTTTAATGGTTTAAAAGCTACAGGCAAAAATAGAGAGAATGAGCTAGGCAAAAATTCATTGTTCATAATAAATAGTATTCAAAAATATATGTACTTTTAACTGCCTGTAACTTTTGGAACAGCTTATATAAATCATCAGTGCTGATGTATATTGTATAGAATTTCATGTAGATTCCAAATTTTCAGCGTACAAGTTGCTAGCTTTAATGGTTTAAAAGCTACAGGCAAAAATAGAGAGAATGAGCTAGGCAAAAATTCATTGTTCATAATAAATAGTATTAAAAAATATGTGTACTTTTAACTGCCTGTAACTTTTGGAACAGCTTATATAAATCATCAGTGCTGATGTATATTGTATAGAATTTCATGTAGATTCCAAATTTTCAGCGTACAAGTTGCTAGCTTGAATGGTTTAAAAGCTACAGGCAAAAATAGAGAGACTGAGCTAGGCAAAAATTCATTGTTCATAATAAAAAGTATTCAAAAATATGTGTACTTTTAACTGCCTGTAACTTTTGGAACAGCCTATATAAAACATCAGTGCTGATGTACTTTATAGAGAATTTCATGTAGATTCCAAATGTTCTGCGTACAAGTTGCTAGCTTTAATGGTTTAAAAGCTACAGGCAAAAATAGAGAGAATGAGCTAGGCAAAAATTCATTGTTCATAATAAATAGTATTCAAAAATATGTGTACTTTTAACTGCCTGTAACTTTTGGAACAGCTTATATAAATCATCAGTGCTGATGTATATTGTATAGAATTTCATGTAGATTCCAAATTTTCAGCGTACAAGTTGCTAGCTTTAATGGTTTAAAAGCTACAGGCAAAAATAGAGAGAATGAGCTAGGCAAAAATTCATTGTTCATAATAAAAAGTATTCAAAAATATGTGTACTTTTAACTGCCTGTAACTTTTGGAACAGCCTATATAAAACATCAGTGCTGATGGACTTTATAGAGAATTTCATGTAGATTCCAAATTTTCTGCGTACCAGTTGCTAGCTTTAATGGTTTAAAAGCTACAGGCAAAAATAGAGAGAATGAGCTAGGCAAAAATTCATTGTTCATAATAAATAGTATTCAAAAATATGTGTACTTTTAACTGCCTGTAACTTTTGGAACAGCTTATATAAATCATCAGTGCTGATGTATATTGTATAGAATTTCATGTAGATTCCAAATTTTCAGAGGACAAGTTGCTAGCTTTAATGGTTCAAAAGCTACAGGCAAAAATAGAGAGAATAAGCTAGGCAAAAATTCATTGTTAATAATAAATAGTATTCAAAATTATGTGTACTTTTAACTGCCTGTAACTTTTGGAACAGCCTATATAAAACATCAGTGCTGATGGACTTTATAGAGAATTTCATGTAGATTCCAAATTTTCTGCGTACCAGTTGCTAGCTTTAATGGTTTAAAAGCTACAGGCAAAAATAGAGAGAATGAGCTAGGCAAAAATTCATTGTTCATAATAAATAGTATTCAAAAATATGTGTACTTTTAACTGACTGTAAGTTTTGGAACAGCTTATATAAATCATCAGTGCTGATGTATATTGTATAGAATTTCATGTAGATTCCAAATTTTCAGAGTACAAGTTGCTAGCTTTAATGGTTCAAAAGCTACAGGCAAAAATAGAGAGAATGAGCTAGGCAAAAATTCATTGTTAATAATAAATAGTATTCAAAATTATGTGTACATTTAACTGCCTGTAACTTTTGGAACAGCCTATTTAAAACATCAGTGCTGATGAACTTTATATATAATTTCATGTAGATTCCAAATTTTCAGCGTACAAGGTGCTAGCTTGAATGGTTTAAAAGCTACAGGCAAAAATAGAGAGAATGAGCTAGGCAAAAATTCATTGTTCATAATAAATAGTATTCAAAAATATGTGTACTTTTAACTGCCTGTAACTTTTGGAACAGCTTATATAAATCATCAGTGCTGATGTATATTGTATAGAATTTCATGTAGATTCCAAATTTTCAGCGTACAAGTTGCTAGCTTGAATGGTTTAAAAGCTACAGGCAAAAATAGAGAGACTGAGCTAGGCAAAAATTCATTGTTCATAATAAAAAGTATTCAAAAATATGTGTACTTTTAACTGCCTGTAACTTTTGGAACAGCCTATATAAAACATCAGTGCTGATGTACTTTATAGAGAATTTCATGTAGATTCCAAATGTTCTGCGTACAAGTTGCTAGCTTTAATGGTTTAAAAGCTACAGGCAAAAATAGAGAGAATGAGCTAGGCAAAAATTCATTGTTCATAATAAATAGTATTCAAAAATATGTGTACTTTTAACTGCCTGTAACTTTTGGAACAGCTTATATAAATCATCAGTGCTGATGTATATTGTATAGAATTTCATGTAGATTCCAAATTTTCAGCGTACAAGTTGCTAGCTTTAATGGTTTAAAAGCTACAGGCAAAAATAGAGAGAATGAGCTAGGCAAAAATTCATTGTTCATAATAAAAAGTATTCAAAAATATGTGTACTTTTAACTGCCTGTAACTTTTGGAACAGCCTATATAAAACATCAGTGCTGATGGACTTTATAGAGAATTTCATGTAGATTCCAAATTTTCTGCGTACCAGTTGCTAGCTTTAATGGTTTAAAAGCTACAGGCAAAAATAGAGAGAATGAGCTAGGCAAAAATTCATTGTTCATAATAAATAGTATTCAAAAATATGTGTACTTTTAACTGCCTGTAACTTTTGGAACAGCTTATATAAATCATCAGTGCTGATGTATATTGTATAGAATTTCATGTAGATTCCAAATTTTCAGAGGACAAGTTGCTAGCTTTAATGGTTCAAAAGCTACAGGCAAAAATAGAGAGAATAAGCTAGGCAAAAATTCATTGTTAATAATAAATAGTATTCAAAATTATGTGTACTTTTAACTGCCTGTAACTTTTGGAACAGCCTATATAAAACATCAGTGCTGATGGACTTTATAGAGAATTTCATGTAGATTCCAAATTTTCTGCGTACCAGTTGCTAGCTTTAATGGTTTAAAAGCTACAGGCAAAAATAGAGAGAATGAGCTAGGCAAAAATTCATTGTTCATAATAAATAGTATTCAAAAATATGTGTACTTTTAACTGACTGTAAGTTTTGGAACAGCTTATATAAATCATCAGTGCTGATGTATATTGTATAGAATTTCATGTAGATTCCAAATTTTCAGAGTACAAGTTGCTAGCTTTAATGGTTCAAAAGCTACAGGCAAAAATAGAGAGAATGAGCTAGGCAAAAATTCATTGTTAATAAAAAATAGTATTCAAAATTATGTGTACATTTAACTGCCTGTAACTTTTGGAACAGCCTATTTAAAACATCAGTGCTGATGAACTTTATATATAATTTCATGTAGATTCCAAATTTTCAGCGTACAAGTTGCTAGCTTGAATGGTTTAAAAGCTACAGGCAAAAATAGAGAGAATGAGCTAGGCAAAAATTCATTGTTCATAATAAATAGTATTCAAAAATATGTGTACTTTTAACTACCTGTAACTTTTGGAACAGCTTATATAAATCATCAGTGCTGATGTATATTGTATAGAATTTCATGTAGATTCCAAATTTTCAGTGTACAAGTTGCTAGCTTTAATGGTTTAAAAGCTACAGGCAAAAATAGAGAGAATGAGCTAGGCAAAAATTCATTGTTCATAATAAATAGTATTCAAAATTATGTGTACTTTTAACTGCCTGTAACTTTTGGAACAGGCTATATAAAACATCAGTGCTGATGTACTTTATAGAGAATTTCATGTAGATTCCAAATTTTCAGCGTACAAGTTGCTAGGTTTAATGGTTTAAAAGCTACAGGCAAAATAGAGAAAATGAGCCAGACAAAAATGCATTGTTCATAATAAAAAGTATTCAAAAATATGTGTACATTTAACTGCCTGTAACTTTTGGAACAGCCTATATAAAACATCAGTGCTGATGAACTTTATAGAGAATTTCATGTAGATTCCAAATTTTCAGCGTACAAGTTGCTAGCTTGAATGGTTTAAAAGTTACAGGCAAAAATAGAGAGAATGAGCTAGGCAAAAATTCATTGTTCATAATAAATAGTATTCAAAATTATGTGTACTTTGAACTGCCTGCAACTTTTGGAACAGCTTATATAAATCAGAAGTGCTGATGTATATTGTATAGAATTTCATGTAGATTCCAAATTTTCAGCGTACAAGTTGCTAGCTTTAATTGTTTAAAAGCTACAGGCAAAAATAGAGAGAATGAGCTAGGCAAAAATTCATTGTTCATAATAAATAGTATTCATAAATATGTGTACTTTTAACTGCCTGTAACTTTTGGAACAGCTTATATAAATCATCAGTGCTGATGTATATTGTATAGAATTTCATGTAGATTCCAAATTTTCAGCGTACAAGATGCTAGCTTTAATGGTTTAAAAGCTACAGGCAAAAATAGAGAGAATGAGCTAGGCAAAAATTCATTGTTCATAATAAATAGTATTCAAAAATATGTGTACTTTTAACTGCCTGTAACTTTTGGAACAGCTTATATAAATCATCAGTGCTGATGTATATTGTATAGAATTTCATGTAGATTCCAAATTTTCAGCGTACAAGTTGCTAGCTTTAATGGTTTAAAAGCTACAGGCAAAAATAGAGAGAATGAGCTAGGCAAAAATTCATTGTTCATAATAAATAGTATTCAAAAATATGTGTACTTTTAACTGCCTGTAACTTTTGGAACAGCTTATATAAATCATCAGTGCTGATGTATATTGTATAGAATTTCATGTAGATTCCAAATTTTCGGCGTACAAGTTGCTAGCTTTAATGGTTTAAAAGCTACAGGCAAAAATAGAGAGAATGAGCTAGGCAAAAATTCATTGTTCATAATAAATAGTATTCAAAAATATGTGTACTTTTAACTGCCTGTAACTTTTGGAACAGCTTATATAAATCATCAGTGCTGATGTATATTGTATAGAATTTCATGTAGATTCCAAATTTTCATCGTACAAGTTGCTAGCTTTAATGGTTTAAAAGCTACAGGCAAAAATAGAGAGAATGAGCTAGGCAAAAATTCATTGTTCATAATAAATAGTATTCAAAAATATGTGTACTTTTAACTGCCTGTAACTTTTGGAACAGCTTATATAAATCATCAGTGCTGATGTATATTGTATAGAATTTCATGTAGATTCCAAATTTTCAGCGTACAAGTTGCTAGCTTTAATGGTTTAAAAGCTACAGGCAAAAATAGAGAGAATGAGCTAGGCAAAAATTCATTGTTCATAATAAATAGTATTAAAAAATATGTGTACTTTTAACTGCCTGTAACTTTTGGAACAGCTTATATAAATCATCAGTGCTGATGTATATTGTATAGAATTTCATGTAGATTCCAAATTTTCAGCGTACAAGTTGCTAGCTTGAATGGTTTAAAAGCTACAGGCAAAAATAGAGAGACTGAGCTAGGCAAAAATTCATTGTTCATAATAAAAAGTATTCAAAAATATGTGTACTTTTAACTGCCTGTAACTTTTGGAACAGCCTATATAAAACATCAGTGCTGATGTACTTTATAGAGAATTTCATGTAGATTCCAAATGTTCTGCGTACAAGTTGCTAGCTTTAATGGTTTAAAAGCTACAGGCAAAAATAGAGAGAATGAGCTAGGCAAAAATTCATTGTTCATAATAAATAGTATTCAAAAATATGTGTACTTTTAACTGCCTGTAACTTTTGGAACAGCTTATATAAATCATCAGTGCTGATGTATATTGTATAGAATTTCATGTAGATTCCAAATTTTCAGCGTACAAGTTGCTAGCTTTAATGGTTTAAAAGCTACAGGCAAAAATAGAGAGAATGAGCTAGGCAAAAATTCATTGTTCATAATAAAAAGTATTCAAAAATATGTGTACTTTTAACTGCCTGTAACTTTTGGAACAGCCTATATAAAACATCAGTGCTGATGGACTTTATAGAAAATTTCATGTAGATTCCAAATTTTCTGCGTACCAGTTGCTAGCTTTAATGGTTTAAAAGCTACAGGCAAAAATAGAGAGAATGAGCTAGGCAAAAATTCATTGTTCATAATAAATAGTATTCAAAAATATGTGTACTTTTAACTGCCTGTAACTTTTGGAACAGCTTATATAAATCATCAGTGCTGATGTATATTGTATAGAATTTCATGTAGATTCCAAATTTTCAGAGGACAAGTTGCTAGCTTTAATGGTTCAAAAGCTACAGGCAAAAATAGACAGAATAAGCTAGGCAAAAATTCATTGTTAATAATAAATAGTATTCAAAATTATGTGTACTTTTAACTGCCTGTAACTTTTGGAACAGCCTATATAAAACATCAGTGCTGATGGACTTTATAGAGAATTTCATGTAGATTCCAAATTTTCTGCGTACCAGTTGCTAGCTTTAATGGTTTAAAAGCTACAGGCAAAAATAGAGAGAATGAGCTAGGCAAAAATTCATTGTTCATAATAAATAGTATTCAAAAATATGTGTACTTTTAACTGACTGTAAGTTTTGGAACAGCTTATATAAATCATCAGTGCTGATGTATATTGTATAGAATTTCATGTAGATTCCAAATTTTCAGAGTACAAGTTGCTAGCTTTAATGGTTCAAAAGCTACAGGCAAAAATAGAGAGAATGAGCTAGGCAAAAATTCATTGTTAATAATAAATAGTATTCAAAATTATGTGTACATTTAACTGCCTGTAACTTTTGGAACAGCCTATTTAAAACATCAGTGCTGATGAACTTTATATATAATTTCATGTAGATTCCAAATTTTCAGCGTACAAGTTGCTAGCTTGAATGGTTTAAAAGCTACAGGCAAAAATAGAGAGAATGAGCTAGGCAAAAATTCATTGTTCATAATAAATAGTATTCAAAAATATGTGTACTTTTAACTACCTGTAACTTTTGGAACAGCTTATATAAATCATCAGTGCTGATGTATATTGTATAGAATTTCATGTAGATTCCAAATTTTCAGTGTACAAGTTGCTAGCTTTAATGGTTTAAAAGCTACAGGCAAAAATAGAGAGAATGAGCTAGGCAAAAATTCATTGTTCATAATAAATAGTATTCAAAATTATGTGTACTTTTAACTGCCTGTAACTTTTGGAACAGGCTATATAAAACATCAGTGCTGATGTACTTTATAGAGAATTTCATGTAGATTCCAAATTTTCAGCGTACAAGTTGCTAGGTTTAATGGTTTAAAAGCTACAGGCAAATTAGAGAAAATGAGCCAGACAAAAATGCATTGTTCATAATAAAAAGTATTCAAAAATATGTGTACATTTAACTGCCTGTAACTTTTGGAACAGCCTATATAAAACATCAGTGCTGATGAACTTTATAGAGAATTTCATGTAGATTCCAAATTTTCAGCGTACAAGTTGCTAGCTTGAATGGTTTAAAAGCTACAGGCAAAAATATAGAGAATGAGCTAGGCAAAAATTCATTGTTCATAATAAATAGTATTCAAAAATATGTGTACTTTTAACTGCCTGTAACTTTTGGAACAGCTTATATAAATCATCAGTGCTGATGTATATTGTATAGAATTTCATGTAGATTCCAAATTTTCAGCGTACAAGTTGCTAGCTTTAATGGTTTAAAAGCTACAGGCAAAAATAGAGAGAATGAGCTAGGCAAAAATTCATTGTTCATAATAAATAGTATTCAAAAATATGTGTACTTTTAACTGCCTGTAACTTTTGGAACAGCTTATATAAATCATCAGTACTGATGTATATTGTATAGAATTTCATGTAGATTCCAAATTTTCAGCGTACAAGTTGCTAGCTTTAATAGTTTAAAAGCTACAGGCAAAAATAGAGAGACTGAGCTAGGCAAAAATTCATTGTTCATAATAAAAAGTATTCAAAAATATGTGTACTTTTAACTGCCCGTAACTTTTGGAACAGCCTATATAAAACATCAGTGCTGATGGACTTTATAGAGAATTTCATGTAGATTCCAAATTTTCTGCGTACCAGTTGCTAGCTTTAATGGTTTAAAAGCTACAGGCAAAAATAGAGAGAATGAGCTAGGCAAAAATTCATTGTTCATAATAAATAGTATTCAAAATTATGTGTACTTTTAACTGCCTGTAACTTTTGGAACAGGCTATATAAAACATCAGTGCTGATTTACTTTATAGAGAATTTCATGTAGATTCCAAATTTTCAGCGTACAAGTTGCTAGCTTGAATGGTTTAAAAGCTACAGGCAAAAATAGAGAGAATGAGCTAGGCAAAAATTCATTGTTCATAATAAATAGTATTCAAAAATATGTGTACTTTTAACTGCCTGTAATTTTTGGAACAGCTTATATAAATCATCAGTGCTGATGTATATTGTATAGAATTTCATGTAGATTCAAAATTTTCAGCGTACAAGTTGCTAGCTTTAATGGTTTAAAAGCTACAGGCAAAAATAGAGAGAATGAGCTAGGCAAAAATTCATTGTTAATAATAAATAGTATTCAAAATTATGTGTACATTTAACTGCCTGTAACTTTTGGAACAGCCTATTTAAAACATCAGTGCTGATGAACTTTATATATAATTTCATGTAGATTCCAAATTTTCAGCGTACAAGTTGCTAGCTTGAATGGTTTAAAAGCTACAGGCAAAAATAGAGAGAATGAGCTAGGCAAAAATTCATTGTTCATAATAAATAGATTCAAAAATATGTGTACTTTTAACTGCCTGTAACTTTTGGAACAGCTTATATAAATCATCAGTGCTGATGTATATTGTATAGAATTTCATGTAGATTCCAAATTTTCAGCGTACAAGTTGCTAGCTTGAATGGTTTAAAAGCTACAGGCAAAAATAGAGAGACTGAGCTAGGCAAAAATTCATTGTTCATAATAAAAAGTATTCAAAAATATGTGTACTTTTAACTGCCTGTAACTTTTGGAACAGCCTATATAAAACATCAGTGCTGATGGACTTTATAGAGAATGTCATGTAGATTCCAAATTTTCTGCGTACCAGTTGCTAGCTTTAATGGTTTGAAAGCTACAGGCAAAAATAGAGAGAATGAGCTAGGCAAAAATTCATTGTTCATAATAAATAGTATTCAAAATTATGTGTACTTTTAACTGCCTGTTACTTTTGGAACAGGCTATATAAAACATCAGTGCTGATTTACTTTATAGAGAATTTCATGTAGATTCCAAATTTTCAGCGTACAAGTTGCTAGCTTTAATGGTTTAAAAGCTACAGGCAAAAATAGAGAGAATGAGCTAGGCAAAAATTCATTGTTCATAATAAATAGTATTCAAAAATATGTGTACTTTTAACTGCCTGTAACTTTTGGAACAGCTTATATAAATCATCAGTGCTGATGTATATTGTATAGAATTTCATGTAGATTCCAAATTTTCAGCGTACAAGTTGCTAGCTTTAATGGTTTAAAAGCTACAGGCAAAAATAGAGAGAATGAGCTAGGCAAAAATTCATTGTTCATAATAAATAGTATTCAAAAATATGTGTACTTTTAACTGCCTGTAACTTTTGGAACAGCTTATATAAATCATCAGTGCTGATGTATATTGTATAGAATTTCATGTAGATTCCAAATTTTCATCGTACAAGTTGCTAGCTTTAATGGTTTAAAAGCTACAGGCAAAAATAGAGAGAATGAGCTAGGCAAAAATTCATTGTTCATAATAAATAGTATTCAAAAATATGTGTACTTTTAACTGCCTGTAACTTTTGGAACAGCTTATATAAATCATCAGTGCTGATGTATATTGTATAGAATTTCATGTAGATTCCAAATTTTCAGCGTACAAGTTGCTAGCTTTAATGGTTTAAAAGCTACAGGCAAAAATAGAGAGAATGAGCTAGGCAAAAATTCATTGTTCATAATAAATAGTATTAAAAAATATGTGTACTTTTAACTGCCTGTAACTTTTGGAACAGCTTATATAAATCATCAGTGCTGATGTATATTGTATAGAATTTCATGTAGATTCCAAATTTTCAGCGTACAAGTTGCTAGCTTGAATGGTTTAAAAGCTACAGGCAAAAATAGAGAGACTGAGCTAGGCAAAAATTCATTGTTCATAATAAAAAGTATTCAAAAATATGTGTACTTTTAACTGCCTGTAACTTTTGGAACAGCCTATATAAAACATCAGTGCTGATGTACTTTATAGAGAATTTCATGTAGATTCCAAATGTTCTGCGTACAAGTTGCTAGCTTTAATGGTTTAAAAGCTACAGGCAAAAATAGAGAGAATGAGCTAGGCAAAAATTCATTGTTCATAATAAATAGTATTCAAAAATATGTGTACTTTTAACTGCCTGTAACTTTTGGAACAGCTTATATAAATCATCAGTGCTGATGTATATTGTATAGAATTTCATGTAGATTCCAAATTTTCAGCGTACAAGTTGCTAGCTTTAATGGTTTAAAAGCTACAGGCAAAAATAGAGAGAATGAGCTAGGCAAAAATTCATTGTTCATAATAAAAAGTATTCAAAAATATGTGTACTTTTAACTGCCTGTAACTTTTGGAACAGCCTATATAAAACATCAGTGCTGATGGACTTTATAGAGAATTTCATGTAGATTCCAAATTTTCTGCGTACCAGTTGCTAGCTTTAATGGTTTAAAAGCTACAGGCAAAAATAGAGAGAATGAGCTAGGCAAAAATTCATTGTTCATAATAAATAGTATTCAAAAATATGTGTACTTTTAACTGCCTGTAACTTTTGGAACAGCTTATATAAATCATCAGTGCTGATGTATATTGTATAGAATTTCATGTAGATTCCAAATTTTCAGAGGACAAGTTGCTAGCTTTAATGGTTCAAAAGCTACAGGCAAAAATAGAGAGAATAAGCTAGGCAAAAATTCATTGTTAATAATAAATAGTATTCAAAATTATGTGTACTTTTAACTGCCTGTAACTTTTGGAACAGCCTATATAAAACATCAGTGCTGATGGACTTTATAGAGAATTTCATGTAGATTCCAAATTTTCTGCGTACCAGTTGCTAGCTTTAATGGTTTAAAAGCTACAGGCAAAAATAGAGAGAATGAGCTAGGCAAAAATTCATTGTTCATAATAAATAGTATTCAAAAATATGTGTACTTTTAACTGACTGTAAGTTTTGGAACAGCTTATATAAATCATCAGTGCTGATGTATATTGTATAGAATTTCATGTAGATTCCAAATTTTCAGAGTACAAGTTGCTAGCTTTAATGGTTCAAAAGCTACAGGCAAAAATAGAGAGAATGAGCTAGGCAAAAATTCATTGTTAATAATAAATAGTATTCAAAATTATGTGTACATTTAACTGCCTGTAACTTTTGGAACAGCCTATTTAAAACATCAGTGCTGATGAACTTTATATATAATTTCATGTAGATTCCAAATTTTCAGCGTACAAGTTGCTAGCTTGAATGGTTTAAAAGCTACAGGCAAAAATAGAGAGAATGAGCTAGGCAAAAATTCATTGTTCATAATAAATAGTATTCAAAAATATGTGTACTTTTAACTACCTGTAACTTTTGGAACAGCTTATATAAATCATCAGTGCTGATGTATATTGTATAGAATTTCATGTAGATTCCAAATTTTCAGTGTACAAGTTGCTAGCTTTAATGGTTTAAAAGCTACAGGCAAAAATAGAGAGAATGAGCTAGGCAAAAATTCATTGTTCATAATAAATAGTATTCAAAATTATGTGTACTTTTAACTGCCTGTAACTTTTGGAACAGGCTATATAAAACATCAGTGCTGATGTACTTTATAGAGAATTTCATGTAGATTCCAAATTTTCAGCGTACAAGTTGCTAGGTTTAATGGTTTAAAAGCTACAGGCAAAATAGAGAAAATGAGCCAGACAAAAATGCATTGTTCATAATAAAAAGTATTCAAAAATATGTGTACATTTAACTGCCTGTAACTTTTGGAACAGCCTATATAAAACATCAGTGCTGATGAACTTTATAGAGAATTTCATGTAGATTCCAAATTTTCAGCGTACAAGTTGCTAGCTTGAATGGTTTAAAAGTTACAGGCAAAAATAGAGAGAATGAGCTAGGCAAAAATTCATTGTTCATAATAAATAGTATTCAAAATTATGTGTACTTTGAACTGCCTGCAACTTTTGGAACAGCTTATATAAATCAGAAGTGCTGATGTATATTGTATAGAATTTCATGTAGATTCCAAATTTTCAGCGTACAAGTTGCTAGCTTTAATTGTTTAAAAGCTACAGGCAAAAATAGAGAGAATGAGCTAGGCAAAAATTCATTGTTCATAATAAATAGTATTCATAAATATGTGTACTTTTAACTGCCTGTAACTTTTGGAACAGCTTATATAAATCATCAGTGCTGATGTATATTGTATAGAATTTCATGTAGATTCCAAATTTTCAGCGTACAAGATGCTAGCTTTAATGGTTTAAAAGCTACAGGCAAAAATAGAGAGAATGAGCTAGGCAAAAATTCATTGTTCATAATAAATAGTATTCAAAAATATGTGTACTTTTAACTGCCTGTAACTTTTGGAACAGCTTATATAAATCATCAGTGCTGATGTATATTGTATAGAATTTCATGTAGATTCCAAATGTTCTGCGTACAAGTTGCTAGCTTTAATGGTTTAAAAGCTACAGGCAAAAATAGAGAGAATGAGCTAGGCAAAAATTCATTGTTCATAATAAATAGTATTCAAAAATATGTGTACTTTTAACTGCCTGTAACTTTTGGAACAGCTTATATAAATCATCAGTGCTGATGTATATTGTATAGAATTTCATGTAGATTCCAAATTTTCAGCGTACAAGTTGCTAGCTTTAATGGTTTAAAAGCTACAGGCAAAAATAGAGAGAATGAGCTAGGCAAAAATTCATTGTTCATAATAAAAAGTATTCAAAAATATGTGTACTTTTAACTGCCTGTAACTTTTGGAACAGCCTATATAAAACATCAGTGCTGATGGACTTTATAGAAAATTTCATGTAGATTCCAAATTTTCTGCGTACCAGTTGCTAGCTTTAATGGTTTAAAAGCTACAGGCAAAAATAGAGAGAATGAGCTAGGCAAAAATTCATTGTTCATAATAAATAGTATTCAAAAATATGTGTACTTTTAACTGCCTGTAACTTTTGGAACAGCTTATATAAATCATCAGTGCTGATGTATATTGTATAGAATTTCATGTAGATTCCAAATTTTCAGAGGACAAGTTGCTAGCTTTAATGGTTCAAAAGCTACAGGCAAAAATAGACAGAATAAGCTAGGCAAAAATTCATTGTTAATAATAAATAGTATTCAAAATTATGTGTACTTTTAACTGCCTGTAACTTTTGGAACAGCCTATATAAAACATCAGTGCTGATGGACTTTATAGAGAATTTCATGTAGATTCCAAATTTTCTGCGTACCAGTTGCTAGCTTTAATGGTTTAAAAGCTACAGGCAAAAATAGAGAGAATGAGCTAGGCAAAAATTCATTGTTCATAATAAATAGTATTCAAAAATATGTGTACTTTTAACTGACTGTAAGTTTTGGAACAGCTTATATAAATCATCAGTGCTGATGTATATTGTATAGAATTTCATGTAGATTCCAAATTTTCAGAGTACAAGTTGCTAGCTTTAATGGTTCAAAAGCTACAGGCAAAAATAGAGAGAATGAGCTAGGCAAAAATTCATTGTTAATAATAAATAGTATTCAAAATTATGTGTACATTTAACTGCCTGTAACTTTTGGAACAGCCTATTTAAAACATCAGTGCTGATGAACTTTATATATAATTTCATGTAGATTCCAAATTTTCAGCGTACAAGTTGCTAGCTTGAATGGTTTAAAAGCTACAGGCAAAAATAGAGAGAATGAGCTAGGCAAAAATTCATTGTTCATAATAAATAGTATTCAAAAATATGTGTACTTTTAACTACCTGTAACTTTTGGAACAGCTTATATAAATCATCAGTGCTGATGTATATTGTATAGAATTTCATGTAGATTCCAAATTTTCAGTGTACAAGTTGCTAGCTTTAATGGTTTAAAAGCTACAGGCAAAAATAGAGAGAATGAGCTAGGCAAAAATTCATTGTTCATAATAAATAGTATTCAAAATTATGTGTACTTTTAACTGCCTGTAACTTTTGGAACAGGCTATATAAAACATCAGTGCTGATGTACTTTATAGAGAATTTCATGTAGATTCCAAATTTTCAGCGTACAAGTTGCTAGGTTTAATGGTTTAAAAGCTACAGGCAAATTAGAGAAAATGAGCCAGACAAAAATGCATTGTTCATAATAAAAAGTATTCAAAAATATGTGTACATTTAACTGCCTGTAACTTTTGGAACAGCCTATATAAAACATCAGTGCTGATGAACTTTATAGAGAATTTCATGTAGATTCCAAATTTTCAGCGTACAAGTTGCTAGCTTGAATGGTTTAAAAGCTACAGGCAAAAATATAGAGAATGAGCTAGGCAAAAATTCATTGTTCATAATAAATAGTATTCAAAAATATGTGTACTTTTAACTGCCTGTAACTTTTGGAACAGCTTATATAAATCATCAGTGCTGATGTATATTGTATAGAATTTCATGTAGATTCCAAATTTTCAGCGTACAAGTTGCTAGCTTGAATGGTTTAAAAGCTACAGGCAAAAATAGAGAGACTGAGCTAGGCAAAAATTCATTGTTCATAATAAAAAGTATTCAAAAATATGTGTACTTTTAACTGCCTGTAACTTTTGGAACAGCCTATATAAAACATCAGTGCTGATGTACTTTATAGAGAATTTCATGTAGATTCCAAATGTTCTGCGTACCAGTTGCTAGCTTTAATGGTTTAAAAGCTACAGGCAAAAATAGAGAGAATGAGCTAGGCAAAAATTCATTGTTCATAATAAATAGTATTCAAAATTATGTGTACTTTTAACTGCCTGTAACTTTTGGAACAGGCTATATAAAACATCAGTGCTGATTTACTTTATAGAGAATTTCATGTAGATTCCAAATTTTCAGCGTACAAGTTGCTAGCTTGAATGGTTTAAAAGCTACAGGCAAAAATAGAGAGAATGAGCTAGGCAAAAATTCATTGTTCATAATAAATAGTATTCAAAAATATGTGTACTTTTAACTGCCTGTAATTTTTGGAACAGCTTATATAAATCATCAGTGCTGATGTATATTGTATAGAATTTCATGTAGATTCCAAATTTTCAGCGTACAAGTTGCTAGCTTTAATGGTTTAAAAGCTACAGGCAAAAATAGAGAGAATGAGCTAGGCAAAAATTCATTGTTAATAATAAATAGTATTCAAAATTATGTGTACATTTAACTGCCTGTAACTTTTGGAACAGCCTATTTAAAACATCAGTGCTGATGAACTTTATATATAATTTCATGTAGATTCCAAATTTTCAGCGTACAAGTTGCTAGCTTGAATGGTTTAAAAGCTACAGGCAAAAATAGAGAGAATGAGCTAGGCAAAAATTCATTGTTCATAATAAATAGTATTCAAAAATATGTGTACTTTTAACTACCTGTAACTTTTGGAACAGCTTATATAAATCATCAGTGCTGATGTATATTGTATAGAATTTCATGTAGATTCCAAATTTTCAGCGTACAAGTTGCTAGCTTGAATGGTTTAAAAGCTACAGGCAAAAATAGAGAGAATGAGCTAGGCAAAAATTCATTGTTCATAATAAATAGATTCAAAAATATGTGTACTTTTAACTGCCTGTAACTTTTGGAACAGCTTATATAAATCATCAGTGCTGATGTATATTGTATAGAATTTCATGTAGATTCCAAATTTTCAGCGTACAAGTTGCTAGCTTGAATGGTTTAAAAGCTACAGGCAAAAATAGAGAGACTGAGCTAGGCAAAAATTCATTGTTCATAATAAAAAGTATTCAAAAATATGTGTACTTTTAACTGCCTGTAACTTTTGGAACAGCCTATATAAAACATCAGTGCTGATGGACTTTATAGAGAATGTCATGTAGATTCCAAATTTTCTGCGTACCAGTTGCTAGCTTTAATGGTTTGAAAGCTACAGGCAAAAATAGAGAGAATGCGCTAGGCAAAAATTCATTGTTCATAATAAATAGTATTCAAAATTATGTGTACTTTTAACTGCCTGTTACTTTTGGAACAGGCTATATAAAACATCAGTGCTGATTTACTTTATAGAGAATTTCATGTAGATTCCAAATTTTCAGCGTACAAGTTGCTAGCTTTAATGGTTTAAAAGCTACAGGCAAAAATAGAGAGAATGAGCTAGGCAAAAATTCATTGTTCATAATAAAAAGTATTCAAAAATATGTGTACTTTTAACTGCCTGTAACTTTTGGAACAGCCTATATAAAACATCAGTGCTGATGGACTTTATAGAGAATGTCATGTAGATTCCAAATTTTCTGCGTACCAGTTGCTAGCTTTAATGGTTTAAAAGCTACAGGCAAAAATAGAGAGAATGAGCTAGGCAAAAATTCATTGTTCATAATAAATAGTATTCAAAAATATGTGTACTTTTAACTGCCTGTAACTTTTGGAACAGCTTATATAAATCATCAGTGCTGATGTATATTGTATAGAATTTCATGTAGATTCCAAATTTTCAGCGTACAAGTTGCTAGCTTTAATGGTTCAAAATCTACAGGCAAAAATAGCGAGAATGAGCTAGGCAAAAATCCATTGTTCATAATAAAAAGTATTCAAAAATATGTGTACTTTTAACTGCCTGTAACTTTTGGAACAGCCTATATAAAACATCAGTGCTGATGGACTTTATAGAGAATTTCATGTAGATTCCAAATTTTCTGCGTACCAGTTGCTAGCTTTAATGGTTTAAAAGCTACAGGCAAAAATAGAGAGAATGAGCTAGGCAAAAATTCATTGTTCATAATAAATAGTATTCAAAAATATGTGTACTTTTAACTGCCTGTAAGTTTTGGAACAGCTTATATAAATCATCAGTGCTGATGTATATTGTATAGAATTTCATGTAGATTCCAAATTTTCAGAGTACAAGTTGCTAGCTTTAATGGTTCAAAAGCTACAGGCAAAAATAGAGAGAATGAGCTAGGCAAAAATTCATTGTTAATAATAAATAGTATTCAAAATTATGTGTACATTTAACTGCCTGTAACTTTTGGAACAGCCTATTTAAAACATCAGTGCTGATGAACTTTATATATAATTTCATGTAGATTCCAAATTTTCAGCGTACAAGTTGCTAGCTTGAATGGTTTAAAAGCTACAGGCAAAAATAGAGAGAATGAGCTAGGCAAAAATTCATTGTTCATAATAAATAGTATTCAAAAATATGTGTACTTTTAACTGCCTGTAACTTTTGGAACAGCTTATATAAATCATCAGTGCTGATGTATATTGTATAGAATTTCATGTAGATTCCAAATTTTCAGCGTACAAGTTGCTAGCTTTAATGGTTTAAAAGCTACAGGCAAAAATAGAGAGACTGAGCTAGGCAAAAATTCATTGTTCATAATAAAAAGTATTCAAAAATATGTGTACTTTTAACTGCCCGTAACTTTTGGAACAGCCTATATAAAACATCAGTGCTGATGGACTTTATAGAGAATTTCATGTAGATTCCAAATTTTCTGCGTACCAGTTGCTAGCTTTAATGGTTTAAAAGCTACAGGCAAAAATAGAGAGAATGAGCTAGGCAAAAATTCATTGTTCATAATAAATAGTATTCAAAAATATGTGTACATTTAACTGCCTGTAACTTTTGGAACAGCTTATATAAATCATCAGTGCTGATGTATATTGTATAGAATTTCATGTAGATTCCAAATTTTCAGCGTACAAGTTGCTAGCTTTAATGGTTTAAAATCTACAGGCAAAAATAGAGAGAATGAGCTAGGCAAAAATTCATTGTTCATAATAAATAGTATTCAAAAATATGTGTACTTTTAACTGCCTGTAAGTTTTGGAACAGCTTATATAAATCATCAGTGCTGATGTATATTGTATAGAATTTCATGTAGATTCCAAATTTTCAGAGTACAAGTTGCTAGCTTTAATGGTTCAAAAGCTACAGGCAAAAATAGAGAGAATGAGCTAGGCAAAAATTCATTGTTCATAATAAATAGTATTCAAAAATATGTGTACTTTTAACTGCCTGTAACTTTTGGAACAGCTTATATAAATCATCAGTGCTGATGTATATTGTATAGAATTTCATGTAGATTCCAAATTTTCAGCGTACAAGTTGCTAGCCTTAATGGTTTAAAAGCTACAGGCAAAAATAGAGAGAATGAGCTAGGCAAAAATTCATTGTTCATAATAAAAAGTATTCAAAAATATGTGTACTTTTAACTGCCTGTAACTTTTGGAGCAGCCTATATAAAACATCAATGCTGATGGACTTTATAGAGAATTTCATGTAGATTCCAAATTTTCTGCGTACCAGTTGCTAGCTTTAATGGTTTAAAAGCTACAGGCAAAAATAGAGAGAATGAGCTAGGCAAAAATTCATTGTTCATAATAAATAGTATTCAAAATTATGTGTACTTTTAACTGCCTGTTACTTTTGGAACAGGCTATATAAAACATCAGTGCTGATTTACTTTATAGAGAATTTCATGTAGATTCCAAATTTTCAGCGTACAAGTTGCTAGCTTTAATGGTTTAAAAGCTACAGGCAAAAATAGAGAGAATGAGCTAGGCAAAAATTCATTGTTCATAATAAAAAGTATTCAAAAATATGTGTACTTTTAACTGCCTGTAACTTTTGGAACAGCCTATATAAAACATCAGTGCTAATGGACTTTATAGAGAATGTCATGTAGATTCCAAATTTTCTGCGTACCAGTTGCTAGCTTTAATGGTTTAAAAGCTACAGGCAAAAATAGAGAGAATGAGCTAGGCAAAAATTCATTGTTCATAATAAAAAGTATTCAAAAATATGTGTAATTTTAACTGCCCGTAACTTTTGGAACAGCCTATATAAAACATCAGTGCTGATGGACTTTATAGAGAATTTCATGTAGATTCCAAATTTTCAGCGTACAAGTTGCTAGCTTTAATGGTTTAAAATCTACAGGCAAAAATAGAGAGAATGAGCTAGGCAAAAATTTATTGTTCATAATAAATAGTATTCAAAAATATGTGTACTTTTAACTGCCTGTAAGTTTTGGAACAGCTTATATAAATCATCAGTGCTGATGTATATTGTATAGAATTTCATGTAGATTCCAAATTTTCAGCGTACAAGTTGCTAGCTTTAATGGTTTAAAAGCTACAGGCAAAAATAGAGAGAATGAGCTAGGCAAAAATTCATTGTTCATAATAAAAAGTATTCAAAAATATGTGTACTTTTAACTGCCTGTAACTTTTGGAGCAGCCTATATAAAACATCAATGCTGAAGTACTTTATAGAGAATTTCATGTAGATTCCAAATTTTCTGCGTACAAGTTGCTAGCTTTAATGGTTTAAAAGCTACAGGCAAAAATAGAGAGAATGAGCTAGGCAAAAATTCATTGTTCATAATAAATAGTATTCAAAAATATGTGTACATTTAACTGCCTGTAACTTTTGGAACAGCTTATATAAATCATCAGTGCTGATGTATATTGTATAGAATTTCATATAGATTCCAAATTTTCAGCGTACAAGTTGCTAGCTTTAATGGTTTAAAATCTACAGGCAAAAATAGAGAGAATGAGCTAGGCAAAAATTCATTGTTCATAATAAAAAGTATTCAAAAATATGTGTACTTTTAACTGCCTGTAACTTTTGGAACAGCCTATATAAAACATCAATGCTGAAGTACTTTATAGAGAATTTCATGTAGATTCCAAATTTTCTGCGTACAAGTTGCTAGCTTTAATGGTTTAAAAGCTACAGGCAAAAATAGAGAGAATGAGCTAGGCAAAAATTCATTGTTCATAATAAAAAGTATTCAAAAATATGTGTACTTTTAACTGCCTGTAACTTTTGGAACAGCCTATATAAAACATCAATGCTGAAGTACTTTATAGAGAATTTCATGTAGATTCCAAATTTTCTGCGTACAAGTTGCTAGCTTTAATGGTTTAAAAGCTACAGGCAAAAATAGAGAGAATGAGCTAGGCAAAAATTCATTGTTCATAATAAAAAGTATTCAAAAATATGTGTACTTTTAACTGCCTGTAACTTTTGGAACAGCTTATATAAATCATCAGTGCTGATGTATATTGTATAGAATTTCATGTAGATTCCAAATTTTCAGCGTACCAGTTGCTAGCTTTAATGGTTTAAAAGCTACAGGCAAAAATAGAGAGAATGAGCTAGGCAAAAATTCATTGTTCATAATAAATAGTATTCAAAAATATGTGTACTTTTAACTGCCTGTAACTTTTGGAACAGCTTATATAAATCATCAGTGCTGATGTATATTGTATAGAATTTCATGTAGATTCCAAATTTTCAGCGTACCAGTTGCTAGCTTTAATGGTTTAAAAGCTACAGGCAAAAATAGAGAGAATGAGCTAGGCAAAAATTCATTGTTCATAATAAAAAGTATTCAAAAATATGTGTACTTTTAACTGCCTGTAACTTTTGGAGCAGCCTATATAAAACATCAATGCTGAAGTACTTTATAGAGAATTTCATGTAGATTCCAAATTTTCTGCGTACAAGTTGCTAGCTTTAATGGTTTAAAAGCTACAGGCAAAAATAGAGAGAATGAGCTAGGCAAAAATTCATTGTTCATAATAAATAGTATTCAAAAATATGTGTACATTTAACTGCCTGTAACTTTTGGAACAGCTTATATAAATCATCAGTGCTGATGTATATTGTATAGAATTTCATATAGATTCCAAATTTTCAGCGTACAAGTTGCTAGCTTTAATGGCTTAAAATCTACAGGCAAAAATAGAGAGAATGAGCTAGGCAAAAATTCATTGTTCATAATAAATAGTATTCAAAAATATGTGTACTTTTAACTGCCTGTAAGTTTTGGAACAGCTTATATAAATCATCAGTGCTGATGTATATTGTATAGAATTTCATGTAGATACCAAATTTTCAGAGTACAAGTTGCTAGCTTTAATGGTTCAAAAGCTACAGGCAAAAATAGAGAGAATGAGCTAGGCAAAAATTCATTGTTCATAATAAATAGTATTCAAAAATATGTGTACTTTTAACTGCCTGTAACTTTTGGAACAGCCTATATAAAACATCAGTGCTGATGTACTTTATAGAGAATTTCATGTAGATTCCAAATTTTCTGCGTACAAGTTGCTAGCTTTAATGGTGTAAAAGCTACAGGCAAAAATAGAGAGAATGAGCTAGGCAAAAATTCATTGTTCATAATAAATAGTATTCAAAAATATGTGTACATTTAACTGCCTGTAACTTTTGGAACAGCTTATATAAATCATCAGTGCTGAAGTATATTGTATAGAATTTCATGTAGATTCCAAATTTTCAGCGTACAAGTTGCTAGCTTTAATGGTTTAAAATCTACAGGCAAAAATAGAATGAGCTAGGCAAAAATTCATTGTTAATAATAAATAGTATTCAAAATTATGTGTACATTTAACTGCCTGTAACTTTTGGAACAGCCTATTTAAAACATCAGTGCTGATGAACTTTATATATAATTTCATGTAGATTCCAAATTTTCAGCGTACAAGTTGCTAGCTTGAATGGTTTAAAAGCTACAGGCAAAAATAGAGAGAATGAGCTAGGCAAAAATTCATTGTTCATAATAAATAGTATTCAAAAATATGTGTACTTTTAACTACCTGTAACTTTTGGAACAGCTTATATAAATCATCAGTGCTGATGTATATTGTATAGAATTTCATGTAGATTCCAAATTTTCAGTGTACAAGTTGCTAGCTTTAATGGTTTAAAAGCTACAGGCAAAAATAGAGAGAATGAGCTAGGCAAAAATTCATTGTTCATAATAAATAGTATTCAAAATTATGTGTACTTTTAACTGCCTGTTACTTTTGGAACAGGCTATATAAAACATCAGTGCTGATTTACTTTATAGAGAATTTCATGTAGATTCCAAATTTTCAGCGTACAAGTTGCTAGCTTTAATGGTTTAAAAGCTACAGGCAAAAATAGAGAGAATGAGCTAGGCAAAAATTCATTGTTCATAATAAAAAGTATTCAAAAATATGTGTACTTTTAACTGCCTGTAACTTTTGGAACAGCCTATATAAAACATCAGTGCTGATGGACTTTATAGAGAATGTCATGTAGATTCCAAATTTTCTGCGTACCAGTTGCTAGCTTTAATGGTTTAAAAGCTACAGGCAAAAATAGAGAGAATGAGCTAGGCAAAAATTCATTGTTCATAATAAATAGTATTCAAAAATATGTGTACTTTTAACTGCCTGTAACTTTTGGAACAGCTTATATAAATCATCAGTGCTGATGTATATTGTATAGAATTTCATGTAGATTCCAAATTTTCAGCGTACAAGTTGCTAGCTTTAATGGTTTAAAATCTACAGGCAAAAATAGAGAGAATGAGCTAGGCAAAAATTCATTGTTCATAATAAATAGTATTCAAAAATATGTGTACTTTTAACTGCCTGTAAGTTTTGGAACAGCTTATATAAATCATCAGTGCTGATGTATATTGTATAGAATTTCATGTAGATACCAAATTTTCAGAGTACAAGTTGCTAGCTTTAATGGTTCAAAAGCTACAGGCCAAAATAGAGAGAATGAGCTAGGCAAAAATTCATTGTTCATAATAAATAGTATTCAAAAATATGTGTACTTTTAACTGCCTGTAACTTTTGGAACAGCTTATATAAATCATCAGTGCTGATGTATATTGTATAGAATTTCATGTAGATTCCAAATTTTCAGCGTACAAGTTGCTAGCTTTAATGGTTTAAAAGCTACAGGCAAAAATAGAGAGACTGAGCTAGGCAAAAATTCATTGTTCATAATAAAAAGTATTCAAAAATATGTGTACTTTTAACTGCCCGTAACTTTTGGAACAGCCTATATAAAACATCAGTGCTGATGGACTTTATAGAGAATTTCATGTAGATTCCAAATTTTCTGCGTACCAGTTGCTAGCTTTAATGGTTTAAAAGCTACAGGCAAAAATAGAGAGAATGAGCTAGGCAAAAATTCATTGTTCATAATAAATAGTATTCAAAAATATGTGTACTTTTAACTGCCTGTAACTTTTGGAACAGCTTATATAAATCATCAGTGCTGATGTATATTGTATAGAATTTCATGTAGATTCCAAATTTTCAGCGTACAAGTTGCTAGCTTTAATGGTTTAAAATCTACAGGCAAAAATAGAGAGAATGAGCTAGGCAAAAATTCATTGTTCATAATAAATAGTATTCAAAAATATGTGTACTTTTAACTGCCTGTAAGTTTTGGAACAGCTTATATAAATCATCAGTGCTGATGTATATTGTATAGAATTTCATGTAGATTCCAAATTTTCAGAGTACAAGTTGCTAGCTTTAATGGTTCAAAAGCTACAGGCAAAAATAGAGAGAATGAGCTAGGCAAAAATTCATTGTTCATAATAAATAGTATTCAAAAATATGTGTACTTTTAACTGCCTGTAACTTTTGGAACAGCTTATATAAATCATCAGTGCTGATGTATATTGTATAGAATTTCATGTAGATTCCAAATTTTCAGCGTACAAGTTGCTAGCCTTAATGGTTTAAAAGCTACAGGCAAAAATAGAGAGAATGAGCTAGGCAAAAATTCATTGTTCATAATAAAAAGTATTCAAAAATATGTGTACTTTTAACTGCCTGTAACTTTTGGAGCAGCCTATATAAAACATCAATGCTGATTGACTTTATAGAGAATTTCATGTAGATTCCAAATTTTCTGCGTACCAGTTGCTAGCTTTAATGGTTTAAAAGCTACAGGCAAAAATAGAGAGAATGAGCTAGGCAAAAATTCATTGTTCATAATAAATAGTATTCAAAATTATGTGTACTTTTAACTGCCTGTTACTTTTGGAACAGGCTATATAAAACATCAGTGCTGATTTACTTTATAGAGAATTTCATGTAGATTCCAAATTTTCAGCGTACAAGTTGCTAGCTTTAATGGTTTAAAAGCTACAGGCAAAAATAGAGAGAATGAGCTAGGCAAAAATTCATTGTTCATAATAAAAAGTATTCAAAAATATGTGTACTTTTAACTGCCTGTAACTTTTGGAACAGCCTATATAAAACATCAGTGCTGATGGACTTTATAGAGAATGTCATGTAGATTCCAAATTTTCTGCGTACCAGTTGCTAGCTTTAATGGTTTAAAAGCTACAGGCAAAAATAGAGAGAATGAGCTAGGCAAAAATTCATTGTTCATAATAAAAAGTATTCAAAAATATGTGTAATTTTAACTGCCTGTAACTTTTGGAACAGCCTATATAAAACATCAGTGCTGATGGACTTTATAGAGAATTTCATGTAGATTCCAAATTTTCAGCGTACAAGTTGCTAGCTTTAATGGTTTAAAATCTACAGGCAAAAATAGAGAGAATGAGCTAGGCAAAAATTCATTGTTCATAATAAATAGTATTCAAAAATATGTGTAATTTTAACTGCCTGTAAGTTTTGGAACAGGCTATATAAAACATCAGTGCTGATTTACTTTATAGAGAATTTCATGTAGATTCCAAATTTTCAGCGTACAAGTTGCTAGATTTAATGGTTTAAAAGCTACAGGCAAAAATAGAGAGAATGAGCTAGGCAAAAATTCATTGTTCATAATAAAAAGTATTCAAAAATATGTGTACTTTTAACTGCCTGTAACTTTTGGAGCAGCCTATATAAAACATCAATGCTGAAGTACTTTATAGAGAATTTCATGTAGATTCCAAATTTTCTGCGTACAAGTTGCTAGCTTTAATGGTTTAAAAGCTACAGGCAAAAATAGAGAGAATGAGCTAGGCAAAAATTCATTGTTCATAATAAATAGTATTCAAAAATATGTGTACATTTAACTGCCTGTAACTTTTGGAACAGCTTATATAAATCATCAGTGCTGAAGTATATTGTATAGAATTTCATGTAGATTCCAAATTTTCAGCGTACAAGTTGCTAGCTTTAATGGTTTAAAATCTACAGGCAAAAATAGAATGAGCTAGGCAAAAATTCATTGTTAATAATAAATAGTATTCAAAATTATGTGTACATTTAACTGCCTGTAACTTTTGGAACAGCCTATTTAAAACATCAGTGCTGATGAACTTTATATATAATTTCATGTAGATTCCAAATTTTCAGCGTACAAGTTGCTAGCTTGAATGGTTTAAAAGCTACAGGCAAAAATAGAGAGAATGAGCTAGGCAAAAATTCATTGTTCATAATAAATAGTATTCAAAAATATGTGTACTTTTAACTACCTGTAACTTTTGGAACAGCTTATATAAATCATCAGTGCTGATGTATATTGTATAGAATTTCATGTAGATTCCAAATTTTCAGTGTACAAGTTGCTAGCTTTAATGGTTTAAAAGCTACAGGCAAAAATAGAGAGAATGAGCTAGGCAAAAATTCATTGTTCATAATAAATAGTATTCAAAATTATGTGTACTTTTAACTGCCTGTTACTTTTGGAACAGGCTATATAAAACATCAGTGCTGATTTACTTTATAGAGAATTTCATGTAGATTCCAAATTTTCAGCGTACAAGTTGCTAGCTTTAATGGTTTAAAAGCTACAGGCAAAAATAGAGAGAATGAGCTAGGCAAAAATTCATTGTTCATAATAAAAAGTATTCAAAAATATGTGTACTTTTAACTGCCTGTAACTTTTGGAACAGCCTATATAAAACATCAGTGCTGATGGACTTTATAGAGAATGTCATGTAGATTCCAAATTTTCTGCGTACCAGTTGCTAGCTTTAATGGTTTAAAAGCTACAGGCAAAAATAGAGAGAATGAGCTAGGCAAAAATTCATTGTTCATAATAAATAGTATTCAAAAATATGTGTACTTTTAACTGCCTGTAACTTTTGGAACAGCTTATATAAATCATCAGTGCTGATGTATATTGTATAGAATTTCATGTAGATTCCAAATTTTCAGCGTACAAGTTGCTAGCTTTAATGGTTTAAAATCTACAGGCAAAAATAGAGAGAATGAGCTAGGCAAAAATTCATTGTTCATAATAAATAGTATTCAAAAATATGTGTACTTTTAACTGCCTGTAAGTTTTGGAACAGCTTATATAAATCATCAGTGCTGATGTATATTGTATAGAATTTCATGTAGATACCAAATTTTCAGAGTACAAGTTGCTAGCTTTAATGGTTCAAAAGCTACAGGCAAAAATAGAGAGAATGAGCTAGGCAAAAATTCATTGTTCATAATAAATAGTATTCAAAAATATGTGTACTTTTAACTGCCTGTAACTTTTGGAACAGCTTATATAAATCATCAGTGCTGATGTATATTGTATAGAATTTCATGTAGATTCCAAATTTTCAGCGTACAAGTTGCTAGCTTTAATGGTTTAAAAGCTACAGGCAAAAATAGAGAGACTGAGCTAGGCAAAAATTCATTGTTCATAATAAAAAGTATTCAAAAATATGTGTACTTTTAACTGCCCGTAACTTTTGGAACAGCCTATATAAAACATCAGTGCTGATGGACTTTATAGAGAATTTCATGTAGATTCCAAATTTTCTGCGTACCAGTTGCTAGCTTTAATGGTTTAAAAGCTACAGGCAAAAATAGAGAGAATGAGCTAGGCAAAAATTCATTGTTCATAATAAATAGTATTCAAAAATATGTGTACTTTTAACTGCCTGTAACTTTTGGAACAGCTTATATAAATCATCAGTGCTGATGTATATTGTATAGAATTTCATGTAGATTCCAAATTTTCAGCGTACAAGTTGCTAGCTTTAATGGTTTAAAATCTACAGGCAAAAATAGAGAGAATGAGCTAGGCAAAAATTCATTGTTCATAATAAATAGTATTCAAAAATATGTGTACTTTTAACTGCCTGTAAGTTTTGGAACAGCTTATATAAATCATCAGTGCTGATGTATATTGTATAGAATTTCATGTAGATTCCAAATTTTCAGAGTACAAGTTGCTAGCTTTAATGGTTCAAAAGCTACAGGCAAAAATAGAGAGAATGAGCTAGGCAAAAATTCATTGTTCATAATAAATAGTATTCAAAAATATGTGTACTTTTAACTGCCTGTAACTTTTGGAACAGCTTATATAAATCATCAGTGCTGATGTATATTGTATAGAATTTCATGTAGATTCCAAATTTTCAGCGTACAAGTTGCTAGCCTTAATGGTTTAAAAGCTACAGGCAAAAATAGAGAGAATGAGCTAGGCAAAAATTCATTGTTCATAATAAAAAGTATTCAAAAATATGTGTACTTTTAACTGCCTGTAACTTTTGGAGCAGCCTATATAAAACATCAATGCTGATGGACTTTATAGAGAATTTCATGTAGATTCCAAATTTTCTGTGTACCAGTTGCTAGCTTTAATGGTTTAAAAGCTACAGGCAAAAATAGAGAGAATGAGCTAGGCAAAAATTCATTGTTCATAATAAATAGTATTCAAAATTATGTGTACTTTTAACTGCCTGTTACTTTTGGAACAGGCTATATAAAACATCAGTGCTGATTTACTTTATAGAGAATTTCATGTAGATTCCAAATTTTCAGCGTACAAGTTGCTAGCTTTAATGGTTTAAAAGCTACAGGCAAAAATAGAGAGAATGAGCTAGGCAAAAATTCATTGTTCATAATAAAAAGTATTCAAAAATATGTGTACTTTTAACTGCCTGTAACTTTTGGAACAGCCTATATAAAACATCAGTGCTGATGGACTTTATAGAGAATGTCATGTAGATTCCAAATTTTCTGCGTACCAGTTGCTAGCTTTAATGGTTTAAAAGCTACAGGCAAAAATAGAGAGAATGAGCTAGGCAAAAATTCATTGTTCATAATAAAAAGTATTCAAAAATATGTGTAATTTTAACTGCCTGTAACTTTTGGAACAGCCTATATAAAACATCAGTGCTGATGGACTTTATAGAGAATTTCATGTAGATTCCAAATTTTCAGCGTACAAGTTGCTAGCTTTAATGGTTTAAAATCTACAGGCAAAAATAGAGAGAATGAGCTAGGCAAAAATTCATTGTTCATAATAAATAGTATTCAAAAATATGTGTACTTTTAACTGCCTGTAAGTTTTGGAACAGCTTATATAAATCATCAGTGCTGATGTATATTGTATAGAATTTCATGTAGATTCCAAATTTTCAGCGTACAAGTTGCTAGCTTTAATGGTTTAAAAGCTACAGGCAAAAATAGAGAGAATGAGCTAGGCAAAAATTCATTGTTCATAATAAAAAGTATTCAAAAATATGTGTACTTTTAACTGCCTGTAACTTTTGGAGCAGCCTATATAAAACATCAATGCTGAAGTACTTTATAGAGAATTTCATGTAGATTCCAAATTTTCTGCGTACAAGTTGCTAGCTTTAATGGTTTAAAAGCTACAGGCAAAAATAGAGAGAATGAGCTAGGCAAAAATTCATTGTTCATAATAAATAGTATTCAAAAATATGTGTACATTTAACTGCCTGTAACTTTTGGAACAGCTTATATAAATCATCAGTGCTGATGTATATTGTATAGAATTTCATATAGATTCCAAATTTTCAGCGTACAAGTTGCTAGCTTTAATGGTTTAAAATCTACAGGCAAAAATAGAGAGAATGAGCTAGGCAAAAATTCATTGTTCATAATAAAAAGTATTCAAAAATATGTGTACTTTTAACTGCCTGTAACTTTTGGAACAGCCTATATAAAACATCAATGCTGAAGTACTTTATAGAGAATTTCATGTAGATTCCAAATTTTCTGCGTACAAGTTGCTAGCTTTAATGGTTTAAAAGCTACAGGCAAAAATAGAGAGAATGAGCTAGGCAAAAATTCATTGTTCATAATAAAAAGTATTCAAAAATATGTGTACTTTTAACTGCCTGTAACTTTTGGAACAGCCTATATAAAACATCAATGCTGAAGTACTTTATAGAGAATTTCATGTAGATTCCAAATTTTCTGCGTACAAGTTGCTAGCTTTAATGGTTTAAAAGCTACAGGCAAAAATAGAGAGAATGAGCTAGGCAAAAATTCATTGTTCATAATAAAAAGTATTCAAAAATATGTGTACTTTTAACTGCCTGTAACTTTTGGAACAGCTTATATAAATCATCAGTGCTGATGTATATTGTATAGAATTTCATGTAGATTCCAAATTTTCAGCGTACCAGTTGCTAGCTTTAATGGTTTAAAAGCTACAGGCAAAAATAGAGAGAATGAGCTAGGCAAAAATTCATTGTTCATAATAAATAGTATTCAAAAATATGTGTACTTTTAACTGCCTGTAACTTTTGGAACAGCTTATATAAATCATCAGTGCTGATGTATATTGTATAGAATTTCATGTAGATTCCAAATTTTCAGCGTACCAGTTGCTAGCTTTAATGGTTTAAAAGCTACAGGCAAAAATAGAGAGAATGAGCTAGGCAAAAATTCATTGTTCATAATAAAAAGTATTCAAAAATATGTGTACTTTTAACTGCCTGTAACTTTTGGAGCAGCCTATATAAAACATCAATGCTGAAGTACTTTATAGAGAATTTCATGTAGATTCCAAATTTTCTGCGTACAAGTTGCTAGCTTTAATGGTTTAAAAGCTACAGGCAAAAATAGAGAGAATGAGCTAGGCAAAAATTCATTGTTCATAATAAATAGTATTCAAAAATATGTGTACATTTAACTGCCTGTAACTTTTGGAACAGCTTATATAAATCATCAGTGCTGATGTATATTGTATAGAATTTCATATAGATTCCAAATTTTCAGCGTACAAGTTGCTAGCTTTAATGGTTTAAAATCTACAGGCAAAAATAGAGAGAATGAGCTAGGCAAAAATTCATTGTTCATAATAAATAGTATTCAAAAATATGTGTACATTTAACTGCCTGTAACTTTTGGAACAGCTTATATAAATCATCAGTGCTGATGTATATTGTATAGAATTTCATATAGATTCCAAATTTTCAGCGTACAAGTTGCTAGCTTTAATGGTTTAAAATCTACAGGCAAAAATAGAGAGAATGAGCTAGGCAAAAATTCATTGTTCATAATAAATAGTATTCAAAAATATGTGTACTTTTAACTGCCTGTAACTTTTGGAACAGCCTATATAAAACATCAGTGCTGATGTACTTTATAGAGAATTTCATGTAGATTCCAAATTTTCTGCGTACAAGTTGCTAGCTTTAATGGTGTCAAAGCTACAGGCAAAAATAGAGAGAATGAGCTAGGCAAAAATTCATTGTTCATAATAAATAGTATTCAAAAATATGTGTACATTTAACTGCCTGTAACTTTTGGAACAGCTTATATAAATCATCAGTGCTGAAGTATATTGTATAGAATTTCATGTAGATTCCAAATTTTCAGCGTACAAGTTGCTAGCTTTAATGGTTTAAAATCTACAGGCAAAAATAGAGAGAATGAGCTAGGCAAAAATTCATTGTTCATAATAAAAAGTATTCAAAAATATGTGTACTTTTAACTGCCTGTAACTTTTGGAACAGCTTATATAAATCATCAGTGCTGATGTATATTGTATAGAATTTCATGTAGATTCCAAATTTTCAGCGTACAAGTTGCTAGCTTTAATGGTTTAAAAGCTACAGGCAAAAATAGAGAGAATGAGCTAGGCAAAAATTCATTGTTCATAATAAATAGTATTCAAAAATATGTGTACTTTTAACTGCCTGTAACTTTTGGAACAGCTTATATAAATCATCAGTGCTGATGTATATTGTATAGAATTTCATGTAGATTCCAAATTTTCGGCGTACAAGTTGCTAGCTTTAATGGTTTAAAAGCTACAGGCAAAAATAGAGAGAATGATCTAGGCAAAAATTCATTGTTCATAATAAATAGTATTCAAAAATATGTGTACTTTTAACTGCCTGTAACTTTTGGAACAGCTTATATAAATCATCAGTGCTGATGTATATTGTATAGAATTTCATGTAGATTCCAAATTTTCATCGTACAAGTTGCTAGCTTTAATGGTTTAAAAGCTACAGGCAAAAATAGAGAGAATGAGCTAGGCAAAAATTCATTGTTCATAATAAATAGTATTCAAAAATATGTGTACTTTTAACTGCCTGTAACTTTTGGAACAGCTTATATAAATCATCAGTGCTGATGTATATTGTATAGAATTTCATGTAGATTCCAAATTTTCAGCGTACAAGTTGCTAGCTTTAATGGTTTAAAAGCTACAGGCAAAAATAGAGAGAATGAGCTAGGCAAAAATTCATTGTTCATAATAAATAGTATTAAAAAATATGTGTACTTTTAACTGCCTGTAACTTTTGGAACAGCTTATATAAATCATCAGTGCTGATGTATATTGTATAGAATTTCATGTAGATTCCAAATTTTCAGCGTACAAGTTGCTAGCTTGAATGGTTTAAAAGCTACAGGCAAAAATAGAGAGACTGAGCTAGGCAAAAATTCATTGTTCATAATAAAAAGTATTCAAAAATATGTGTACTTTTAACTGCCTGTAACTTTTGGAACAGCCTATATAAAACATCAGTGCTGATGTACTTTATAGAGAATTTCATGTAGATTCCAAATGTTCTGCGTACCAGTTGCTAGCTTTAATGGTTTAAAAGCTACAGGCAAAAATAGAGAGAATGAGCTAGGCAAAAACTCATTGTTCATAATAAATAGTATTCAAAAATATGTGTACTTTTAACTGCCTGTAACTTTTGGAACAGCTTATATAAATCATCAGTGCTGATGTATATTGTATAGAATTTCATGTAGATTCCAAATTTTCAGCGTACAAGTTGCTAGCTTTAATGGTTTAAAAGCTACAGGCAAAAATAGAGAGAATGAGCTAGGCAAAAATTCATTGTTCATAATAAAAAGTATTCAAAAATATGTGTACTTTTAACTGCCTGTAACTTTTGGAACAGCCTATATAAAACATCAGTGCTGATGGACTTTATAGAGAATTTCATGTAGATTCCAAATTTTCTGCGTACCAGTTGCTAGCTTTAATGGTTTAAAAGCTACAGGCAAAAATAGAGAGAATGAGCTAGGCAAAAATTCATTGTTCATAATAAATAGTATTCAAAAATATGTGTACTTTTAACTGCCTGTAACTTTTGGAACAGCTTATATAAATCATCAGTGCTGATGTATATTGTATAGAATTTCATGTAGATTCCAAATTTTCAGAGGACAAGTTGCTAGCTTTAATGGTTCAAAAGCTACAGGCAAAAATAGAGAGAATAAGCTAGGCAAAAATTCATTGTTAATAATAAATAGTATTCAAAATTATGTGTACTTTTAACTGCCTGTAACTTTTGGAACAGCCTATATAAAACATCAGTGCTGATGGACTTTAAAGAGAATTTCATGTAGATTCCAAATTTTCTGCGTACCAGTTGCTAGCTTTAATGGTTTAAAAGCTACAGGCAAAAATAGAGAGAATGAGCTAGGCAAAAATTCATTGTTCATAATAAATAGTATTCAAAAATATGTGTACTTTTAACTGACTGTAAGTTTTGGAACAGCTTATATAAATCATCAGTGCTGATGTATATTGTATAGAATTTCATGTAGATTCCAAATTTTCAGAGTACAAGTTGCTAGCTTTAATGGTTCAAAAGCTACAGGCAAAAATAGAGAGAATGAGCTAGGCAAAAATTCATTGTTAATAATAAATAGTATTCAAAATTATGTGTACATTTAACTGCCTGTAACTTTTGGAACAGCCTATTTACAACATCAGTGCTGATGAACTTTATATATAATTTCATGTAGATTCCAAATTTTCAGCGTACAAGTTGCTAGCTTGAATGGTTTAAAAGCTACAGGCAAAAATAGAGAGAATGAGCTAGGCAAAAATTCATTGTTCATAATAAATAGTATTCAAAAATATGTGTACTTTTAACTACCTGTAACTTTTGGAACAGCTTATATAAATCATCAGTGCTGATGTATATTGTATAGAATTTCATGTAGATTCCAAATTTTCAGTGTACAAGTTGCTAGCTTTAATGGTTTAAAAGCTACAGGCAAAAATAGAGAGAATGAGCTAGGCAAAAATTCATTGTTCATAATAAATAGTATTCAAAATTATGTGTACTTTTAACTGCCTGTAACTTTTGGAACAGGCTATATAAAACATCAGTGCTGATGTACTTTATAGAGAATTTCATGTAGATTCCAAATTTTCAGCGTACAAGTTGCTAGGTTTAATGGTTTAAAAGCTACAGGCAAAATAGAGAAAATGAGCCAGACAAAAATGCATTGTTCATAATAAAAAGTATTCAAAAATATGTGTACATTTAACTGCCTGTAACTTTTGGAACAGCCTATATAAAACATCAGTGCTGATGAACTTTATAGAGAATTTCATGTAGATTCCAAATTTTCAGCGTACAAGTTGCTAGCTTGAATGGTTTAAAAGTTACAGGCAAAAATAGAGAGAATGAGCTAGGCAAAAATTCATTGTTCATAATAAATAGTATTCAAAATTATGTGTACTTTGAACTGCCTGCAACTTTTGGAACAGCTTATATAAATCAGAAGTGCTGATGTATATTGTATAGAATTTCATGTAGATTCCAAATTTTCAGCGTACAAGTTGCTAGCTTTAATTGTTTAAAAGCTACAGGCAAAAATAGAGAGAATGAGCTAGGCAAAAATTCATTGTTCATAATAAATAGTATTCATAAATATGTGTACTTTTAACTGCCTGTAACTTTTGGAACAGCTTATATAAATCATCAGTGCTGATGTATATTGTATAGAATTTCATGTAGATTCCAAATTTTCAGCGTACAAGATGCTAGCTTTAATGGTTTAAAAGCTACAGGCAAAAATAGAGCGAATGAGCTAGGCAAAAATTCATTGTTCATAATAAATAGTATTCAAAAATATGTGTACTTTTAACTGCCTGTAACTTTTGGAACAGCTTATATAAATCATCAGTGCTGATGTATATTGTATAGAATTTCATGTAGATTCCAAATTTTCAGCGTACAAGTTGCTAGCTTTAATGGTTTAAAAGCTACAGGCAAAAATAGAGAGAATGAGCTAGGCAAAAATTCATTGTTCATAATAAATAGTATTCAAAAATATGTGTACTTTTAACTGCCTGTAACTTTTGGAACAGCTTATATAAATCATCAGTGCTGATGTATATTGTATAGAATTTCATGTAGATTCCAAATTTTCGGCGTACAAGTTGCTAGCTTTAATGGTTTAAAAGCTACAGGCAAAAATAGAGAGAATGAGCTAGGCAAAAATTCATTGTTCATAATAAATAGTATTCAAAAATATGTGTACTTTTAACTGCCTGTAACTTTTGGAACAGCTTATATAAATCATCAGTGCTGATGTATATTGTATAGAATTTCATGTAGATTCTAAATTTTCAGCGTACAAGTTGCTAGCTTTAATGGTTTAAAAGCTACAGGCAAAAATAGAGAGAATGAGCTAGGCAAAAATTCATTGTTCATAATAAAAAGTATTCAAAAATATGTGTACTTTTAACTGCCTGTAACTTTTGGAACAGCCTATATAAAACATCAGTGCTGATGGACTTTATAGAGAATTTCATGTAGATTCCAAATTTTCTGCGTACCAGTTGCTAGCTTTAATGGTTTAAAAGCTACAGGCAAAAATAAAGAGAATGAGCTAGGCAAAAATTCATTGTTCATAATAAATAGTATTCAAAATTATGTGTACTTTTAACTGCCTGTAACTTTTGGAACAGGCTATATAAAACATCAGTGCTGATTTACTTTATAGAGAATTTCATGTAGATTCCAAATTTTCAGCGTACAAGTTGCTAGCTTTAATGGTTTAAAAGCTACAGGCAAAAATAGAGAGAATGAGCTAGGCAAAAATTCATTGTTCATAATAAATAGTATTCAAAAATATGTGTACTTTTAACTGCCTGTAACTTTTGGAACAGCTTATATAAATCATCAGTGCTGATGTATATTGTATAGAATTTCATGTAGATTCCAAATTTTCAGCGTACAAGTTGCTAGCTTTAATGGTTTAAAAGCTACAGGCAAAAATAGAGAGAATGAGCTAGGCAAAAATTCATTGTTCATAATAAATAGTATTCAAAAATATGTGTACTTTTAACTGCCTGTAACTTTTGGAACAGCTTATATAAATCATCAGTGCTGATGTATATTGTATTGAATTTCATGTAGATTCCAAATTTTCAGCGTACAAGTTGCTAGCTTTAATGGTTTAAAAGCCACAGGCAAAAATAGAGAGAATGAGCTAGGCAAAAATTCATTGTTCATAATAAATAGTATTCAAAAATATGTGTACTTTTAACTGCCTGTAACTTTTGGAACAGCTTATATAAATCATCAGTGCTGATGTATATTGTATAGAATTTCATGTAGATTCCAAATTTTCAGCGTACAAGTTGCTAGCTTTAATGGTTTAAAAGCTACAGGCAAAAATAGAGAGAATGAGCTAGGCAAAAATTCATTGTTCATAATAAATAGTATTCAAAAATATGTGTACTTTTAACTGCCTGTAACTTTTGGAACAGCTTATATAAATCATCAGTGCTGATGTATATTGTATAGAATTTCATGTAGATTCCAAATTTTCAGCGTACAAGTTGCTAGCTTTAATGGTTTAAAAGCTACAGGCAAAAATAGAGAGAATGAGCTAGGCAAAAATTCATTGTTCATAATAAAAAGTATTCAAAAATATGTGTACTTTTAACTGCCCGTAACTTTTGGAATAGCCTATATAAAACATCAGTGCTGATGGACTTTATAGAGAATTTCATGTAGATTCCAAATTTTCTGCGTACCAGTTGCTAGCTTTAATGGTTTAAAAGCTACAGGCAAAAATATAGAGAATGAGCTAGGCAAAAATTCATTGTTCATAATAAATAGTATTCAAAAATATGTGTACTTTTAACTGCCTGTAACTTTTGGAACAGCTTATATAAATCATCAGTGCTGATGTATATTGTATAGAATTTCATGTAGATTCCAAATTTTCAGCGTACAAGTTGCTAGCTTTAATGGTTTAAAAGCTACAGGCAAAAATAGAGAGAATGAGCTAGGCAAAAATTCATTGTTCATAATAAATAGTATTCAAAAATATGTGTACTTTTAACTGCCTGTAACGTTTGGAACAGCTTATATAAATCATCAGTACTGATGTATATTGTATAGAATTTCATGTAGATTCCAAATTTTCAGCGTACAAGTTGCTAGCTTTAATAGTTTAAAAGCTACAGGCAAAAATAGAGAGACTGAGCTAGGCAAAAATTCATTGTTCATAATAAAAAGTATTCAAAAATATGTGTACTTTTAACTGCCCGTAACTTTTGGAACAGCCTATATAAAACATCAGTGCTGATGGACTTTATAGAGAATTTCATGTAGATTCCAAATTTTATGCGTACCAGTTGCTAGCTTTAATGGTTTAAAAGCTACAGGCAAAAATAGAGAGAATGAGCTAGGCAAAAATTCATTGTTCATAATAAATAGTATTCAAAATTATGTGTACTTTTAACTGCCTGTAACTTTTGGAACAGGCTATATAAAACATCAGTGCTGATTTACTTTATAGAGAATTTCATGTAGATTCCAAATTTTCAGCGTACAAGTTGCTAGCTTTAATGGTTTAAAAGCTACAGGCAAAAATAGAGAGAATGAGCTAGGCAAAAATTCATTGTTCATAATAAATAGTATTCAAAAATATGTGTACTTTTAACTGCCTGTAATTTTTGGAACAGCTTATATAAATCATCAGTGCTGATGTATATTGTATAGAATTTCATGTAGATTCCAAATTTTCAGCGTACAAGTTGCTAGCTTTAATGGTTTAAAAGCTACAGGCAAAAATAGAGAGAATGAGCTAGGCAAAAATTCATTGTTAATAATAAATAGTATTCAAAATTATGTGTACATTTAACTGCCTGTAACTTTTGGAACAGCCTATTTAAAACATCAGTGCTGATGAACTTTATATATAATTTCATGTAGATTCCAAATTTTCAGCGTACAAGTTGCTAGCTTGAATGGTTTAAAAGCTACAGGCAAAAATAGAGAGAATGAGCTAGGCAAAAATTCATTGTTCATAATAAATAGTATTCAAAATTATGTGTACTTTTAACTGCCTGTAACTTTTGGAACAGGCTATATAAAACATCAGTGCTGATTTACTTTATAGAGAATTTCATGTAGATTCCAAATTTTCAGCGTACAAGTTGCTAGCTTTAATGGTTTAAAAGCTACAGGCAAAAATAGAGAGAATGAGCTAGGCAAAAATTCATTGTTCATAATAAATAGTATTCAAAAATATGTGTACTTTTAACTGCCTGTAATTTTTGGAACAGCTTATATAAATCATCAGTGCTGATGTATATTGTATAGAATTTCATGTAGATTCCAAATTTTCAGCGTACAAGTTGCTAGCTTTAATGGTTTAAAAGCTACAGGCAAAAATAGAGAGAATGAGCTAGGCAAAAATTCATTGTTAATAATAAATAGTATTCAAAATTATGTGTACATTTAACTGCCTGTAACTTTTGGAACAGCCTATTTAAAACATCAGTGCTGATGAACTTTATATATAATTTCATGTAGATTCCAAATTTTCAGCGTACAAGTTGCTAGCTTGAATGGTTTAAAAGCTACAGGCAAAAATAGAGAGAATGAGCTAGGCAAAAATTCATTGTTCATAATAAATAGTATTCAAAAATATGTGTACTTTTAACTACCTGTAACTTTTGGAACAGCTTATATAAATCATCAGTGCTGATGTATATTGTATAGAATTTCATGTAGATTCCAAATTTTCAGCGTACAAGTTGCTAGCTTGAATGGTTTAAAAGCTACAGGCAAAAATAGAGAGAATGAGCTAGGCAAAAATTCATTGTTCATAATAAATAGATTCAAAAATATGTGTACTTTTAACTGCCTGTAACGTTTGGAACAGCTTATATAAATCATCAGTGCTGATGTATATTGTATAGAATTTCATGTAGATTCCAAATTTTCAGCGTACAAGTTGCTAGCTTGAATGGTTTAAAAGCTACAGGCAAAAATAGAGAGACTGAGCTAGGCAAAAATTCATTGTTCATAATAAAAAGTATTCAAAAATATGTGTACTTTTAACTGCCTGTAACTTTTGGAACAGCCTATATAAAACATCAGTGCTGATGGACTTTATAGAGAATGTCATGTAGATTCCAAATTTTCTGCGTACCAGTTGCTAGCTTTAATGGTTTGAAAGCTACAGGCAAAAATAGAGAGAATGAGCTAGGCAAAAATTCATTGTTCATAATAAATAGTATTCAAAATTATGTGTACTTTTAACTGCCTGTTACTTTTGGAACAGGCTATATAAAACATCAGTGCTGATTTACTTTATAGAGAATTTCATGTAGATTCCAAATTTTCAGCGTACAAGTTGCTAGCTTTAATGGTTTAAAAGCTACAGGCAAAAATAGAGAGAATGAGCTAGGCAAAAATTCATTGTTCATAATAAAAAGTATTCAAAAATATGTGTACTTTTAACTGCCTGTAACGTTTGGAACAGCTTATATAAATCATCAGTACTGATGTATATTGTATAGAATTTCATGTAGATTCCAAATTTTCAGCGTACAAGTTGCTAGCTTTAATAGTTTAAAAGCTACAGGCAAAAATAGAGAGACTGAGCTAGGCAAAAATTCATTGTTCATAATAAAAAGTATTCAAAAATATGTGTACTTTTAACTGCCCGTAACTTTTGGAACAGCCTATATAAAACATCAGTGCTGATGGACTTTATAGAGAATTTCATGTAGATTCCAAATTTTATGCGTACCAGTTGCTAGCTTTAATGGTTTAAAAGCTACAGGCAAAAATAGAGAGAATGAGCTAGGCAAAAATTCATTGTTCATAATAAATAGTATTCAAAATTATGTGTACTTTTAACTGCCTGTAACTTTTGGAACAGGCTATATAAAACATCAGTGCTGATTTACTTTATAGAGAATTTCATGTAGATTCCAAATTTTCAGCGTACAAGTTGCTAGCTTTAATGGTTTAAAAGCTACAGGCAAAAATAGAGAGAATGAGCTAGGCAAAAATTCATTGTTCATAATAAATAGTATTCAAAAATATGTGTACTTTTAACTGCCTGTAATTTTTGGAACAGCTTATATAAATCATCAGTGCTGATGTATATTGTATAGAATTTCATGTAGATTCCAAATTTTCAGCGTACAAGTTGCTAGCTTTAATGGTTTAAAAGCTACAGGCAAAAATAGAGAGAATGAGCTAGGCAAAAATTCATTGTTAATAATAAATAGTATTCAAAATTATGTGTACATTTAACTGCCTGTAACTTTTGGAACAGCCTATTTAAAACATCAGTGCTGATGAACTTTATATATAATTTCATGTAGATTCCAAATTTTCAGCGTACAAGTTGCTAGCTTGAATGGTTTAAAAGCTACAGGCAAAAATAGAGAGAATGAGCTAGGCAAAAATTCATTGTTCATAATAAATAGTATTCAAAAATATGTGTACTTTTAACTACCTGTAACTTTTGGAACAGCTTATATAAATCATCAGTGCTGATGTATATTGTATAGAATTTCATGTAGATTCCAAATTTTCAGCGTACAAGTTGCTAGCTTGAATGGTTTAAAAGCTACAGGCAAAAATAGAGAGAATGAGCTAGGCAAAAATTCATTGTTCATAATAAATAGATTCAAAAATATGTGTACTTTTAACTGCCTGTAACGTTTGGAACAGCTTATATAAATCATCAGTGCTGATGTATATTGTATAGAATTTCATGTAGATTCCAAATTTTCAGCGTACAAGTTGCTAGCTTGAATGGTTTAAAAGCTACAGGCAAAAATAGAGAGACTGAGCTAGGCAAAAATTCATTGTTCATAATAAAAAGTATTCAAAAATATGTGTACTTTTAACTGCCTGTAACTTTTGGAACAGCCTATATAAAACATCAGTGCTGATGGACTTTATAGAGAATGTCATGTAGATTCCAAATTTTCTGCGTACCAGTTGCTAGCTTTAATGGTTTGAAAGCTACAGGCAAAAATAGAGAGAATGAGCTAGGCAAAAATTCATTGTTCATAATAAATAGTATTCAAAATTATGTGTACTTTTAACTGCCTGTTACTTTTGGAACAGGCTATATAAAACATCAGTGCTGATTTACTTTATAGAGAATTTCATGTAGATTCCAAATTTTCAGCGTACAAGTTGCTAGCTTTAATGGTTTAAAAGCTACAGGCAAAAATAGAGAGAATGAGCTAGGCAAAAATTCATTGTTCATAATAAAAAGTATTCAAAAATATGTGTACTTTTAACTGCCTGTAACTTTTGGAACAGCCTATATAAAACATCAGTGCTGATGGACTTTATAGAGAATGTCATGTAGATTCCAAATTTTCTGCGTACCAGTTGCTAGCTTTAATGGTTTAAAAGCTACAGGCAAAAATAGAGAGAATGAGCTAGGCAAAAATTCATTGTTCATAATAAATAGTATTCAAAAATATGTGTACTTTTAACTGCCTGTAACTTTTGGAACAGCTTATATAAATCATCAGTGCTGATGTATATTGTATAGAATTTCATGTAGATTCCAAATTTTCAGCGTACAAGTTGCTAGCTTTAATGGTTTAAAATCTACAGGCAAAAATAGCGAGAATGAGCTAGGCAAAAATCCATTGTTCATAATAAAAAGTATTCAAAAATATGTGTACTTTTAACTGCCTGTAACTTTTGGAACAGCCTATATAAAACATCAGTGCTGATGGACTTTATAGAGAATTTCATGTAGATTCCAAATTTTCTGCGTACCAGTTGCTAGCTTTAATGGTTTAAAAGCTACAGGCAAAAATAGAGAGAATGAGCTAGGCAAAAATTCATTGTTCATAATAAATAGTATTCAAAAATATGTGTACTTTTAACTGCCTGTAAGTTTTGGAACAGCTTATATAAATCATCAGTGCTGATGTATATTGTATAGAATTTCATGTAGATTCCAAATTTTCAGAGTACAAGTTGCTAGCTTTAATGGTTCAAAAGCTACAGGCAAAAATAGAGAGAATGAGCTAGGCAAAAATTCATTGTTAATAATAAATAGTATTCAAAATTATGTGTACATTTAACTGCCTGTAACTTTTGGAACAGCCTATTTAAAACATCAGTGCTGATGAACTTTATATATAATTTCATGTAGATTCCAAATTTTCAGCGTACAAGTTGCTAGCTTGAATGGTTTAAAAGCTACAGGCAAAAATAGAGAGAATGAGCTAGGCAAAAATTCATTGTTCATAATAAATAGTATTCAAAAATATGTGTACTTTTAACTACCTGTAACTTTTGGAACAGCTTATATAAATCATCAGTGCTGATGTATATTGTATAGAATTTCATGTAGATTCCAAATTTTCAGTGTACAAGTTGCTAGCTTTAATGGTTTAAAAGCTACAGGCAAAAATAGAGAGAATGAGCTAGGCAAAAATTCATTGTTCATAATAAATAGTATTCAAAAATATGTGTACTTTTAACTGCCTGTAACTTTTGGAACAGCTTATATAAATCATCAGTGCTGATGTATATTGTATAGAATTTCATGTAGATTCCAAATTTTCAGCGTACAAGTTGCTAGCTTTAATGGTTTAAAAGCTACAGGCAAAAATAGAGAGACTGAGCTAGGCAAAAATTCATTGTTCATAATAAAAAGTATTCAAAAATATGTGTACTTTTAACTGCCCGTAACTTTTGGAACAGCCTATATAAAACATCAGTGCTGATGGACTTTATAGAGAATTTCATGTAGATTCCAAATTTTCTGCGTACCAGTTGCTAGCTTTAATGGTTTGAAAGCTACAGGCAAAAATAGAGAGAATGAGCTAGGCAAAAATTCATTGTTCATAATAAATAGTATTCAAAATTATGTGTACTTTTAACTGCCTGTTACTTTTGGAACAGGCTATATAAAACATCAGTGCTGATTTACTTTATAGAGAATTTCATGTAGATTCCAAATTTTCAGCGTACAAGTTGCTAGCTTTAATGGTTTAAAAGCTACAGGCAAAAATAGAGAGAATGAGCTAGGCAAAAATTCATTGTTCATAATAAAAAGTATTCAAAAATATGTGTACTTTTAACTGCCTGTAACTTTTGGAACAGCCTATATAAAACATCAGTGCTGATGGACTTTATAGAGAATGTCATGTAGATTCCAAATTTTCTGCGTACCAGTTGCTAGCTTTAATGGTTTAAAAGCTACAGGCAAAAATAGAGAGAATGAGCTAGGCAAAAATTCATTGTTCATAATAAATAGTATTCAAAAATATGTGTACTTTTAACTGCCTGTAACTTTTGGAACAGCTTATATAAATCATCAGTGCTGATGTATATTGTATAGAATTTCATGTAGATTCCAAATTTTCAGCGTACAAGTTGCTAGCTTTAATGGTTTAAAATCTACAGGCAAAAATAGAGAGAATGAGCTAGGCAAAAATTCATTGTTCATAATAAATAGTATTCAAAAATATGTGTACTTTTAACTGCCTGTAACTTTTGGAACAGCTTATATAAATCATCAGTGCTGATGTATATTGTATTGAATTTCATGTAGATTCCAAATTTTCAGCGTACAAGTTGCTAGCTTTAATGGTTTAAAAGCCACAGGCAAAAATAGAGAGAATGAGCTAGGCAAAAATTCATTGTTCATAATAAATAGTATTCAAAAATATGTGTACTTTTAACTGCCTGTAACTTTTGGAACAGCTTATATAAATCATCAGTGCTGATGTATATTGTATAGAATTTCATGTAGATTCCAAATTTTCAGCGTACAAGTTGCTAGCTTTAATGGTTTAAAAGCTACAGGCAAAAATAGAGAGAATGAGCTAGGCAAAAATTCATTGTTCATAATAAATAGTATTCAAAAATATGTGTACTTTTAACTGCCTGTAACTTTTGGAACAGCTTATATAAATCATCAGTGCTGATGTATATTGTATAGAATTTCATGTAGATTCCAAATTTTCAGCGTACAAGTTGCTAGCTTTAATGGTTTAAAAGCTACAGGCAAAAATAGAGAGAATGAGCTAGGCAAAAATTCATTGTTCATAATAAAAAGTATTCAAAAATATGTGTACTTTTAACTGCCCGTAACTTTTGGAATAGCCTATATAAAACATCAGTGCTGATGGACTTTATAGAGAATTTCATGTAGATTCCAAATTTTCTGCGTACCAGTTGCTAGCTTTAATGGTTTAAAAGCTACAGGCAAAAATATAGAGAATGAGCTAGGCAAAAATTCATTGTTCATAATAAATAGTATTCAAAAATATGTGTACTTTTAACTGCCTGTAACTTTTGGAACAGCTTATATAAATCATCAGTGCTGATGTATATTGTATAGAATTTCATGTAGATTCCAAATTTTCAGCGTACAAGTTGCTAGCTTTAATGGTTTAAAAGCTACAGGCAAAAATAGAGAGAATGAGCTAGGCAAAAATTCATTGTTCATAATAAATAGTATTCAAAAATATGTGTACTTTTAACTGCCTGTAACGTTTGGAACAGCTTATATAAATCATCAGTACTGATGTATATTGTATAGAATTTCATGTAGATTCCAAATTTTCAGCGTACAAGTTGCTAGCTTTAATAGTTTAAAAGCTACAGGCAAAAATAGAGAGACTGAGCTAGGCAAAAATTCATTGTTCATAATAAAAAGTATTCAAAAATATGTGTACTTTTAACTGCCCGTAACTTTTGGAACAGCCTATATAAAACATCAGTGCTGATGGACTTTATAGAGAATTTCATGTAGATTCCAAATTTTATGCGTACCAGTTGCTAGCTTTAATGGTTTAAAAGCTACAGGCAAAAATAGAGAGAATGAGCTAGGCAAAAATTCATTGTTCATAATAAATAGTATTCAAAATTATGTGTACTTTTAACTGCCTGTAACTTTTGGAACAGGCTATATAAAACATCAGTGCTGATTTACTTTATAGAGAATTTCATGTAGATTCCAAATTTTCAGCGTACAAGTTGCTAGCTTGAATGGTTTAAAAGCTACAGGCAAAAATAGAGAGAATGAGCTAGGCAAAAATTCATTGTTCATAATAAATAGTATTCAAAAATATGTGTACTTTTAACTGCCTGTAATTTTTGGAACAGCTTATATAAATCATCAGTGCTGATGTATATTGTATAGAATTTCATGTAGATTCCAAATTTTCAGCGTACAAGTTGCTAGCTTTAATGGTTTAAAAGCTACAGGCAAAAATAGAGAGAATGAGCTAGGCAAAAATTCATTGTTAATAATAAATAGTATTCAAAATTATGTGTACATTTAACTGCCTGTAACTTTTGGAACAGCCTATTTAAAACATCAGTGCTGATGAACTTTATATATAATTTCATGTAGATTCCAAATTTTCAGCGTACAAGTTGCTAGCTTGAATGGTTTAAAAGCTACAGGCAAAAATAGAGAGAATGAGCTAGGCAAAAATTCATTGTTCATAATAAATAGTATTCAAAAATATGTGTACTTTTAACTACCTGTAACTTTTGGAACAGCTTATATAAATCATCAGTGCTGATGTATATTGTATAGAATTTCATGTAGATTCCAAATTTTCAGCGTACAAGTTGCTAGCTTGAATGGTTTAAAAGCTACAGGCAAAAATAGAGAGAATGAGCTAGGCAAAAATTCATTGTTCATAATAAATAGATTCAAAAATATGTGTACTTTTAACTGCCTGTAACTTTTGGAACAGCTTATATAAATCATCAGTGCTGATGTATATTGTATAGAATTTCATGTAGATTCCAAATTTTCAGCGTACAAGTTGCTAGCTTGAATGGTTTAAAAGCTACAGGCAAAAATAGAGAGACTGAGCTAGGCAAAAATTCATTGTTCATAATAAAAAGTATTCAAAAATATGTGTACTTTTAACTGCCTGTAACTTTTGGAACAGCCTATATAAAACATCAGTGCTGATGTACTTTATAGAGAATTTCATGTAGATTCCAAATGTTCTGCGTACCAGTTGCTAGCTTTAATGGTTTAAAAGCTACAGGCAAAAATAGAGAGAATGAGCTAGGCAAAAACTCATTGTTCATAATAAATAGTATTCAAAAATATGTGTACTTTTAACTGCCTGTAACTTTTGGAACAGCTTATATAAATCATCAGTGCTGATGTATATTGTATAGAATTTCATGTAGATTCCAAATTTTCAGCGTACAAGTTGCTAGCTTTAATGGTTTAAAAGCTACAGGCAAAAATAGAGAGAATGAGCTAGGCAAAAATTCATTGTTCATAATAAAAAGTATTCAAAAATATGTGTACTTTTAACTGCCTGTAACTTTTGGAACAGCCTATATAAAACATCAGTGCTGATGGACTTTATAGAGAATTTCATGTAGATTCCAAATTTTCTGCGTACCAGTTGCTAGCTTTAATGGTTTAAAAGCTACAGGCAAAAATAGAGAGAATGAGCTAGGCAAAAATTCATTGTTCATAATAAATAGTATTCAAAAATATGTGTACTTTTAACTGCCTGTAACTTTTGGAACAGCTTATATAAATCATCAGTGCTGATGTATATTGTATAGAATTTCATGTAGATTCCAAATTTTCAGCGTACAAGTTGCTAGCTTTAATGGTTTAAAAGCTACAGGCAAAAATAGAGAGAATGAGCTAGGCAAAAATTCATTGTTCATAATAAAAAGTATTCAAAAATATGTGTACTTTTAACTGCCTGTAACTTTTGGAACAGCCTATATAAAACATCAGTGCTGATGTACTTTATAGAGAATTTCATGTAGATTCCAAATGTTCTGCGTACCAGTTGCTAGCTTTAATGGTTTAAAAGCTACAGGCAAAAATAGAGAGAATGAGCTAGGCAAAAATTCATTGTTCATAATAAAAAGTATTCAAAAATATGTGTACTTTTAACTGCCTGTAACTTTTGGAACAGCCTATATAAAACATCAGTGCTGATGGACTTTATAGAGAATTTCATGTAGATTCCAAATTTTCTGCGTACCAGTTGCTAGCTTTAATGGTTTAAAAGCTACAGGCAAAAATAGAGAGAATGAGCTAGGCAAAAATTCATTGTTCATAATAAATAGTATTCAAAAATATGTGTACTTTTAACTGCCTGTAACTTTTGGAACAGCTTATATAAATCATCAGTGCTGATGTATATTGTATAGAATTTCATGTAGATTCCAAATTTTCAGCGTACAAGTTGCTAGCTTTAATGGTTTAAAAGCTACAGGCAAAAATAGAGAGAATGAGCTAGGCAAAAATTCATTGTTCATAATAAAAAGTATTCAAAAATATGTGTACTTTTAACTGCCTGTAACTTTTGGAACAGCCTATATAAAACATCAGTGCTGATGTACTTTATAGAGAATTTCATGTAGATTCCAAATGTTCTGCGTACCAGTTGCTAGCTTTAATGGTTTAAAAGCTACAGGCAAAAATAGAGAGAATGAGCTAGGCAAAAATTCATTGTTCATAATAAAAAGTATTCAAAAATATGTGTACTTTTAACTGCCTGTAACTTTTGGAACAGCCTATATAAAACATCAGTGCTGATGGACTTTATAGAGAATTTCATGTAGATTCCAAATTTTCTGCGTACCAGTTGCTAGCTTTAATGGTTTAAAAGCTACAGGCAAAAATAGAGAGAATGAGCTAGGCAAAAATTCATTGTTCATAATAAATAGTATTCAAAAATATGTGTACTTTTAACTGCCTGTAACTTTTGGAACAGCTTATATAAATCATCAGTGCTGATGTATATTGTATAGAATTTCATGTAGATTCCAAATTTTCAGCGTACAAGTTGCTAGCTTTAATGGTTTAAAAGCTACAGGCAAAAATAGAGAGAATGAGCTAGGCAAAAATTCATTGTTCATAATAAAAAGTATTCAAAAATATGTGTACTTTTAACTGCCTGTAACTTTTGGAACAGCCTATATAAAACATCAGTGCTGATGTACTTTATAGAGAATTTCATGTAGATTCCAAATGTTCTGCGTACCAGTTGCTAGCTTTAATGGTTTAAAAGCTACAGGCAAAAATAGAGAGAATGAGCTAGGCAAAAATTCATTGTTAATAATAAATAGTATTCAAAATTATGTGTACATTTAACTGCCTGTAACTTTTGGAACAGCCTATTTAAAACATCAGTGCTGATGAACTTTATATATAATTTCATGTAGATTCCAAATTTTCAGCGTACAAGTTGCTAGCTTGAATGGTTTAAAAGCTACAGGCAAAAATAGAGAGAATGAGCTAGGCAAAAATTCATTGTTCATAATAAATAGTATTCAAAAATATGTGTACTTTTAACTACCTGTAACTTTTGGAACAGCTTATATAAATCATCAGTGCTGATGTATATTGTATAGAATTTCATGTAGATTCCAAATTTTCAGCGTACAAGTTGCTAGCTTGAATGGTTTAAAAGCTACAGGCAAAAATAGAGAGAATGAGCTAGGCAAAAATTCATTGTTCATAATAAATAGATTCAAAAATATGTGTACTTTTAACTGCCTGTAACTTTTGGAACAGCTTATATAAATCATCAGTGCTGATGTATATTGTATAGAATTTCATGTAGATTCCAAATTTTCAGCGTACAAGTTGCTAGCTTGAATGGTTTAAAAGCTACAGGCAAAAATAGAGAGACTGAGCTAGGCAAAAATTCATTGTTCATAATAAAAAGTATTCAAAAATATGTGTACTTTTAACTGCCTGTAACTTTTGGAACAGCCTATATAAAACATCAGTGCTGATGTACTTTATAGAGAATTTCATGTAGATTCCAAATGTTCTGCGTACCAGTTGCTAGCTTTAATGGTTTAAAAGCTACAGGCAAAAATAGAGAGAATGAGCTAGGCAAAAACTCATTGTTCATAATAAATAGTATTCAAAAATATGTGTACTTTTAACTGCCTGTAACTTTTGGAACAGCTTATATAAATCATCAGTGCTGATGTATATTGTATAGAATTTCATGTAGATTCCAAATTTTCAGCGTACAAGTTGCTAGCTTTAATGGTTTAAAAGCTACAGGCAAAAATAGAGAGAATGAGCTAGGCAAAAATTCATTGTTCATAATAAAAAGTATTCAAAAATATGTGTACTTTTAACTGCCTGTAACTTTTGGAACAGCCTATATAAAACATCAGTGCTGATGGACTTTATAGAGAATTTCATGTAGATTCCAAATTTTCTGCGTACCAGTTGCTAGCTTTAATGGTTTAAAAGCTACAGGCAAAAATAGAGAGAATGAGCTAGGCAAAAATTCATTGTTCATAATAAATAGTATTCAAAAATATGTGTACTTTTAACTGCCTGTAACTTTTGGAACAGCTTATATAAATCATCAGTGCTGATGTATATTGTATAGAATTTCATGTAGATTCCAAATTTTCAGAGGACAAGTTGCTAGCTTTAATGGTTCAAAAGCTACAGGCAAAAATAGAGAGAATAAGCTAGGCAAAAATTCATTGTTAATAATAAATAGTATTCAAAATTATGTGTACTTTTAACTGCCTGTAACTTTTGGAACAGCCTATATAAAACATCAGTGCTGATGGACTTTAAAGAGAATTTCATGTAGATTCCAAATTTTCTGCGTACCAGTTGCTAGCTTTAATGGTTTAAAAGCTACAGGCAAAAATAGAGAGAATGAGCTAGGCAAAAATTCATTGTTCATAATAAATAGTATTCAAAAATATGTGTACTTTTAACTGACTGTAAGTTTTGGAACAGCTTATATAAATCATCAGTGCTGATGTATATTGTATAGAATTTCATGTAGATTCCAAATTTTCAGAGTACAAGTTGCTAGCTTTAATGGTTCAAAAGCTACAGGCAAAAATAGAGAGAATGAGCTAGGCAAAAATTCATTGTTAATAATAAATAGTATTCAAAATTATGTGTACATTTAACTGCCTGTAACTTTTGGAACAGCCTATTTACAACATCAGTGCTGATGAACTTTATATATAATTTCATGTAGATTCCAAATTTTCAGCGTACAAGTTGCTAGCTTGAATGGTTTAAAAGCTACAGGCAAAAATAGAGAGAATGAGCTAGGCAAAAATTCATTGTTCATAATAAATAGTATTCAAAAATATGTGTACTTTTAACTACCTGTAACTTTTGGAACAGCTTATATAAATCATCAGTGCTGATGTATATTGTATAGAATTTCATGTAGATTCCAAATTTTCAGTGTACAAGTTGCTAGCTTTAATGGTTTAAAAGCTACAGGCAAAAATAGAGAGAATGAGCTAGGCAAAAATTCATTGTTCATAATAAATAGTATTCAAAATTATGTGTACTTTTAACTGCCTGTAACTTTTGGAACAGGCTATATAAAACATCAGTGCTGATGTACTTTATAGAGAATTTCATGTAGATTCCAAATTTTCAGCGTACAAGTTGCTAGGTTTAATGGTTTAAAAGCTACAGGCAAAATAGAGAAAATGAGCCAGACAAAAATGCATTGTTCATAATAAAAAGTATTCAAAAATATGTGTACATTTAACTGCCTGTAACTTTTGGAACAGCCTATATAAAACATCAGTGCTGATGAACTTTATAGAGAATTTCATGTAGATTCCAAATTTTCAGCGTACAAGTTGCTAGCTTGAATGGTTTAAAAGTTACAGGCAAAAATAGAGAGAATGAGCTAGGCAAAAATTCATTGTTCATAATAAATAGTATTCAAAATTATGTGTACTTTGAACTGCCTGCAACTTTTGGAACAGCTTATATAAATCAGAAGTGCTGATGTATATTGTATAGAATTTCATGTAGATTCCAAATTTTCAGCGTACAAGTTGCTAGCTTTAATTGTTTAAAAGCTACAGGCAAAAATAGAGAGAATGAGCTAGGCAAAAATTCATTGTTCATAATAAATAGTATTCATAAATATGTGTACTTTTAACTGCCTGTAACTTTTGGAACAGCTTATATAAATCATCAGTGCTGATGTATATTGTATAGAATTTCATGTAGATTCCAAATTTTCAGCGTACAAGATGCTAGCTTTAATGGTTTAAAAGCTACAGGCAAAAATAGAGCGAATGAGCTAGGCAAAAATTCATTGTTCATAATAAATAGTATTCAAAAATATGTGTACTTTTAACTGCCTGTAACTTTTGGAACAGCTTATATAAATCATCAGTGCTGATGTATATTGTATAGAATTTCATGTAGATTCCAAATTTTCAGCGTACAAGTTGCTAGCTTTAATGGTTTAAAAGCTACAGGCAAAAATAGAGAGAATGAGCTAGGCAAAAATTCATTGTTCATAATAAATAGTATTCAAAAATATGTGTACTTTTAACTGCCTGTAACTTTTGGAACAGCTTATATAAATCATCAGTGCTGATGTATATTGTATAGAATTTCATGTAGATTCCAAATTTTCGGCGTACAAGTTGCTAGCTTTAATGGTTTAAAAGCTACAGGCAAAAATAGAGAGAATGAGCTAGGCAAAAATTCATTGTTCATAATAAATAGTATTCAAAAATATGTGTACTTTTAACTGCCTGTAACTTTTGGAACAGCTTATATAAATCATCAGTGCTGATGTATATTGTATAGAATTTCATGTAGATTCTAAATTTTCAGCGTACAAGTTGCTAGCTTTAATGGTTTAAAAGCTACAGGCAAAAATAGAGAGAATGAGCTAGGCAAAAATTCATTGTTCATAATAAAAAGTATTCAAAAATATGTGTACTTTTAACTGCCTGTAACTTTTGGAACAGCCTATATAAAACATCAGTGCTGATGGACTTTATAGAGAATTTCATGTAGATTCCAAATTTTCTGCGTACCAGTTGCTAGCTTTAATGGTTTAAAAGCTACAGGCAAAAATAAAGAGAATGAGCTAGGCAAAAATTCATTGTTCATAATAAATAGTATTCAAAATTATGTGTACTTTTAACTGCCTGTAACTTTTGGAACAGGCTATATAAAACATCAGTGCTGATTTACTTTATAGAGAATTTCATGTAGATTCCAAATTTTCAGCGTACAAGTTGCTAGCTTTAATGGTTTAAAAGCTACAGGCAAAAATAGAGAGAATGAGCTAGGCAAAAATTCATTGTTCATAATAAATAGTATTCAAAAATATGTGTACTTTTAACTGCCTGTAACTTTTGGAACAGCTTATATAAATCATCAGTGCTGATGTATATTGTATAGAATTTCATGTAGATTCCAAATTTTCAGCGTACAAGTTGCTAGCTTTAATGGTTTAAAAGCTACAGGCAAAAATAGAGAGAATGAGCTAGGCAAAAATTCATTGTTCATAATAAATAGTATTCAAAAATATGTGTACTTTTAACTGCCTGTAACTTTTGGAACAGCTTATATAAATCATCAGTGCTGATGTATATTGTATTGAATTTCATGTAGATTCCAAATTTTCAGCGTACAAGTTGCTAGCTTTAATGGTTTAAAAGCCACAGGCAAAAATAGAGAGAATGAGCTAGGCAAAAATTCATTGTTCATAATAAATAGTATTCAAAAATATGTGTACTTTTAACTGCCTGTAACTTTTGGAACAGCTTATATAAATCATCAGTGCTGATGTATATTGTATAGAATTTCATGTAGATTCCAAATTTTCAGCGTACAAGTTGCTAGCTTTAATGGTTTAAAAGCTACAGGCAAAAATAGAGAGAATGAGCTAGGCAAAAATTCATTGTTCATAATAAATAGTATTCAAAAATATGTGTACTTTTAACTGCCTGTAACTTTTGGAACAGCTTATATAAATCATCAGTGCTGATGTATATTGTATAGAATTTCATGTAGATTCCAAATTTTCAGCGTACAAGTTGCTAGCTTTAATGGTTTAAAAGCTACAGGCAAAAATAGAGAGAATGAGCTAGGCAAAAATTCATTGTTCATAATAAAAAGTATTCAAAAATATGTGTACTTTTAACTGCCCGTAACTTTTGGAATAGCCTATATAAAACATCAGTGCTGATGGACTTTATAGAGAATTTCATGTAGATTCCAAATTTTCTGCGTACCAGTTGCTAGCTTTAATGGTTTAAAAGCTACAGGCAAAAATATAGAGAATGAGCTAGGCAAAAATTCATTGTTCATAATAAATAGTATTCAAAAATATGTGTACTTTTAACTGCCTGTAACTTTTGGAACAGCTTATATAAATCATCAGTGCTGATGTATATTGTATAGAATTTCATGTAGATTCCAAATTTTCAGCGTACAAGTTGCTAGCTTTAATGGTTTAAAAGCTACAGGCAAAAATAGAGAGAATGAGCTAGGCAAAAATTCATTGTTCATAATAAATAGTATTCAAAAATATGTGTACTTTTAACTGCCTGTAACGTTTGGAACAGCTTATATAAATCATCAGTACTGATGTATATTGTATAGAATTTCATGTAGATTCCAAATTTTCAGCGTACAAGTTGCTAGCTTTAATAGTTTAAAAGCTACAGGCAAAAATAGAGAGACTGAGCTAGGCAAAAATTCATTGTTCATAATAAAAAGTATTCAAAAATATGTGTACTTTTAACTGCCCGTAACTTTTGGAACAGCCTATATAAAACATCAGTGCTGATGGACTTTATAGAGAATTTCATGTAGATTCCAAATTTTATGCGTACCAGTTGCTAGCTTTAATGGTTTAAAAGCTACAGGCAAAAATAGAGAGAATGAGCTAGGCAAAAATTCATTGTTCATAATAAATAGTATTCAAAATTATGTGTACTTTTAACTGCCTGTAACTTTTGGAACAGGCTATATAAAACATCAGTGCTGATTTACTTTATAGAGAATTTCATGTAGATTCCAAATTTTCAGCGTACAAGTTGCTAGCTTTAATGGTTTAAAAGCTACAGGCAAAAATAGAGAGAATGAGCTAGGCAAAAATTCATTGTTCATAATAAATAGTATTCAAAAATATGTGTACTTTTAACTGCCTGTAATTTTTGGAACAGCTTATATAAATCATCAGTGCTGATGTATATTGTATAGAATTTCATGTAGATTCCAAATTTTCAGCGTACAAGTTGCTAGCTTTAATGGTTTAAAAGCTACAGGCAAAAATAGAGAGAATGAGCTAGGCAAAAATTCATTGTTAATAATAAATAGTATTCAAAATTATGTGTACATTTAACTGCCTGTAACTTTTGGAACAGCCTATTTAAAACATCAGTGCTGATGAACTTTATATATAATTTCATGTAGATTCCAAATTTTCAGCGTACAAGTTGCTAGCTTGAATGGTTTAAAAGCTACAGGCAAAAATAGAGAGAATGAGCTAGGCAAAAATTCATTGTTCATAATAAATAGTATTCAAAATTATGTGTACTTTTAACTGCCTGTAACTTTTGGAACAGGCTATATAAAACATCAGTGCTGATTTACTTTATAGAGAATTTCATGTAGATTCCAAATTTTCAGCGTACAAGTTGCTAGCTTTAATGGTTTAAAAGCTACAGGCAAAAATAGAGAGAATGAGCTAGGCAAAAATTCATTGTTCATAATAAATAGTATTCAAAAATATGTGTACTTTTAACTGCCTGTAATTTTTGGAACAGCTTATATAAATCATCAGTGCTGATGTATATTGTATAGAATTTCATGTAGATTCCAAATTTTCAGCGTACAAGTTGCTAGCTTTAATGGTTTAAAAGCTACAGGCAAAAATAGAGAGAATGAGCTAGGCAAAAATTCATTGTTAATAATAAATAGTATTCAAAATTATGTGTACATTTAACTGCCTGTAACTTTTGGAACAGCCTATTTAAAACATCAGTGCTGATGAACTTTATATATAATTTCATGTAGATTCCAAATTTTCAGCGTACAAGTTGCTAGCTTGAATGGTTTAAAAGCTACAGGCAAAAATAGAGAGAATGAGCTAGGCAAAAATTCATTGTTCATAATAAATAGTATTCAAAAATATGTGTACTTTTAACTACCTGTAACTTTTGGAACAGCTTATATAAATCATCAGTGCTGATGTATATTGTATAGAATTTCATGTAGATTCCAAATTTTCAGCGTACAAGTTGCTAGCTTGAATGGTTTAAAAGCTACAGGCAAAAATAGAGAGAATGAGCTAGGCAAAAATTCATTGTTCATAATAAATAGATTCAAAAATATGTGTACTTTTAACTGCCTGTAACGTTTGGAACAGCTTATATAAATCATCAGTGCTGATGTATATTGTATAGAATTTCATGTAGATTCCAAATTTTCAGCGTACAAGTTGCTAGCTTGAATGGTTTAAAAGCTACAGGCAAAAATAGAGAGACTGAGCTAGGCAAAAATTCATTGTTCATAATAAAAAGTATTCAAAAATATGTGTACTTTTAACTGCCTGTAACTTTTGGAACAGCCTATATAAAACATCAGTGCTGATGGACTTTATAGAGAATGTCATGTAGATTCCAAATTTTCTGCGTACCAGTTGCTAGCTTTAATGGTTTGAAAGCTACAGGCAAAAATAGAGAGAATGAGCTAGGCAAAAATTCATTGTTCATAATAAATAGTATTCAAAATTATGTGTACTTTTAACTGCCTGTTACTTTTGGAACAGGCTATATAAAACATCAGTGCTGATTTACTTTATAGAGAATTTCATGTAGATTCCAAATTTTCAGCGTACAAGTTGCTAGCTTTAATGGTTTAAAAGCTACAGGCAAAAATAGAGAGAATGAGCTAGGCAAAAATTCATTGTTCATAATAAAAAGTATTCAAAAATATGTGTACTTTTAACTGCCTGTAACGTTTGGAACAGCTTATATAAATCATCAGTACTGATGTATATTGTATAGAATTTCATGTAGATTCCAAATTTTCAGCGTACAAGTTGCTAGCTTTAATAGTTTAAAAGCTACAGGCAAAAATAGAGAGACTGAGCTAGGCAAAAATTCATTGTTCATAATAAAAAGTATTCAAAAATATGTGTACTTTTAACTGCCCGTAACTTTTGGAACAGCCTATATAAAACATCAGTGCTGATGGACTTTATAGAGAATTTCATGTAGATTCCAAATTTTATGCGTACCAGTTGCTAGCTTTAATGGTTTAAAAGCTACAGGCAAAAATAGAGAGAATGAGCTAGGCAAAAATTCATTGTTCATAATAAATAGTATTCAAAATTATGTGTACTTTTAACTGCCTGTAACTTTTGGAACAGGCTATATAAAACATCAGTGCTGATTTACTTTATAGAGAATTTCATGTAGATTCCAAATTTTCAGCGTACAAGTTGCTAGCTTTAATGGTTTAAAAGCTACAGGCAAAAATAGAGAGAATGAGCTAGGCAAAAATTCATTGTTCATAATAAATAGTATTCAAAAATATGTGTACTTTTAACTGCCTGTAATTTTTGGAACAGCTTATATAAATCATCAGTGCTGATGTATATTGTATAGAATTTCATGTAGATTCCAAATTTTCAGCGTACAAGTTGCTAGCTTTAATGGTTTAAAAGCTACAGGCAAAAATAGAGAGAATGAGCTAGGCAAAAATTCATTGTTAATAATAAATAGTATTCAAAATTATGTGTACATTTAACTGCCTGTAACTTTTGGAACAGCCTATTTAAAACATCAGTGCTGATGAACTTTATATATAATTTCATGTAGATTCCAAATTTTCAGCGTACAAGTTGCTAGCTTGAATGGTTTAAAAGCTACAGGCAAAAATAGAGAGAATGAGCTAGGCAAAAATTCATTGTTCATAATAAATAGTATTCAAAAATATGTGTACTTTTAACTACCTGTAACTTTTGGAACAGCTTATATAAATCATCAGTGCTGATGTATATTGTATAGAATTTCATGTAGATTCCAAATTTTCAGCGTACAAGTTGCTAGCTTGAATGGTTTAAAAGCTACAGGCAAAAATAGAGAGAATGAGCTAGGCAAAAATTCATTGTTCATAATAAATAGATTCAAAAATATGTGTACTTTTAACTGCCTGTAACGTTTGGAACAGCTTATATAAATCATCAGTGCTGATGTATATTGTATAGAATTTCATGTAGATTCCAAATTTTCAGCGTACAAGTTGCTAGCTTGAATGGTTTAAAAGCTACAGGCAAAAATAGAGAGACTGAGCTAGGCAAAAATTCATTGTTCATAATAAAAAGTATTCAAAAATATGTGTACTTTTAACTGCCTGTAACTTTTGGAACAGCCTATATAAAACATCAGTGCTGATGGACTTTATAGAGAATGTCATGTAGATTCCAAATTTTCTGCGTACCAGTTGCTAGCTTTAATGGTTTGAAAGCTACAGGCAAAAATAGAGAGAATGAGCTAGGCAAAAATTCATTGTTCATAATAAATAGTATTCAAAATTATGTGTACTTTTAACTGCCTGTTACTTTTGGAACAGGCTATATAAAACATCAGTGCTGATTTACTTTATAGAGAATTTCATGTAGATTCCAAATTTTCAGCGTACAAGTTGCTAGCTTTAATGGTTTAAAAGCTACAGGCAAAAATAGAGAGAATGAGCTAGGCAAAAATTCATTGTTCATAATAAAAAGTATTCAAAAATATGTGTACTTTTAACTGCCTGTAACTTTTGGAACAGCCTATATAAAACATCAGTGCTGATGGACTTTATAGAGAATGTCATGTAGATTCCAAATTTTCTGCGTACCAGTTGCTAGCTTTAATGGTTTAAAAGCTACAGGCAAAAATAGAGAGAATGAGCTAGGCAAAAATTCATTGTTCATAATAAATAGTATTCAAAAATATGTGTACTTTTAACTGCCTGTAACTTTTGGAACAGCTTATATAAATCATCAGTGCTGATGTATATTGTATAGAATTTCATGTAGATTCCAAATTTTCAGCGTACAAGTTGCTAGCTTTAATGGTTTAAAATCTACAGGCAAAAATAGCGAGAATGAGCTAGGCAAAAATCCATTGTTCATAATAAAAAGTATTCAAAAATATGTGTACTTTTAACTGCCTGTAACTTTTGGAACAGCCTATATAAAACATCAGTGCTGATGGACTTTATAGAGAATTTCATGTAGATTCCAAATTTTCTGCGTACCAGTTGCTAGCTTTAATGGTTTAAAAGCTACAGGCAAAAATAGAGAGAATGAGCTAGGCAAAAATTCATTGTTCATAATAAATAGTATTCAAAAATATGTGTACTTTTAACTGCCTGTAAGTTTTGGAACAGCTTATATAAATCATCAGTGCTGATGTATATTGTATAGAATTTCATGTAGATTCCAAATTTTCAGAGTACAAGTTGCTAGCTTTAATGGTTCAAAAGCTACAGGCAAAAATAGAGAGAATGAGCTAGGCAAAAATTCATTGTTAATAATAAATAGTATTCAAAATTATGTGTACATTTAACTGCCTGTAACTTTTGGAACAGCCTATTTAAAACATCAGTGCTGATGAACTTTATATATAATTTCATGTAGATTCCAAATTTTCAGCGTACAAGTTGCTAGCTTGAATGGTTTAAAAGCTACAGGCAAAAATAGAGAGAATGAGCTAGGCAAAAATTCATTGTTCATAATAAATAGTATTCAAAAATATGTGTACTTTTAACTACCTGTAACTTTTGGAACAGCTTATATAAATCATCAGTGCTGATGTATATTGTATAGAATTTCATGTAGATTCCAAATTTTCAGTGTACAAGTTGCTAGCTTTAATGGTTTAAAAGCTACAGGCAAAAATAGAGAGAATGAGCTAGGCAAAAATTCATTGTTCATAATAAATAGTATTCAAAAATATGTGTACTTTTAACTGCCTGTAACTTTTGGAACAGCTTATATAAATCATCAGTGCTGATGTATATTGTATAGAATTTCATGTAGATTCCAAATTTTCAGCGTACAAGTTGCTAGCTTTAATGGTTTAAAAGCTACAGGCAAAAATAGAGAGACTGAGCTAGGCAAAAATTCATTGTTCATAATAAAAAGTATTCAAAAATATGTGTACTTTTAACTGCCCGTAACTTTTGGAACAGCCTATATAAAACATCAGTGCTGATGGACTTTATAGAGAATTTCATGTAGATTCCAAATTTTCTGCGTACCAGTTGCTAGCTTTAATGGTTTGAAAGCTACAGGCAAAAATAGAGAGAATGAGCTAGGCAAAAATTCATTGTTCATAATAAATAGTATTCAAAATTATGTGTACTTTTAACTGCCTGTTACTTTTGGAACAGGCTATATAAAACATCAGTGCTGATTTACTTTATAGAGAATTTCATGTAGATTCCAAATTTTCAGCGTACAAGTTGCTAGCTTTAATGGTTTAAAAGCTACAGGCAAAAATAGAGAGAATGAGCTAGGCAAAAATTCATTGTTCATAATAAAAAGTATTCAAAAATATGTGTACTTTTAACTGCCTGTAACTTTTGGAACAGCCTATATAAAACATCAGTGCTGATGGACTTTATAGAGAATGTCATGTAGATTCCAAATTTTCTGCGTACCAGTTGCTAGCTTTAATGGTTTAAAAGCTACAGGCAAAAATAGAGAGAATGAGCTAGGCAAAAATTCATTGTTCATAATAAATAGTATTCAAAAATATGTGTACTTTTAACTGCCTGTAACTTTTGGAACAGCTTATATAAATCATCAGTGCTGATGTATATTGTATAGAATTTCATGTAGATTCCAAATTTTCAGCGTACAAGTTGCTAGCTTTAATGGTTTAAAATCTACAGGCAAAAATAGAGAGAATGAGCTAGGCAAAAATTCATTGTTCATAATAAATAGTATTCAAAAATATGTGTACTTTTAACTGCCTGTAACTTTTGGAACAGCTTATATAAATCATCAGTGCTGATGTATATTGTATTGAATTTCATGTAGATTCCAAATTTTCAGCGTACAAGTTGCTAGCTTTAATGGTTTAAAAGCCACAGGCAAAAATAGAGAGAATGAGCTAGGCAAAAATTCATTGTTCATAATAAATAGTATTCAAAAATATGTGTACTTTTAACTGCCTGTAACTTTTGGAACAGCTTATATAAATCATCAGTGCTGATGTATATTGTATAGAATTTCATGTAGATTCCAAATTTTCAGCGTACAAGTTGCTAGCTTTAATGGTTTAAAAGCTACAGGCAAAAATAGAGAGAATGAGCTAGGCAAAAATTCATTGTTCATAATAAATAGTATTCAAAAATATGTGTACTTTTAACTGCCTGTAACTTTTGGAACAGCTTATATAAATCATCAGTGCTGATGTATATTGTATAGAATTTCATGTAGATTCCAAATTTTCAGCGTACAAGTTGCTAGCTTTAATGGTTTAAAAGCTACAGGCAAAAATAGAGAGAATGAGCTAGGCAAAAATTCATTGTTCATAATAAAAAGTATTCAAAAATATGTGTACTTTTAACTGCCCGTAACTTTTGGAATAGCCTATATAAAACATCAGTGCTGATGGACTTTATAGAGAATTTCATGTAGATTCCAAATTTTCTGCGTACCAGTTGCTAGCTTTAATGGTTTAAAAGCTACAGGCAAAAATATAGAGAATGAGCTAGGCAAAAATTCATTGTTCATAATAAATAGTATTCAAAAATATGTGTACTTTTAACTGCCTGTAACTTTTGGAACAGCTTATATAAATCATCAGTGCTGATGTATATTGTATAGAATTTCATGTAGATTCCAAATTTTCAGCGTACAAGTTGCTAGCTTTAATGGTTTAAAAGCTACAGGCAAAAATAGAGAGAATGAGCTAGGCAAAAATTCATTGTTCATAATAAATAGTATTCAAAAATATGTGTACTTTTAACTGCCTGTAACGTTTGGAACAGCTTATATAAATCATCAGTACTGATGTATATTGTATAGAATTTCATGTAGATTCCAAATTTTCAGCGTACAAGTTGCTAGCTTTAATAGTTTAAAAGCTACAGGCAAAAATAGAGAGACTGAGCTAGGCAAAAATTCATTGTTCATAATAAAAAGTATTCAAAAATATGTGTACTTTTAACTGCCCGTAACTTTTGGAACAGCCTATATAAAACATCAGTGCTGATGGACTTTATAGAGAATTTCATGTAGATTCCAAATTTTATGCGTACCAGTTGCTAGCTTTAATGGTTTAAAAGCTACAGGCAAAAATAGAGAGAATGAGCTAGGCAAAAATTCATTGTTCATAATAAATAGTATTCAAAATTATGTGTACTTTTAACTGCCTGTAACTTTTGGAACAGGCTATATAAAACATCAGTGCTGATTTACTTTATAGAGAATTTCATGTAGATTCCAAATTTTCAGCGTACAAGTTGCTAGCTTGAATGGTTTAAAAGCTACAGGCAAAAATAGAGAGAATGAGCTAGGCAAAAATTCATTGTTCATAATAAATAGTATTCAAAAATATGTGTACTTTTAACTGCCTGTAATTTTTGGAACAGCTTATATAAATCATCAGTGCTGATGTATATTGTATAGAATTTCATGTAGATTCCAAATTTTCAGCGTACAAGTTGCTAGCTTTAATGGTTTAAAAGCTACAGGCAAAAATAGAGAGAATGAGCTAGGCAAAAATTCATTGTTAATAATAAATAGTATTCAAAATTATGTGTACATTTAACTGCCTGTAACTTTTGGAACAGCCTATTTAAAACATCAGTGCTGATGAACTTTATATATAATTTCATGTAGATTCCAAATTTTCAGCGTACAAGTTGCTAGCTTGAATGGTTTAAAAGCTACAGGCAAAAATAGAGAGAATGAGCTAGGCAAAAATTCATTGTTCATAATAAATAGTATTCAAAAATATGTGTACTTTTAACTACCTGTAACTTTTGGAACAGCTTATATAAATCATCAGTGCTGATGTATATTGTATAGAATTTCATGTAGATTCCAAATTTTCAGCGTACAAGTTGCTAGCTTGAATGGTTTAAAAGCTACAGGCAAAAATAGAGAGAATGAGCTAGGCAAAAATTCATTGTTCATAATAAATAGATTCAAAAATATGTGTACTTTTAACTGCCTGTAACTTTTGGAACAGCTTATATAAATCATCAGTGCTGATGTATATTGTATAGAATTTCATGTAGATTCCAAATTTTCAGCGTACAAGTTGCTAGCTTGAATGGTTTAAAAGCTACAGGCAAAAATAGAGAGACTGAGCTAGGCAAAAATTCATTGTTCATAATAAAAAGTATTCAAAAATATGTGTACTTTTAACTGCCTGTACCTTTTGGAACAGCCTATATAAAACATCAGTGCTGATGGACTTTATAGAGAATGTCATGTAGATTCCAAATTTTCTGCGTACCAGTTGCTAGCTTTAATGGTTTGAAAGCTACAGGCAAAAATAGAGAGAATGAGCTAGGCAAAAATTCATTGTTCATAATAAATAGTATTCAAAATTATGTGTACTTTTAACTGCCTGTTACTTTTGGAACAGGCTATATAAAACATCAGTGCTGATTTACTTTATAGAGAATTTCATGTAGATTCCAAATTTTCAGCGTACAAGTTGCTAGCTTTAATGGTTTAAAAGCTACAGGCAAAAATAGAGAGAATGAGCTAGGCAAAAATTCATTGTTCATAATAAAAAGTATTCAAAAATATGTGTACTTTTAACTGCCTGTAACTTTTGGAACAGCCTATATAAAACATCAGTGCTGATGGACTTTATAGAGAATGTCATGTAGATTCCAAATTTTCTGCGTACCAGTTGCTAGCTTTAATGGTTTAAAAGCTACAGGCAAAAATAGAGAGAATGAGCTAGGCAAAAATTCATTGTTCATAATAAATAGTATTCAAAAATATGTGTACTTTTAACTGCCTGTAACTTTTGGAACAGCTTATATAAATCATCAGTGCTGATGTATATTGTATAGAATTTCATGTAGATTCCAAATTTTCAGCGTACAAGTTGCTAGCTTTAATGGTTTAAAATCTACAGGCAAAAATAGCGAGAATGAGCTAGGCAAAAATCCATTGTTCATAATAAAAAGTATTCAAAAATATGTGTACTTTTAACTGCCTGTAACTTTTGGAACAGCCTATATAAAACATCAGTGCTGATGGACTTTATAGAGAATTTCATGCAGATTCCAAATTTTCTGCGTACCAGTTGCTAGCTTTAATGGTTTAAAAGCTACAGGCAAAAATAGAGAGAATGAGCTAGGCAAAAATTCATTGTTCATAATAAATAGTATTCAAAAATATGTGTACTTTTAACTGCCTGTAAGTTTTGGAACAGCTTATATAAATCATCAGTGCTGATTTATATTGTATAGAATTTCATGTAGATTCCAAATTTTCAGAGTACAAGTTGCTAGCTTTAATGGTTCAAAAGCTACAGGCAAAAATAGAGAGAATGAGCTAGGCAAAAATTCATTGTTAATAATAAATAGTATTCAAAATTATGTGTACATTTAACTGCCTGTAACTTTTGGAACAGCCTATTTAAAACATCAGTGCTGATGAACTTTATATATAATTTCATGTAGATTCCAAATTTTCAGCGTACAAGTTGCTAGCTTGAATGGTTTAAAAGCTACAGGCAAAAATAGAGAGAATGAGCTAGGCAAAAATTCATTGTTCATAATAAATAGTATTCAAAAATATGTGTACTTTTAACTACCTGTAACTTTTGGAACAGCTTATATAAATCATCAGTGCTGATGTATATTGTATAGAATTTCATGTAGATTCCAAATTTTCAGTGTACAAGTTGCTAGCTTTAATGGTTTAAAAGCTACAGGCAAAAATAGAGAGAATGAGCTAGGCAAAAATTCATTGTTCATAATAAATAGTATTCAAAAATATGTGTACTTTTAACTGCCTGTAACTTTTGGAACAGCTTATATAAATCATCAGTGCTGATGTATATTGTATAGAATTTCATGTAGATTCCAAATTTTCAGCGTACAAGTTGCTAGCTTTAATGGTTTAAAAGCTACAGGCAAAAATAGAGAGACTGAGCTAGGCAAAAATTCATTGTTCATAATAAAAAGTATTCAAAAATATGTGTACTTTTAACTGCCCGTAACTTTTGGAACAGCCTATATAAAACATCAGTGCTGATGGACTTTATAGAGAATTTCATGTAGATTCCAAATTTTCTGCGTACCAGTTGCTAGCTTTAATGGTTTGAAAGCTACAGGCAAAAATAGAGAGAATGAGCTAGGCAAAAATTCATTGTTCATAATAAATAGTATTCAAAATTATGTGTACTTTTAACTGCCTGTTACTTTTGGAACAGGCTATATAAAACATCAGTGCTGATTTACTTTATAGAGAATTTCATGTAGATTCCAAATTTTCAGCGTACAAGTTGCTAGCTTTAATGGTTTAAAAGCTACAGGCAAAAATAGAGAGAATGAGCTAGGCAAAAATTCATTGTTCATAATAAAAAGTATTCAAAAATATGTGTACTTTTAACTGCCTGTAACTTTTGGAACAGCCTATATAAAACATCAGTGCTGATGGACTTTATAGAGAATGTCATGTAGATTCCAAATTTTCTGCGTACCAGTTGCTAGCTTTAATGGTTTAAAAGCTACAGGCAAAAATAGAGAGAATGAGCTAGGCAAAAATTCATTGTTCATAATAAATAGTATTCAAAAATATGTGTACTTTTAACTGCCTGTAACTTTTGGAACAGCTTATATAAATCATCAGTGCTGATGTATATTGTATAGAATTTCATGTAGATTCCAAATTTTCAGCGTACAAGTTGCTAGCTTTAATGGTTTAAAATCTACAGGCAAAAATAGAGAGAATGAGCTAGGCAAAAATTCATTGTTCATAATAAATAGTATTCAAAAATATGTGTACTTTTAACTGCCTGTAAGTTTTGGAACAGCTTATATAAATAATCAGTGCTGATGTATATTGTATAGAATTTCATGTAGATACCAAATTTTCAGAGTACAAGTTGCTAGCTTTAATGGTTCAAAAGCTACAGGCAAAAATAGAGAGAATGAGCTAGGCAAAAATTCATTGTTCATAATAAATAGTATTCAAAAATATGTGTACTTTTAACTGCCTGTAACTTTTGGAACAGCTTATATAAATCATCAGTGCTGATGTATATTGTATAGAATTTCATGTAGATTCCAAATTTTCAGCGTACAAGTTGCTAGCTTTAATGGTTTAAAAGCTACAGGCAAAAATAGAGAGACTGAGCTAGGCAAAAATTCATTGTTCATAATAAAAAGTATTCAAAAATATGTGTACTTTTAACTGCCCGTAACTTTTGGAACAGCCTATATAAAACATCAGTGCTGATGGACTTTATAGAGAATTTCATGTAGATTCCAAATTTTCTGCGTACCAGTTGCTAGCTTTAATGGTTTAAAAGCTACAGGCAAAAATAGAGAGAATGAGCTAGGCAAAAATTCATTGTTCATAATAAATAGTATTCAAAATTATGTGTACTTTTAACTGCCTGTTACTTTTGGAACAGGCTATATAAAACATCAGTGCTGATTTACTTTATAGAGAATTTCATGTAGATTCCAAATTTTCAGCGTACAAGTTGCTAGCTTTAATGGTTTAAAAGCTACAGGCAAAAATAGAGAGAATGAGCTAGGCAAAAATTCATTGTTCATAATAAAAAGTATTCAAAAATATGTGTACTTTTAACTGCCTGTAACTTTTGGAACAGCCTATATAAAACATCAGTGCTGATGGACTTTATAGAGAATGTCATGTAGATTCCAAATTTTCTGCGTACCAGTTGCTAGCTTTAATGGTTTAAAAGCTACAGGCAAAAATAGAGAGAATGAGCTAGGCAAAAATTCATTGTTCATAATAAATAGTATTCAAAAATATGTGTACTTTTAACTGCCTGTAACTTTTGGAACAGCTTATATAAATCATCAGTGCTGATGTATATTGTATAGAATTTCATGTAGATTCCAAATTTTCAGCGTACAAGTTGCTAGCTTTAATGGTTTAAAATCTACAGGCAAAAATAGAGAGAATGAGCTAGGCAAAAATTCATTGTTCATAATAAATAGTATTCAAAAATATGTGTACTTTTAACTGCCTGTAAGTTTTGGAACAGCTTATATAAATCATCAGTGCTGATGTATATTGTATAGAATTTCATGTAGATTCCAAATTTTCAGAGTACAAGTTGCTAGCTTTAATGGTTCAAAAGCTACAGGCAAAAATAGAGAGAATGAGCTAGGCAAAAATTCATTGTTCATAATAAATAGTATTCAAAAATATGTGTACTTTTAACTGCCTGTAACTTTTGGAACAGCTTATATAAATCATCAGTGCTGATGTATATTGTATAGAATTTCATGTAGATTCCAAATTTTCAGCGTACAAGTTGCTAGCTTTAATGGTTTAAAAGCTACAGGCAAAAATAGAGAGAATGAGCTAGGCAAAAATTCATTGTTCATAATAAAAAGTATTCAAAAATATGTGTACTTTTAACTGCCTGTATCTTTTGGAGCAGCCTATATAAAACATCAATGCTGATGGACTTTATAGAGAATTTCATGTAGATTCCAAATTTTCTGCGTACCAGTTGCTAGCTTTAATGGTTTAAAAGCTACAGGCAAAAATAGAGAGAATGAGCTAGGCAAAAATTCATTGTTCATAATAAATAGTATTCAAAATTATGTGTACTTTTAACTGCCTGTTACTTTTGGAACAGGCTATATAAAACATCAGTGCTGATTTACTTTATAGAGAATTTCATGTAGATTCCAAATTTTCAGCGTACAAGTTGCTAGCTTTAATGGTTTAAAAGCTACAGGCAAAAATAGAGAGAATGAGCTAGGCAAAAATTCATTGTTCATAATAAAAAGTATTCAAAAATATGTGTACTTTTAACTGCCTGTAACTTTTGGAACAGCCTATATAAAACATCAGTGCTGATGGACTTTATAGAGAATGTCATGTAGATTCCAAATTTTCTGCGTACCAGTTGCTAGCTTTAATGGTTTAAAAGCTACAGGCAAAAATAGAGAGAATGAGCTAGGCAAAAATTCATTGTTCATAATAAAAAGTATTCAAAAATATGTGTACTTTTAACTGCCTGTAACTTTTGGAACAGCCTATATAAAACATCAGTGCTGATGGACTTTATAGAGAATGTCATGTAGATTCCAAATTTTCTGCGTACCAGTTGCTAGCTTTAATGGTTTAAAAGCTACAGGCAAAAATAGAGAGAATGAGCTAGGCAAAAATTCATTGTTCATAATAAATAGTATTCAAAAATATGTGTACTTTTAACTGCCTGTAAGTTTTGGAACAGCTTATATAAATCATCAGTGCTGATGTATATTGTATAGAATTTCATGTAGATTCCAAATTTTCAGAGTACAAGTTGCTAGCTTTAATGGTTCAAAAGCTACAGGCAAAAATAGAGAGAATGAGCTAGGCAAAAATTCATTGTTCATAATAAATAGTATTCAAAAATATGTGTACTTTTAACTGCCTGTAACTTTTGGAACAGCTTATATATATCATCAGTGCTGATGTATATTGTATAGAATTTCATGTAGATTCCAAATTTTCAGCGTACAAGTTGCTAGCTTTAATGGTTTAAAAGCTACAGGCAAAAATAGAGAGAATGAGCTAGGCAAAAATTCATTGTTCATAATAAAAAGTATTCAAAAATATGTGTACTTTTAACTGCCTGTAACTTTTGGAGCAGCCTATATAAAACATCAATGCTGAAGTACTTTATAGAGAATTTCATGTAGATTCCAAATTTTCTGCGTACAAGTTGCTAGCTTTAATGGTTTAAAAGCTACAGGCAAAAATAGAGAGAATGAGCTAGGCAAAAATTCATTGTTCATAATAAATAGTATTCAAAAATATGTGTACATTTAACTGCCTGTAACTTTTGGAACAGCTTATATAAATCATCAGTGCTGATGTATATTGTATAGAATTTCATATAGATTCCAAATTTTCAGCGTACAAGTTGCTAGCTTTAATGGTTTAAAATCTACAGGCAAAAATAGAGAGAATGAGCTAGGCAAAAATTCATTGTTCATAATAAAAAGTATTCAAAAATATGTGTACTTTTAACTGCCTGTAACTTTTGGAACAGCCTATATAAAACATCAATGCTGAAGTACTTTATAGAGAATTTCATGTAGATTCCAAATTTTCTGCGTACAAGTTGCTAGCTTTAATGGTTTAAAAGCTACAGGCAAAAATAGAGAGAATGAGCTAGGCAAAAATTCATTGTTCATAATAAAAAGTATTCAAAAATATGTGTACTTTTAACTGCCTGTAACTTTTGGAACAGCCTATATAAAACATCAATGCTGAAGTACTTTATAGAGAATTTCATGTAGATTCCAAATTTTCTGCGTACAAGTTGCTAGCTTTAATGGTTTAAAAGCTACAGGCAAAAATAGAGAGAATGAGCTAGGCAAAAATTCATTGTTCATAATAAAAAGTATTCAAAAATATGTGTACTTTTAACTGCCTGTAACTTTTGGAACAGCTTATATAAATCATCAGTGCTGATGTATATTGTATAGAATTTCATGTAGATTCCAAATTTTCAGCGTACCAGTTGCTAGCTTTAATGGTTTAAAAGCTACAGGCAAAAATAGAGAGAATGAGCTAGGCAAAAATTCATTGTTCATAATAAATAGTATTCAAAAATATGTGTACTTTTAACTGCCTGTAACTTTTGGAACAGCTTATATAAATCATCAGTGCTGATGTATATTGTATAGAATTTCATGTAGATTCCAAATTTTCAGCGTACCAGTTGCTAGCTTTAATGGTTTAAAAGCTACAGGCAAAAATAGAGAGAATGAGCTAGGCAAAAATTCATTGTTCATAATAAAAAGTATTCAAAAATATGTGTACTTTTAACTGCCTGTAACTTTTGGAGCAGCCTATATAAAACATCAATGCTGAAGTACTTTATAGAGAATTTCATGTAGATTCCAAATTTTCTGCGTACAAGTTGCTAGCTTTAATGGTTTAAAAGCTACAGGCAAAAATAGAGAGAATGAGCTAGGCAAAAATTCATTGTTCATAATAAATAGTATTCAAAAATATGTGTACATTTAACTGCCTGTAACTTTTGGAACAGCTTATATAAATCATCAGTGCTGATGTATATTGTATAGAATTTCATATAGATTCCAAATTTTCAGCGTACAAGTTGCTAGCTTTAATGGTTTAAAATCTACAGGCAAAAATAGAGAGAATGAGCTAGGCAAAAATTCATTGTTCATAATAAATAGTATTCAAAAATATGTGTACTTTTAACTGCCTGTAAGTTTTGGAACAGCTTATATAAATCATCAGTGCTGATGTATATTGTATAGAATTTCATGTAGATACCAAATTTTCAGAGTACAAGTTGCTAGCTTTAATGGTTCAAAAGCTACAGGCAAAAATAGAGAGAATGAGCTAGGCAAAAATTCATTGTTCATAATAAATAGTATTCAAAAATATGTGTACTTTTAACTGCCTGTAACTTTTGGAACAGCCTATATAAAACATCAGTGCTGATGTACTTTATAGAGAATTTCATGTAGATTCAAAATTTTCTGCGTACAAGTTGCTAGCTTTAATGGTGTAAAAGCTACAGGCAAAAATAGAGAGAATGAGCTAGGCAAAAATTCATTGTTCATAATAAATAGTATTCAAAAATATGTGTACATTTAACTGCCTGTAACTTTTGGAACAGCTTATATAAATCATCAGTGCTGAAGTATATTGTATAGAATTTCATGTAGATTCCAAATTTTCAGCGTACAAGTTGCTAGCTTTAATGGTTTAAAATCTACAGGCAAAAATAGAGAGAATGAGCTAGGCAAAAATTCATTGTTCATAATAAAAAGTATTCAAAAATATGTGTACTTTTAACTGCCTGTAACTTTTGGAACAGCCTATATAAAACATTAGTGCTGATGTACTTTATAGAGAATTTCATGTAGATTCCAAATTTTCTGCGTACAAGTTGCTAGCTTTAATGGTTTAAAATCTACAGGCAAAAATAGAGAGAATGAGCTTGGCAAAAATTCATTGTTCATAATAAATAGTATTCAAAAATATGTGTACTTTTAACTGCCTGTAAGTTTTGGAACAGGTATATAAAACATCAGTGCTGATGTACTTTATAGAGAATTTCATGTAGATTCCAAATTTTCAGCGTACAAGTTGCTAGCTTTAATGGTTTAAAAGCTACAGGCAAAAATAGAGAAAATGAGCTGAGTAGTATAGCTTGACGGATTCTAACTCAACCCGGATGAACACAGTCCATCCAGAGGTACCATGGGGGTGTACTTCTTCAGCAACCCCTTCATATTTAAGTGTATTTTTTTAGCAACCCTTTAGGGGTGTTTTTCGTGGTTATGGGTAGTTTTTTAGTAACCCCTGTAGTTCTTTAGTAACCCCTGTAATGTCTTTGGCTAGTTCTTGTGTGTACCCCTGTGATTTGAGGGGGTAACCTATCAGAGGAGGTATTTAGCTTATCTTAAGGTAAAGGTTGGACTAGGTAATAAAATGTATTGTTTTACCAGGTATATTTTTATTGTTTTTACATACAGGTTTGTATTTGTACAGGTAAGTTGTGTATTTGCATTACCTATGTGATAACGTTGATTATTTTTGTACCTGTCTGTAGCAATGGCTTGTCGACGGCGGGGGATGTGTTTATTGATAAGGATGGGTTCAGCCATTTTGGAATTGGCTACGGCCATAGCGTCTGCTGGTCGACAACCGCTTGCGGGCGTCTGCCGGTTGACAACTGTAATTAGGTTATTTTTTAAAATTTCAATGGTTACTTGTACTGTTGTGTGACATGAATGTTTGCTGATAAAATGTATCTTTAGATAATAATTTAACCTTATAGCCGTGAACTTATTTGGAATGACGTATTTTGTTTTTAAGAAATATTTTAACTGACAACTGTGATTAGGTTATTTTTAAACAGTACATATGTAAACAAATAAAAAGTTCAAGATCAACTGCACACCTGTAATTAACACCTGTTTGGAAGTCGGCAACATCAAAGAATGCAGCGCTGATAAGAAAATTCCCACGGTCTCAAAAAAGTTCCCACGCCCAACCGTCCCCATACCTATACTCTACGCCTATGAATTCAAAGTAATGCATTTGCATACATAACATTTGGAATAAATATAATAATAATAATTGCATTAAATATATAATTTAACAAATATATTTTAGTTTATTTTTAAACGTGAAAGGTAAAAGTTGTCTTTTAATTTTAAAATGGAGAAAAAAATTATTGCACGCAATTTGTTATTAGCTGCTTTTAATTTAAAACAGCTATCAGAAGAAGATTATAACTCTTATAAATTTTTAATAAAAAATAGTAAAGAGGATTGTAAGAATGTAATCTATATAATTGAAAAATATGCATCTATTGCATACATATGTCAACAAATTTCCGAGGAAGATTTCAGTGATATATTAAATATAAAAGATATATGTATAGAAAATATGTGGAAAGAACTTCCTTTAAAATTTAAGCTACACCCAAATGTTATATTGAAATTACGTTGTGTGGAACATTATAATTTACCAATACATAAAACCCACATTGATGGTCCATCACCATCTATTGAAAAGTGTTTTGCATGCAGACAAGGTTTAAAAATTAGTAATGCAAAGCTTTGTTGTTAATAATAAAACACAGTCAATTCCAAACAGACTAATTAATCGTGAAATATTCGGTACTCATATATCGCCGTCATACTGTAGAAAAAATGAATGTTTAGAAGAAATAGCAAAACTAAAAAATGTTCAATTATTTTGTAAAGAAAATTTAATACGAGAAGAAACTATATATGACAAACAAATTAAAATACTTACAAACTCAATTATTTTATCACATCAAAAACATAATAAGTAATATATATATAAATGTAAACAAAATAAAGTATGAATGGAAGAAAGCAGCTGCAACCTATTATGGATTATTTATTTTACCTGTAAGCAATATGAAAGTAAAAATATTATGTACTTATAATAATAACAATAAACTTTATATATATAAATATTATTTATTTATTTTTTATTTTACATAATTCGTACAGTATTTGTTAAAGGTTTATATTTAATCATTTTATCATGTATTATTAAACAGTAAGCAGTAGTGTTGGCTGGAATATTTTTATTTGTTTCAAAATTTAATTTTAAATCTATTGTACCAGATTTTAAAGTTTCATTTTGATATAATGTATTTATTACAACAATAGGACATTTTTTCATAAATTCTTCAGGTGTATAAACAGGCTCATTAGTTTTTTGATAATATGCAAATTGATATTGCATATACATATAGTATAAAGTAGCCCATTGATTATTATTAAAATTTAAATTTAAATTATCATATGGAAAAACTTCAGAATTTAACTCAACTTTAAAATTTGTTAAATTACAATGATCAAATACACTCATATCTTTTACAAAACTATTTTTACGATCTGTTTGAAATCCAAAAATAATCATTCTCGGTTTTTCCAATTGTGCTGCGGTTTTGACTACCCAGGTATGCTGTTGGGTTTGTGCCACCACTAAATGTTCGTGTAATTCCCAGGTTCGAAATGCAATTGGTATTTCTGTACCACTATCCAAATATTTCACTAATTTTAACTTTTCCTGATCTGAAACTGTTATATGAGGTATATGCCAACTTACTTTAAAAAGTTTTATTTTTAACGTTTCCGTATTACTTGATGTGATTAAAGCATTTTTATCAGAACTGGCACGTAAAAGAACTAAATCATGACGTGAATTTAAAAGAATTTTTTTATAATCTTCAGCAAAGCCTAATACCATACGAAGTGGGATACAAAAGCTAAAATTTCCCTTATTATTATGTGTACTTATATCACTTGTATATGGTGACCAACATGCATTTATTAAGCCACGACATTCGCTTGGACTGTATGAACAATAGTGTTTTAAAGTAGTTGTAATTCCAGGATTACGAATACGCTCAATAACGATTCCCCCTATTTCATAACGAATTTCATCAAACAAGTGCATTATTCCATTGTTTATAAATTTTCCTGTTTCTGTTGGTTTATCCTCATGATTTAATAATTGACCTTCGATATAAATATGACTATTTGAGGGTTGGATATATAAATCTTGTCTTTGCAGTGTTATTCTAATTTCATCATTGTTGTTTAATAATGAAGATGCATATGGTACATAAGTATGTGTTTCAGCACTTTGTATACTTTCGTCAAAATATATAGGTTCCTTCACACTTAAAATGTCACTCATTTTTTTGTTTTTGTACACAGTACACAGTACATATAATTTGAGCACTTACAAAATGATGTACGAATTTTAAAATGTATGTAAAGTAGTATTTGTGTTAATATGTTTTTATTTTTCTTATTTTTTTCCGTTTTTAATATTATTTTTTGATACCACTTTAAATCCAAGAGCTTCTAAATATTTTTTATTTTCACTTGTTAATTGATGCCTTGTTTGGCTTTTACTGACGCTAGCATTATTATATTTTGCTTTTATATGTAATTTAGCATGCGTATTATATATTATTCCCATTTTGTTTTAAAATTTTTTTAAATGTAGTCTTATCGTGACAAGTTCTCCTCTAAAATTGAGTAACTCATTCTCTTGATCAGTTATTTTAAGCATAATATTGTTAATATAATATGTATTAATTGGTAAATAGATAACATTTACCGGATTTTCAATTATTTTATATCCTGATGGAGCATTTGGGTAAAACTCGTGGATTATATGAACGAGTTTTGAATTATCATATGAACCTGTTACTATATTACAGTGTATACGAATAGAATTAACTTTAATTATATTTACAGGATTTTCTGACGTATGATATATTTTTCCAGCATATACTTTTGCTTCAAAACCCAGTAATTCTCTAATTGTATTTTCTTTAGTGAAATCTACATCCCATTCACAATACATTTCACATTTTAACGTATTATTATTTGCCTTAATTGAAATTGTTGGTTTTCCTGAAGCACTTTTCATTTTTTTTCTTAAAAACATATTTATATTTTGTAGTTCATATGATCCATCTTGTATAGTAATGCTGTATTTACCAGCATAAAATTTATTGTTTTGTTTATCAATATTTGGAATAGAATTATAACCTTGAAAATTTATCAGTCCTAATACAAATTTGTTACTAGGATCGAGTTGAATAGCTGGATTTATAGTTTGAGATAATTCCGAACTTTTTTCCGAAAAAGTAAATGTGTACGACATTGTTGTTTGGGTAATACTAAAAATTTGTTTACAAAAAATGTTTATTAAATAAAAATTTTAAACAAAGATGTCCACAATTAACAGTGTCAAATAACTGATATTGATTATAATTATATTTAATGTTACAGCTACCAAAATATTTAACTATTTCTTTTGGAGGTTTTAAACTACCAAAACTATCAAAATATATAACGTTTTTACCAAATTTTTTGTATGCCACCCAATGTGTGCCTATATTGTTAAAATCATCCAAATTAACTATTCCACATTCTTTAAAATTAACACGGTTAGGTAAATTATTTCTCATAAAAACTCCTCTAAAATTTGGTATTTTTAAAATTTTGACATATTTTAATAATTCAATATTAGTTAGAGCATGTTTTGGCAGCTTTTTTAGTAGTTTTTTTGCATTTTTATTTGTGAATAGGACGAGGGTTGCAAATACAATCCAAGTCCTTTTTTATATGGTTTTAAATATAAACCTTTTCCTAAAGCAATAGCTTCCATTGTTTTATTATGACGTTGGTTTTCTGTTAGCTGTTTGTTTGCTGATTTTACATCATTTACTGCTTTCGCAATACCTGCAGCACCTCCCGCTAATGTTCCTAATGCACTTAATCCAGCAAATATTGGTATAAGTGGTAATATACCACCTCGTTTCGGTACTGATATTACTCTCGGATTACGTATTTTTTTTTTATTTTTATTAAATTCTTTTAAAGCAATTACAATATTTTTGTTATCAGAATTGTTATTACGTAATGTTGAACGAATACGTTTAATTTCATTTTGAAAGGTAAGTTTACCACCTTTATTTTTAGTAATTTTTTTTACACGTTTAATTTTTTTATTTTTAAAGATAAGCTTACCACCTTTACATTTGTTTAATTTTTTTACACGTTTAATTTTTTTACTTTTAAAGGTAAGTTTACCACCTTTTTTTTTTTTAATTTTTTTAACACGTTTTGTTTTATTTCCAGCACCTAATTTAAGTTTTGCTTTCATTGCTCCAGAAACACCTAGAGCAGCAATTTTTTCTTTTATAGAAGCGTCTTTTGAACGAAATCGTTCAAATGCTTTATTAGATAATATTTTATCAGCTTTATGACGGTCTTCTAAATTATTACTTTTAGAATATGTAATATCATGAATTTTACACGCTTCGTCTAATAAATTTACACCTTTATCCCCACGTGAAAGCCTTTTTTCTAATTTTGTTCCAGGACCACAGTAATTATATCCAGGTATATGAAGCTCAATCGGAAGTTTATTAATAGCTGTGTTTAATATACTACTACCGTAAACTCGATTGTTATATTTATTTTTTCGATGTTTAATCATTTAGGTTTTATGGTCAACTAAAGTATATTTTATATAAAGTTACTATTTATATTTTTTAATTTAGTTACAATGAAGAAATTAAAGCAAAAACATATGCTTAAAATAAAAAAACAAAAACATACGCTTACGGTTAAAAATTATGATTTAAAAAAGAAAAACATTAAACCACGTCATAGTATATTATTTCCATCAACAATTCGTTGTTTAATAAGCGGTCCTTCTGGTTGTGGAAAAACAAATGTTATAATTGCACTTATTGAACATCCAAATGGATTACATTTTGAAAATATTTATATATATTCAAATTCTCTTTTTCAACCAAAGTATGTATATTTACAAAAATTATTAAAACCTATTAAAAATATTGGATATTATGCATATAATAATAGTGAAAATATAATTAAACCTGATAAAGCAAAATATAATTCTCTTTTCATATTTGATGATATCGCATGCGAAAAACAGGATATAATTAGAGATTATTTTTCTATGGGACGACATAAATTAGTTGATTGTTTTTACTTATGTCAAACGTATACACGTATGCCAAAACATTTAATACGTGATAATGCAAATATGTTAATATTATTTAAACAGGATGACATAAATTTAAAACATGTATATGATGAACACGTGGGATCTGATATGAGTTTCGAGGAATTTAAAAATATGTGTTCAATATGCTGGTCCGATAATTATAAATTTTTAGTTATAAATAAAGACTGTAATATTACTGAAGGTAGATACCGTATCGGCTTTGATCAATATATAAGTATATAAACACTTGTATTTAAATCAGTATACAGGGTTGTTCACAAGCTGTTTAAACCCGTTTGATTACTTGAAATATTTATAGAACCGTAAACAGATTAATATAAGCTGTTTGGAAGCTGTTTAAAGCTATTTAAAAGCTGTTTGGAAGCCGTATTAAGGCGTTTATAAGCTGTTTGGAAGCCGTATTAAGCCGTGCATAAGCTGTTTGGAAGCCGTATTAGGCCGTTTGGAAGCTGTTTAAAGCTATTTATAAGCTGTTTTGAAGCCGTTTAAAGCTATTTATAAGCTGTTTTATTTACTAAAAATGAGTATAAATATAAACTTAAAAAAACAATTAATAAAAGCACGACAAAATGTTAAACGAAAACTTGAATTATTAAAAAGTGGTGAAGTCGAAAAAGAAATTAAGTTAGAAAAATCATATATTCCTATAACAAGAAAATTAAAAGAAATTTCCGAAAATTTACAAACTGTACCTAACTTACAAAATAAAAAAAATAAAATAGAAGAAGACGAAGAAGAAGAAGAAGAAGAAGAAAAAAATATTAAACCTGTAGTAAATCTATATTCTGCTAGTACTAGTCAAAATATAGCAAAAACTTTTGATTCAGATGATAAAAAATTTGCACATAGCACAAGCACATATAGCCAAAAGGTTATAAATTCATATTTAGAGGGTTTTAATGAATCACTTAAACCATATATTAAAAATGTTATAACAAAATCTGAAGAAATAGATTTTGTGTATGGGGTTACATTTCATGAAACTGAAAAAGAAGAATTTTTTAAAATGGGAAGTAAAAAAATTGATTTTAAAGAAAATAATATAATAATTGATAATGAACTATTTCCTGGAACGATAGGTTTATATGAACTTATTTTTAAAAAACTTCCAAATGATAAGCTATACACCGATGAAGATAGTAATAATTACAAAGACGTTTTAAATATAACAAACGCAGCACGTCGTGATAATAGTCCTGCAGGACAGCTTAAAGGAAATCAATCATACAAATATAAAAATATTATAAGTCCGCTATTAACACCTAAAAGACATTCATCATTTTCTCTTAGCCCAATTTCAGCAACACAAGCTGCAAAATTATTACGTAAAAGAACTGGTAAAGGATTACAATTGCTTAAAAATTATAATAATAAACCTGTTGAATATGAATTTTGGGATAATCCCAATGAATTAGTTGAAAAATTAAAAAAATTTATAGCATCTAAAAACGCTGGTAATAATAACCTTAATAACGAAATTATTTCTATAATTGAAGAATTAAAAGAGGCTAATATTATTTTATAATATTTAGTAATAAAATGTCTATCGATAAGTTCGGACGTCATATTACAACATATACCTCTTTACAATCGCACTTGGAAAATAGCAATAATTATGATTATGATAGTGATAGTGATAACAATAATAGCGAAAAACTTGTTAATGTTGCATCACCTATATTAGATTCCCATGCAATTAGTAAAAAATATTTTGAAACGCAATTAAAGATATCAATAGAAAATATAGAAAAAAAACTGCAAACAATAATTACTCAATTTAATAAATACATAAAAGAAACTAATAATACTATACAAAATATTCAACAAGATATAAGCGTTATTTTTAAAGAATTAAAAATTCATGATTTATCTGAATCAAAATTAAAATAAAAATTATTATGTCTAATACTAATATAAAGCGACAAGTTATAGAAGAGTTACATAAACCTGTAAGACGAAATTTTCTGCGCAGGCGTACAATTATAAAACAATTGGATGAAACCCATCAAGCAGATCTAGTTGAAATGATACCATTTGCAAAAATAAATAAAAATTATAAATATATTCTTGTTGTAATTGATATTTTTTCTAAATATGTATGGACAAGACCTATTAAAACAAAAAGCGCTGTTGATGTAACAAATGCTTTAAAAAATATTTATGTTACAGACAATCGTATACCAAAAAATTTGCATACAGATTTGGGAAAAGAATTTTATAATAAAAATTTTAATAATTTAATAAACAAATATAAAATTAATCATTATTCAACATACAGCTCTAAAAAAGCTGCTATTGTTGAACGTGTTAATAGAACATTAAAGTCTTTAATGTGGAAGGAATTTAGCTATCAGGGTTCATATAAATGGTTAACTTTATTACCAAAAATTACTGAAATATATAATAATAAAAAACATAGTACAATCCGCATGAAACCGATTGATGTTACTAAAAGCAAAGAAAAGCACTTATTAAAAACTGTATATAATCAAATTAAAATTGTTAATATTAAATCTAAATTTAAAATAGGTGATAATGTTAGAATTAGCAAGGAAAGGGGGGTGTTTGCAAAAGGTTATAAAACAAATTGGTCTAATGAAATATTTATAATTAAAGATATTAAATTAACTAATCCAATTACATATTTACTTAGCGATAAATTTGGACAGCCTATTAAAGGTGGATTTTATAAATACGAGTTACAAAAAGTAAAATATTCCGATATTTATTTGGTAGAAAAAATTTTAAAAAAGGACAAAAATAAGCTATACGTTAAGTGGATTGGATTTGATAATACACATAACAGTTGGATTGATAAAAATAATTACGTATAAAATAAATATATTAATTAATTAAATTTTAGTTTTATACTTGCATTCAATAGGAAACATTAAAATGAATTCACCGTCACCGTGTTACAGTGTTATTGTAGATGTTCAAGGGTTTTTGACTACGGAAACAAATAAGTTTATTTGCAAAGAATTTGCAGTTATTAACATTACGAATGGTGACTGTAAAACAGGAATTTTTAAGCAGCCATACCCTTTTGCATTTTTATCAAAGGACAGTCAAAAAAGTGTACAATTATCTGTTAAATATGCATATAATTTAGAATGGAGTGCTGGAAACATTCGATATAATAAACATCAATCAACTTTAAAAAAAATACTTGAACAACCTGAAGTTAATATATGTTACGTTTTGGGTGAAGATAAAAAACAATGGCTAGAAACATTTATTCATAAAAAAATAATAAATTTAGAACAACTTGAATGTCCAGACTTATCAATATTACGTACACCAGTTGAAATTGATTGTTGTTATCTTCACATTTTAAACTGTGCTGTTAAAAATGTAAAAGATATAAGAAAATGGTACCAATCAAGATTTAATACATTTAATTCACTTCAATTATTTACCAATAATATGCAATCTCTTTCTAATATGTTCGAAGAAGATATTATGCATTTACCAATGGAATTTGTAATGATTTTTGCAGAAAATGAAATTGACTATGCATGGAACAAATTACCTGAAGAATGGAAAAATAATGAAATATTTAAAACATACCAAAAATGTTGGAAACATTACCATGAAAATTCTAATGATTGGGATGAAAACCATGTTTTAATTAAAAACTGTAAAATATGTAATGAAAATTGTTAATATTAAATGTATACAAATACATATAAATAAAACACGTGTATATAAATAATATAAAATGTTTTTATTTATAAAATAATTACAAAAAAAATGTTATTATTTATAAGGGTTTTATAAATTTACAAATTTATAAATAATAATAATAATAAAATTTATAAATTTGTAAATTTATAAAACTTGTAGACTTGTTTAAAATTAACTACTCGTCTGCATTTAGTTCTATGTCCACCGCTTTTCCTTTTGAGCCTTTAGATATCAAATAAAATTTTCCTTTTTTTGCGTCTTCCTTCATGTATTCAATTTCCTCGTTACACATCACGTTAAATCTTTCGCTAAGAAAGATATAGCCGTCTTCAATTTCTACACGAACCCTTAATCCAAACGCTGTATCCATTTTATTTATATCTTTTATATAATATTTTTTATTTTCTTCCAAGCTGCGTAATCCATGAATTTTTTTTGGTTTAGCTTTTTCGTTTACTTGACCATATTTAGAGGTGGTGGGGGTGGTGTTGGTGGATGCAGAGTTTGACTTTGACATTTTATACTAAAAATAAACACATAAAACTTATATTTAGTTAAAAGAATATTTATTTTGTAATTTTAATAATAAATTTTTTAATTGTTTTAAAATACTTATATTAGGACAATTTATTTCAAAAATTGACAAATCAAAATGTGTAGCTTTTATTACTAATTTTAAATATTCACTATATTCATAAACTACATTATTTTTAAATATATATATGTAACCATTTATATATTGAACAACACCCTCTATTTCTAATGGAATACCAGGAAATATTGTCTGTATAAATCCATAAAAATCTATTTCTAAATTACATTCATTAAATTTTATTACATAATTATTATTATAAAAAATAAAAGTATTGCCCATGTTTGTATGCACAACACCTTGTACATTTCTTATGACTGCAGGTAAAGTAATTTTGTGAATAGACTGTTTCATATCAGGCCATAAAATATTATAAAATACATCATCTATTACTAAAACTAGATTTCCATTAGGTCTACGATATGCAGCTGATAAATTTTTAAAATTTTTAGGTATAAATGGTAACCAACTAGGTAAATAAAGCGGTTGAGGATCAAAACCATTTTCAGATATATTTTTTATCCAAACCCATCTATCATAAAAAATTAATAATTTATTATCCATTACTAAAAATTTTGTTAATTTATGTATATTACATAAATCTGGAAAATTATGAGGTGGTATTATTTTATCATTTTGATTTGGTAATTCATATTGAGAGATATTTGTTTTTTCTATTTTTTTACCATATAAATTTTGTATTGCTTTTATATCCTCAGAACTTAATTTAAAATCAAATATATTATTAAAATAGTTATTTCTATTATATGCATACATAATAGAATTTTTATAATTTATATGTTCTAATCCTATTGCATGCCCAATTTCATGTACTAATACAGTAAAAAAAAACATTTTATTTTTATCAACTTCTGTATGAGATAATTTATAATTCCAATTTTCAGACTTATCAATGTGAATGTCAACAGACGTTAGTGTTGGATGCGGTGAAAATGCATGTGCTAATACATTGCCCGGTCCATCAAAATTTGTAGTACACCTTTGTTCAAATGAATAAGATTTATGAATAATTTTTCCAAAAGAAATAATAATATTTGGTTTATTTTGTAAATTTTTTAACGGTGTATGCATAAATGTTATATTTGCATGATTTTCCCAAATTTTAAATGCTTTCTTTGCTACTTCAATTAAATTTGTTTCTAAAATATCCCACGTTATAACAGATTTTTTCCATGCCACAGGTTTATCAACATAATTTTTATAATAATCAGTTACACCGCATCGAGGTGTATTCATAAGTACTAATGTTTCATTATTTAACTTATTTGTTATATTTAAATTATAATATTTTTGAAATGATTTTAAGGCATGCAAATATTTATCATTTTTAGAGTTTATATTAAACATATCATTTTCAGTTTTTTCTAAAAATCCATATTTTTCTAAATAGTCAAGCGACTGATAAAATTCATCACTATCATTATTTATAAATTCTTGACTATTATTTAAATAAATTTCTTTACTATTTTCACTATTATTTATTAATTCATGGCTATTAGTTAAATAAATTTCTTGGTTATTTTCACTTGCCAATACCAAATTAATTAAAAAGTTATAAAGTATAATATTAATAAAAAACATATTTTTATTTAATACTTTATTCATATTACGCTTTTTAAATACTGAAACTTGCACACAATTACAGCAACTTTATATATATAAATTTTTGCTGAGTTGCAAAAACCATAAAAATATAAATATATAGTTTTGTTACGTACCCTTTAAAATAAATCTCTTAAGACATGAATTTTTTTAATCTTACTAACTCTATTGGTATCAGAATCACTATCTTCAGCGGTTCTTTTTTGGTGAAAATTAGTCAGCATACGGCAATGATCTTTATTATAAATATTAAATAAAGGTGTTATTACACAGTTATCACACCAATAATATGGATTGTGTATAACTTCCGTTATAATATTATTGCCAGGCACAAGACAATGTGTTTTAATTTTAAAAAAATGCTGATAGGGGGAAAAGTAAAAAAAACGGTTGTTTACATTTTCTATATTATAAATTTTTAAAAAACACTTAAAGCATATTAAAGATATCTGGCTTCTTTTACTTACTTTTATACATTTCATAACTATATGATTACAGTTATAAGCAAAGGGTGGTAAAGAATTAAATGAAATACACATAAGTGCATCAAAATCATGTTTTGTTATATTATCAAAATTTATATTATTATAATTAAAATTAAAATTTTGAATGTTTTTAGATGTTTGAAAATAATTATTTTTCCAAAAATTTTTAAGTTCACATTTTAGTGTTAATGGAATATTTAATTTCTCAATATCAATAGAATAATTTATTTGTTTCATAACTTGTGCTCGTGCAAAATACTTTAACGAATCTGGATTAATAACACTCATTATTAATATTAATATAAACTGTAATTTTTTATGAATTAGTACATAAAATAAACAATATAAAAAAATATTTTATACCTGATATAGCTGTATTGCTTTTCTCGTACTAGTAGAACTGTAGAATAAAGAGTTGAAGTAAATGATTCTAAATGTATCCAGTTTATATACCCAAAATTTTTGATAAGATTATCGATCAGCATATTTACGCGTGTTAATAAACTATTTGCATACACAACAAATCTGATTTAAATTATCAATATTACCAGCTTCATCCGGTTTTATTTACGCAATAATTACTAAAATAATTTTGTTTATATAAACATTATTATATTTTAACCTTTTAACATTTAAGATAAAATGTAGTTTATCAATATTATTAGCTTATTATGATTTATTAATGCAATAATTACGAAAATAATTTTGTTTATCTAAACTTCATTATATTTTGACTTTTTTGACATTTAAGATAAAATGTGGTACATATATACAAGTACTAGTTCAGTCCAACGCTAGTTCAATCGACAAAGATATTGCGTAAAAAATAAAAACGTCTTAGTAATATATAATATATATTTAATTTTATATAACATATACATATAGTTTACATTTTACATAGTTTAGTTACATATACTAATTTTCATCGACTTCGCCATCACTACTGTTTGGAGGTGTAAGTATTCCAGAGTAATTTCTTTCTTCATCCATACTCCATCGCATTACATGATCGCAATTAACACAGTCTTGTAAACCAGTTGAACGGCATAATACAATTTGGGTAGTAAAAATATCAAAATTACCTCCGTCTTCCTCTTCTTCATAATTAACATATCTATATGGATTTAAAATCCATATGTTATGTAAATTTACATGTTCTCTTCTTTCAGGTAAAACGTTGTAAATTTGTAATATATTTTCATTTAAATTTCGATATTTTACAGCTGCTTGTATATTAAACTCGCTTTTAATTTTTACATAGTCAAGTTTAAAAGAGTAAACTTGCCCTCGGTGCAGCTCGATATTATATTTAAGTAGTGGATTAATTCCTAATTCCTCTACTTCAATCCATAAATCCACTAATCCATTAACTCTTGGATTTTGATGTGTAATATTAAGCGAAAATCTGTAATGTTCACTTGTAAAAAATACTATTTTATTACTTATAAAATAAATACCACGAACTTGTAATAACTGACAATAAATATCAGCGCTATTCACACAACAAGTATACATTTTCAAAAATAATTATTTACAAAATATTATGCATACACATGCATGCACAGTAATTTATATATAGTAACCCCCACTTTTAAAATATTAATAGTGGGAAATACTATATTTTATTAATAAATACAAATTAAACATTATGTAATATTGAGTTTATACCCCCATGGTAACGTAGTTGTGTACAAATAATTTACAACTCTTTTATCATCATGAGGGCTTAAAATAATTTTTTTTTGGTTGGTTGTGTATACATTATGTAATTTAGATGTTATATGTTGTTGATTTTTAGAAATAATAATATTGTTAAATAAACAATTATAATAATCTTCGAAAGTTATTGTTTTTAAAACTCCTGATGTTATACCTTTAGCTTTTTTAAATTCAAATTTATTATTTTTATTATTTAATACCTTATAGGTATACATTTTAGATCTTAATCCTATAAATTCATACAATAACTTTCCATTACACTCATCTTTCATTAATCCAATTACTTTTTTATTCGCTAAAGGTAAACCATAACAATTATTTTCAACATAATCAGATGTATCAAATTTATGAATATCCCGCAACATTATTTCATATATATTAACATTAACAAAATTATATATTAAACTATCTGTATCTGTATACAATAATTTTGCCTTATCGCCCACTTTTTTTCTAATATAATTATAATGAAAATCATATACATATGTTTTTGAAATATCTAAAATTGAAAACCCCACATAAATTGGTTTATTATAATAAATATTAGTTTTTTTCATTTCAATAATTATAACATCAGGTTCATTTAATTGTTTATTTAAAACAATACAATTATAAAAATTTGGTTTTGAAATATAATATTTAGCTCCATATCTACCAGACCATTTAGTAACAATTTTAACATCTTTATGTTTACGTACATTTTCCATAGTTTTTCCAAATACCGCGTTATTCATTAATTTATAAAAAATTTTTTTAAACTCATTATTACATTTTGTTCTTAAATTTGTGTTTAAATCAATATATTTTTTCAACCAATCACTTTGTTTAAATTGTAATATTCGATGAATTTTGGTTAATTTCATTCCTAATTTTAAGCATTGTTTTAAATTTTGGTAATGAATAATATAATTTTGCTTTGAATATAAATTTGTAATTAATTTTGTATTTTTGGAACCAGGTGGTATAAAATGTTCTGGACATAATGGTAAATCTTTATGTGCATCGTGTAATTCTTCTCCATACTCCAAATCAACCTCAAAAATATAACCTATTTCGGAAGAATTACATAAATTTAAATAATCAATACTATAAAAATCTTTTTCTTGCACCCATTTAAAATTTTTATATGGTAAATAATGACACATTGCTGCTCCATATAAATTATTTACATCAAAATACATTAAAAAATTTTCCTCTTCAAGCGAATTATATAAATTACCCATATAGCGATTATTTGCTTTTGCGTACCTATTCGAACATTGTGAAACACCGCCTCGAATTCCTTTTTCTATAAATAAAATTTTGTCAACATCTGTAAGTAATTCAAGTTCGACTTGAGTACATTTTAACATAGCGTCAAAAGCAAGTCCTGGAGCAGTAAAATACCATAAACTATCTAATTTATAAGTTTCTAAACAACTTTTTCGAAAATTTTCAAATATATCTGCCAATAAAAGAACATCAGTTTTTAAATATAAATCGGCATATTCTCCCAAAGTTTTAATATTAAACTCTTTCCATACATTTAAGGCATGTTCATAATCAGCATCACTAATATTTTCATTTTTTAAGGTGCTATAAAAATGTGTTTTTGAAGGTAAATTTGTTTCATCAAGTTTATCCCAATTATTTATATATTCATATGGAAATACCCCTTTTTTTCGTAGTAATTGAAATTCTTTTTCATTTTTACAAAATAATTTTGTAATTTCTAATTCTGAATCTTTTAAAAATGATGCCAGTTTATCAATACTGCTAGCCATAAAACGATAAGAATCAATAAACCGAAAATTTACTTTTGTATTATTTATATATTTTGTAAATGAAATATAACGTTCTTTATTAATTGGAAGTAAAGATGTACTACCAGTAATTTCAGTGGCAATATTTTTAATTATAAAATGACCGTCATAACCACTTAAATTGTGAAATACCACTGGAACCATATAAGACTGTGAATAATTTAAATTACAGTGTTGATGAGCAGCACCCCTAAATTTTGAAGTAAAATGACAATGATCGCGTACACGTATTTCTTCTGGCTTAAATGGGTTTTCACATATATGACATTTATTAACAGTTTTAAACATTTTTTCTTCTTTTTCAGACAAAGTTATTGGTTGAACATTTTTCATAATTAAGTTTAATTTACTACTTATATCTAATATTTCTTTACAAAACCATTTTAAACAATCTTTTCCTCTATATATTTTAAACTGTGATAAAGTATCATCATATGAACATTTTAAATAATAAGCTATACTAAATGGAGTGTGTTTATGAATATAAGAAGTATTACAATTTAATTTATTATCTAAAGGTTCTAAAAGTGATTCTATATCACTATATATAACAAATGGTACTTTTTCTTTATAACGAAAATTTTTAAATTTTAAAATTTTATTATTTTCTAAAGGTAAATCAATACGGCATTTGTTATTATTTTTAGAATTGCAATAATTAATATGTTTTTGTAATAATATTTTACTTCCAAAATAATTTAAACAAATATTACAAAGCCATTTTTTGCGTCCGTCACTTGACAATTGATTTCCCACCAAACGTGATAAATTTTTTATCCACATATAATGATACCTTACATGTTTAAGTATTTCAATATTTTGTCCGTCCTCCTCTTCTGTTTCACTCTCTTCTAAGTTACAATATTCATTATTTGATTTTAATATTAATAAATTAATTATTTTTTTATAATTATATTTACTTATTGCTACTGGGACAACCTGAAATTTTTTTCGAATTTTTTCAAGTGTATATATATATTAATTCCTATTTCATTAAGTTGTTCGAATTTTGAGATGTCTTTTAATTGTATTGGAAAATTTATTCCATTATATTTTAATAAATTTTAAAAAGGTGAATATGAAGTAACACGTTCAGAATTTTTTTTTGCTGGGTATAAAGCTGATATTACAGCTCTTAAAAAACAATAGTCATCATTATTTTTAATATTTATAACAGCTTTTTTATTTTGTATAATTTTAGGCAATTGAGTGTAACATCCACCGGTAATGGGTGCATATGTATTGATATTTACTTTTAAATGCATTATTTTAAATAATGCCCAGCCACTATCTTTTTCTTGAAACTCTTCCAATTTTGTTAAAATTTTGTTTTTCACATTTTCCCAGTACCAATCGTCTAAATTTGTTAATTTTGTAATAATAGCATTACATGTGTTGAAAGTTTTTATTTCTTTTATTTCTTTAGATGGTAAAATAAATTCTGCGCTGAATACAACATTTACTTTTATTAAAGATTTTTTAAGTTCTTTATTAATTTTGTTTTTAAAAATTGTTTTAATTTTTTCTAAAAATAATCTAGGATCAATATAATAATTATTAAAAATTATTCCTGTCTTAATTCGTCCATTAAATGCCGAGCACAAATCTTCCCAAACTAATTTATTAATATTTTTATTATGTTTGTTTTTAAAGTTAGAATACCCTGATCCAGAAGCAATGGCACTAACACTTTTGTTTAAAATATTTTGTTGTTCAATTTGCTTTAGTTGTAATCGAAAATATTTTAAATGGGATAAATTTGCTTCCAATTTAAACAAATTTTCATTTTTTACTTTTTTTAAACGTTGGTTTTTTATAAACTTTATAAGCAATAAAATAAACTTATTTATTTTATTTTTCCAGTTTGTAACCTCTTGATTCGTTTTAATTAAGTTAATTGCTGTTTGTAGTGTTTTTATAAGTTTATCACTTATACAACTAACAGTTTCTTCTTCAGACATTTTTAATTAAACAAATCACTTATTTTATTCACATTTATTTTTTTATAATCACCAACACATTTTAATTTATCTATAACATATCCGCTATGCATAGAAAAAATTAGTTCTTTTATATATAATATATTTTTAAAAGGATTCCAAATATAAAAAGTTTTTGTGTTGTCGAAAATATATTTAATATTTGTATTACTGTTTACTTTGTTTACCACTATTAAATTATTATCTGTTTTCTCTTGAAAGCACGTAACACTTTTTAGTTTTTCGAAGTATGTAATTACTTGATCAGTTTCTTTTGAAGGCTTTTTACACTTTTCGTTATTATTTATTAAAAATATTTCGCTTCGCTCGTGCAGCAAAAAGCCGAATAATGTTTCAACATCAGTTGCACAACCGCAACTTGCTATTAAGCCGCCGTTTATTAATACATTTTTGATATATTTTTCTTTTACTACTACATTTGAGCAGTTTTTTGTTAAAGTTATTTTGATTAACTTCATAGTTTTACTTTAAATAACTGTATTGACTTGTACTGAAGTGTTTTTGCTATTTATACTGTTAAAAAAGGTTAAAGATTATCGCCAAAATATTAATTACATCATAAATAACCTTCATTTGTCATATAGCAACATAAAAATTTAATTATGTATGTGTTTACAGAAAAACATATCATTCAAAATGAAGCCATTTAGAGGAACAAGAGTCTGCGTCAGCGAAAACTATTGCAGTATCTACGCCCATGATACTGACGATTTAGCTGTGGACATCTTGTGCCCGCAATGCGCCTTCGAGATGAGTGATTTGTTTTGTCCTCCCAACTTTAAAATCATAAGGACCATCGTTTACAGACATTGGGTGGAAGCGGAAACGTGCGACATGACTGTAAACGTATGTGTGAACTGCGGAAGGCACGTTACAGAAGAATTTGACTGTAGTGAATGTGTTTAGGTTAAGGGGGTTTAAAATATAATATAGTTTAAGTTTATAATAATGTAGTTTAATAATAATAATGTTTAATATATTGTAATTGTAAATAATATAATTTTAGTATTAGCACAGTCCTTAATTATATCGTTTTATTTATTTATATTATATTTTTCTTATTACAGAAAATGTGTGCATGCAATTATTGTGTTCATTTCACACAGCTCTATCGATATCATATTATGTACTTATTAACAAAATAAGTAACCATTAAAATTTTTAAAAAATGGTCTGATCACAAAATACGTCATTCCAAATAAGTTCACGGCTATAAGGTTAAATTATTATCTAAAGATACATTTTATCAGCAAACATTCATGTCACACAACAGTACAAGTAACCATTGAAATTTTAAAAAATAACCTAATTACAGTTGTCAACCGGCAGACGCCCGCAAGCGGTTGTCGACCAGCAGACGCTATGGCCGTAGCCAATTCCAAAATGGCTGAACCCATCCTTATCAATAAACACATCCCCCGCCGTCGACAAGCCATTGCTACAGACAGGTACAAAAATAATCAACGTTATCACATAGGTAATGCAAATACACAACTTACCTGTACAAATACAAACCTGTATGTAAAAACAATAAAAATATACCTGGTAAAACAATACATTTTATTACCTAGTCCAACCTTTACCTTAAGATAAGCTAAATACCTCCTCTGATAGGTTACCCCCTCAAATCACAGGGGTACACACAAAAACTAGCCGAAGACATTACAGGGGTTACTAAAGAACTACAGGGGTTACTCAAAAACTACCCATAACCACGAAAAACACCCCTAAAGGGTTGCTAAAAAAATACACTTAAATATGAAGGGGTTGCTGAAGAAGTACACCCCCATGGTACCTCTGGATGGACTGTGTTCATCCGGGTTGAGTTAGAATCCGTCAAGCTATACTACTGAGCTGCTGAATTATATTTTTATGCTTTTAATACATGCCTACATAGAATAGAATATGAGGTGGGTACAGCGCCGAATTTTTCTTTTTTTAAATTTGATAGTTTCGTATGTTGTTGAATATTCCGGCTATGTTTAAGGGTTAAAAGCTATATGGGGGAGCTTAGTAGGGCCATTAGTTATGTAATAAAATAGAGTTTGAGGTGGTACAATGCAGTATTTTTTTTATTTTGAAAGTTTCATAAATAGCGGAATATTCCGGCTATGTTTAAGGGTACTTTACAAACTCCCTATTTGAAGGCAAACTCACTTATTGTCGTCTAAAAAATGACATATTTTCGTAATAGGTATAACGAAAAATCTGTTCTTGCTAATTTTTTGGCTTATAAAAACGTCTTTAATAATAATTGTCTTTAACGAAATATGAAGATGTAGAAATCCTGAAAAAAAAACGTACATTATTTTTTTGAAGTTTATCTGAAATTTTTGACCTTTTCGACGCAGTTTTAAGTTATATTTTACCGCAATTAGATAATTTATTATTAATCACTGACTACGTTTACACGTATAAGAAAAATTTACTTTGACTTGACTTTTAAAAGGCGACTTATGAAAAGTCAATTTAATGGTGCGTTTACACATAAGGTCAAATATACTTCACTTTACGTTTGTTACTTGCCCTTCACTCAACTTTGACTTTGACAGCAAAGTAAAGTTTGGTTATAATACGTGTGATGTAAGTTACCTATTTAACTATTATCATAATCATAAAAAGAATAAATTATTTATAGAAAAAATGGATAGTAAACTACAGTTACTAAATTTAAGCGCGATATTTTTAAATAATATAACTATGCAGCAACAATATTGGATGCGAAGTAGATTAAAAAATAATCGCATAAAATATTTTAAAATTCGAGAATATTTTAAATTCAGATATAAAACACGAAATTGTGTAATTAAATATCCAATTATTAGGAATTTGTGGATGAAAACTAGATGTCACTGTTAGTAAAGTAAAGTACGTTTCGTTCGTTGGTTCACACGACTTTTTAAGTCACTTATATGAGTCAAGTCTATTTTATTTTGGACTTGACTTTAGGAAGAAAAGTAATAGGCGAGAGTGTTTACACAATGCCAAAAGTCGCCTTTTGAAAGTCAAAGTCAAGTCAAAGTACTTTTTTGCTATACGTGTAAACATAGTCACTATTATTTTTAGACATCCTACCTAACAGTTTAGCTAAGAAATACCCAAATACATATACATATAAAACATAAATAAATAAATGATGATGTGGGGCTCTTGATAAAACTGAAAACAAAACATACATAAAAATAAAATGGGGGAACCTAACAAGTGTGTACTCAACGAAGGTGTTGAGTTTGTGTAAAGTGTGTACGTCCCTAGGGTATTCCTGCGCCCCGGATGCTTCCACCACAAGAGCTACAGGTTCGCACCACCGCGAGTGTGGCAGACCAGGCCCTGAACTTGAGTGCTAGCGATGCAATGCCGCCCCAAGCTGTCCCAGGGCTAAGCTGCCTCACACTCAAGCCCAGTTATGCTCTTTCAAGCCCAACCTGCGTTGCAGCGAGAAAGAAAAGGGGCACAACATGCAAATACCGCTAGTCACCCAACCATACCTAGCGGCTGTGCACCTGAAAGGGAAAAGTTAGCTCAAGAGCCCCCGTTGAAACTGCTCACGCCCTAACCACAATATACATACATAATATACATGCATAAATACGTAATATACATACATATATAAATACATAAGAAATCAACAATATATACAGACGAATTCGCGGCGACGAACGGATAATATTTCAAAAGCTATGAATGGTGAATACAAAAAAACACTTTTTGTGCATATATTTATTATTTATTTTTACATAATATATAAGAAGGGTGTGTGTGTGTGTTTGCAAAAGTAATACAAAAGCAAGTGTGTATAACTACAATTTAATAAGTTAAAACTGCAAAATATTACTTTAAAATTCAAGTTAACTAATTGCAATTAATGAAAACTGTAAATAAAAACTTTAAAGCGCAAATAAACTAGTTGTAATTATTTGAAACTGCAAATTAATACTATAAAATGCAAGTAAACTACAATTTAATAAGTTAAAACTGACTGTAAAAACTTTTAAATGCAAGTAAACTAACTGTACTTAATTTTAAACTGCAAAATGTAACTTTAACTGCAACTTTAATTGAATCTAAATAAAATTTAGTGTATCTGTGTTTCTTCAATGGCACAAGGGGTGCACCGTCCATGCCAGCGATGAGTGCCCGTGGGGCGATGCCTTGTAGACGTCCGCACGGTACGAATATGCCATCGCCCAGCAATGGCTAATATGCCGTGATGATATATTTATTTCAAAAACTGGGAATCAGTACAGCGAGTTACTCAGTCCGGCGGACTCTAGTGTGGGTAGAGCGACCTTCCCAGAGGCCCAACTGCCCTATCCCAGAGGGGAGCAGCAAAAGGACGACTGAGTTTGCCACAATGGGTCCCAGTCGGCCTTGGGAAATTGACTCTAATCTTCTAAAAGGGGTATATACTAGAAAGAGCTGCTTGGATAGTTAAGAGGAAAACTGAAAAAAAAGCAAAAGCATGCTAGGGAGGGGACTATTCTTTTCTTCATCTGATGTTTTCTTCACCTAAAATCCTGAAATCGCGAAATATCTAATAAGATCTACAGCCGGTGCTATAGATCATTAATAAATGTAGTTTCGTTTCTAAATAAAGTGTCTATTATTTTTTTTTATTAATAATTTATTTAAAAATAATAGTCCAAGTTTTGATTGCCAGTGGTAGCTACGTCATTCAACATATGTTTTGCTTATAAAAAGGCGATAGCTGAAGGCTTGTGAAAGTAGAAAGAATTTGGAATAGAGTATAATTTTCGTGGTCAATAATTTGAAATATGTATAGATAATAAACAATTTAATAAAGTGATTAATAAACAATCAAGTACAATAGTTTAAGTTTGATTGTCTGTCATTCGACATAACTTTTACATTAATATAAAGCAAAAGGATGAAAGTAATGAGAACGTAGATGTTAATGGCATTAGAAATTCGAATATTTAAAAAAATAATAATTTCAAATTTATCATATGGTTTTGAACCCGAGTATTTTACATTTCTAGCCAATTATTTAACAACTAATCATGTGTAGTATTAAATAATAGGATAGACACTTCAAATGAAAGCTACGCTACCCTATCCTTAAATATCGCGGAAACCGACCGGAATAAGAAAAAGTATCGGCGAAACTTTAATTACATTTTACTCTAACTTTAAAATGCAAATGAATTTATTTTTAATGTAATATTAGCAAAAAATCAATCGCGAATTTAATAACTAAAATAATTCTAACTATTTGCTGCCTTCTTGTGGTTGTAGATTGACCTTAAAGCCTTAGACAAAGCTTTAGAAAAGCCCTGCTGTTGATCAAAGGCTTAAACTAGCCTTTACTCTCTTTGGCAACTTCGCTGGAAACCTATAGTGTAAACCGTACTTGTTTGAATATTAATTTAAACAAATACAATTTTTTAGGGAAAAAAACCTATCACTAGTAAACGGATATTTATTCAAATATTAAAAAACTAAGTTTCGCCGATTTATTTACGATATAAACGATTTACAAGACGCCCGATGTTAATAACATAGATAGACATTCACAATGTGCCTCGGAAAAGAAGTACAGAAGAAAATACGATTATTTGAATTAAATTCAACAACATAAACCATATTTTCATAAGAAAAATGATTTTACTTTTGTGTTAAGCTGAAAAAAATAGCAAAAAAGCGACAGAGAAGAGAGGCACATAATAACGAACGACTTACATTGATGAACACAGCTCAGCTACCAGCAAGACGAATCTGTTACCCCATCACGGCTTGAAACAGCAACACCCAATATGGAACGGTCTTACAACATACATTTTTTCATTTACTGGAATAGTGGAACACAAAAATAATTTATTTTAAAATACACATATTTCAATAATAAAACATGTTATCACCAAAAATGACTATTAAAACAGTTAAACAATTGTTTAAACTTACTATTGTTGCTAATTTGCAATAATTGTTAACAATATTTCACCATTCAAACAATTAAAATATTCACACACCACAAACTATTTTGTTGTATTTATTTTTGTACATAACCAAATTTCAAATAAGTTTTCTTAGCAATAAAATATGCTTCCAAATAAAATAACTACTGAAATAGTTAGAATAATGTTTTAACTTACTTTTATCACAAATTTACAACAATGATTAACAATATTTCACTATTAAAACAATAAAATTATTAGAGCACATCACAAAAATGACTGCCTTGAAATATCAAGTATAAATAATATGCATTTTTTTATGTCACTAGGCGAAACAAATTAATTTATCAGTAAAAATAACTATTAAAACAGTTAAACTATTGTTTAAACTTACCATTATTACTGATTTGTAACAATATACAACAATATTTCACTATTAAAACAATTAATTTCATTGTATTTATTTTTGAACATAACCAAATTTCAAATAAGTTTGCTTTATAATAAAATATGTGTCCAAATAACTATTGAAAAAGTTAGAATAATGTTTAAACTTACTTTTATCGGTAATTTATAGAAATGGTTGACAATAATTCACTATTAAACAATAAAATTATTAGAGAATATCACAAAAATTACATGTTTGCTGACAAACAAAAAAGAGAAAATTACCTTATCGGCAGTGCCGTGGTTATTACATAATTAATTTATTAATAATTTTTAAATTACTATCATCTGTTTAAATAATATTTATGAAATACAAATAAACAGACTAAATCGGAGCGAAACCAAACTGGACAAACTTTTGCCAAGTTCATCAAAACACTGATCGAGCAAGCTGAGACGAATTTTTCGAAATACAACTTTGAATTTATGTAGAAAATCATTATATGTATTTAAATGTAAAATATAGACATTTTTATATGTTTCACATATAAATTCAACCATTTTGTGAACAAAATACAGGATTGAATGTTCAAAAAAATACCTCAAAATAGACGAATCCATACAAAATACACAAGAATATGATTAGAAGTAATGAAAATCGCGGCAATATATTAATTTCCCGTCGATACAAATATCATTATTACCAATATATGTGCATAAAGCAGATTGGCACACTCAATAATAGATAATGTGCCGTGATGATTATTCATTTATAATTTGTTTTAAGAAAAATCAAAACCGCACTGTGTAAATTTATAATAAAAAAATTAGACCTACCTTTAAATCCAGCGCCTGTTTCCTCAGTATTCCATCGATCACTTCTGAGACAAATAATTGATTATGGTCGCCCAAAGAGCGTAACGACCATAATTTTAGCACTAAACATTATTAATAACTATAACTCAACTATTCTATAAGTTTTATTATGATTAAAGAAGTCTGGAATTTTCATGAGTGGAGCGCAAACCGACGTAAATTCAACGAGAGCTGAAATCGGACTGAATCATGACTCATGACCGCTCGACTCGTAAGAGCAATGCGTTAGAGAGAGATGGAAAATAGAGTGTGAAATTATATACTTACTGAACAAAAATTATTAATAACATTAAAATGTAAATAAACTTTATAAAACGATGCTATTTTGCATGGTAATTACGAAAAAAAATAATAAAAATTCTTAAAACATTCGTATACTTTTATTTTTCCTTATAAAGTTAACTGAATTGAAGTTCATTATTAGGCAGCTGTCAACTAATAACAATGTTTATTATTGTTTATTGCTATTATTTAAACATTGCAATATGTTTTATACAAGAAATAATCCTGATTTCTTCTATTTTCAGATTCTATACCCATATTTCATAATCTAAAATTGATTAGTAATGAACATAATCCAACTTATTTTATAAAATAATGTTTTATTATAATTTGTATCATAGATGTCACTATATTATAAAGCTTATTTACATTAAATTTACCTTTAATTATATAAAATATATGGAAAATACGTTGATATGCTGTATGTATATTCACCTTTAGAACTTACTTCCACATTCCTAAAGTAGTTACTATTATTCAAATAATAGATGGCACTGATTTCTAAAGGTTAATTTACAATAATTAAACCTTCAATTGCATGAAATGCATCAAAATATAGAGAAAAAACGTTGATATAGTTTGTAAATTTACCTTTACAATTCACAAATTTACTTCCTCATTCCTGTTGTAGTTCAAGTATTTTATAACGGATGTCTCTGCAGAAAAATATGTAGATTCCGAAAAGCGGTATACACACTTTGTATCTCCACCCATTTTAGGGTGTGACATCGTTATCTACTAAACTATCAACTTTACGAGAAAATGTCATATGACAAAAGTTGTAGAGAATTTTAAGTTACGTAGATTGTACATTATACATTTTTCGATATTAACCCAAATAAAGGGTGTGGGTGCTAAAAACCCGTTAAAACCCATGTAAACCGTCATAACTCGGAACTGGTACATCGAATCGTAAAATGTTAAATGTACACCCTCCCTAGAAATCGATTTGCTATAAAAAAGGTCCTATACGCTTTTTCTCTATCTCTCACCGTTTCCGAGATATGAATATAAATCTCTGAGTTTCTCAGGACCCAAATAAAATTTGATTGTTAAATTTTTTTAAAAATTACAGCGCCTGTGTTTATAAATATTAAATAACAAAAATTTGGGTATATATGTAACAAGATATGTAGATTTAAAAAATGTAGGTGCGGAATTTGTATATCCACCCAGTTTTGGGGTGTGGCAATAGGGGTTTCCACTATTTTTTTATTTTTTTATATGTTATTCCTCATGAAAACTTATATCTATTAGAATAAATAAAACATTTTTATTATAACAGGTTTTCTGTAAAAAAATTATTGAAAACAGTATTTTTTGCAACTCGTTTGAACGGCCATTTTTACCGCCCCGGCAGCGCGTAAATGCCCGACTAATGTAGCCAATGCTTAACAGATGGTGTATGATGGTCTGTGCTCTAGAGTCAGTAGTGGCGTCATCTGTCAATTGATGGTGTACTAACACTCTCCTATTACAGTTTTCTTGAACAACGCATAGAGGTGGGGATGGGAGTTTTCACCAAACAATGTTTTATTTGAAACATTCAAACCTCAAAATAATAAAAATAACGAAATTTGCTTAATCTAATTAAAAAATTGACAATATCATCACATAAAACAAATAGATGTCTGTTTCTCCGTGTTAAATAGGATTACTGAGGATTACTCTAGTAAAAATTATGCCATTTGGCATGGCATGTGTTTGTTCTTTAAGGCTAAACATATGACCAGTATTATTTACTAAAAATTTTAAACTAATTATCATATATTGGTATGATTAAAATGCAAGGGAATTTGTTAGTTTATTCATAGTTTAAACGAATCGCTCCTGTAAATACTACCAATCATAGATAATTTTGTATTAATAATAATAAATTACATGACAAAGAAAAATATTTTTACGCACAAAATAGATATTTTTCAAAGGAATAAGTTTCAAGTATACTAGCATACATAATTTATAATTTAGTTTGTTACGAACCTTAGTCAAAAATTCCAAATCCCTCGTCGACTGAACATCTGGGTAATATTAAGGCTTTCTTTCGTGGAATATTTGCATCCTGGTTTTTCCAAAAATATTCTTTTACGGCCGTTTCAAGTTGTAAATAACTATAGGCAAAGGCATAACTTCTGGTAATCCCTTGAATACGCTGTTGGAGATTTACTGAATACCTTACAAATATTTAATCCACGAAATACAATAATCTATTAAATACGTATACCTTAGAAAATACTTTATCAATATAACATACGGCAAACAATAATAATTGTATTGTATTCACAATTTTAACTAGTTTAGAATATCTACTAACCTTCAATATTTTTTAAATATAATGTTCTAATTTGAATGTGCTGCCATCTATTATCACATAGGAAGATATTGAATGTATTTGATGTATGTAGGTAAAATCGAATATTGTAAACTACTCCCATCACACACACATATATTGCCGGATAACATAGAAACTAAAATCGATCCGGACCGTGACGTCACTGGCTGGCAGCGTTTCAAGCGTAGTAAATTGTTTTCATTCATTTTTAAAAAATTGGGAACATATTTAACCATTTAATTAGTGTTTTCAGAAATGTTTTATGATATATTTTAGTGTAATAGTGTTATTTTTCACTATTTTGATTACGGTGGAAACCCCCATTACAGTGCTCTAAATTATAATTCGAATACAGTCATATTTTGTGTATATATGTAGTAAAATACGTAGAATTCAAAAATCGATATGTCGAAATTTTATTTTCACCCAATCTTGGGTGCAACATCATTATCTGCTAAACCATCAACTTTACGAAAAAAATTCATATGACAAAAGTTGTAGGGAATCAAAAGTTATGTAAGATTCATCCAAAATGTGTTTGGATATGGTGCTCCAAGTTATAATAAATATAATAAATTTTTAAACAATCATTTAAGTGTTAACAATTACTCAAAAACATACAGAATTTATTCTTGCAAAACCGACGTTTCTTTATACACTTACATCTTTTACTTGGTAAATAAGATCAAAGAGATTCTTTAAGAAGACCTTACTTACCCTGAAAAAGGTGTAAATGTATGAAGAAACGTTCGAGTATTTGTTAACTCGTTAGAATTTCGAGTAATTGGAGGTTATAAACTTTACAAAAAACAACTTTTCTTACCTTAACAACTTCAAGTTGTTGTCCATCAGGTCGGCAACTCCTCACGGTTGCAGGGCCCCATTTTTACACTCTGTCTTCGGGCAATCATTCAAGAAATTTCGCAAGTTCAACAGCTCCAGGATCACCACAAACGATGTCTGTTTGTCCGCCCGTCTGCACAGTAGTGTCGTACAACTGTCCACAACAATAAACAACACTTGTAGCAAACGAAATCACAAATATATTAACGTATCGTTCACAAAACACTGTCGTTTTGATATCACTACATCTGCTATTGCACCCTCAACGAGTAAAAATATAAAACATTATTACTTAATACAAATTCCCTGTATTTTTATTTATATTTCTCTTAAGTTTTATAACTTTAATCATTGTTGTACGTTTATAATTTTTTATTTTCATTGATTGTTGTCTTTTTGTTTTATTATAATTTGTTTTAATAGGTGTCACTGTATTATAAAGCCTATTTACACAAAATTCATCTTCAATTGTATGAAATACATTGATACGCTATATGTATATTCACCTTTATAAATTTACTTTCGCATTCCTAATATAGTTACTACTATTCAAATAATAGATGGCACTGATAGCTAAAGGTTAACTTACAATAATTATACCTTAAATTGCATAAAATATATAGCAAAAACGTTGATATATAGTATGTACATTTACCTTTACAATTCACAAATTTACTTCCTCATTCCTGTTGTAGTTCAAGTATTTTATAACTGATGTCTCTGCACGTTTAAAATAAATGTAATAACAATGAAGGGTAAAATCTTTATAAACTTTTGGGAAAATTTTCTCATTAAAATATTGAGATAATTACGTACAAATAAGAAAATGTCGTTTGTTTTATTTACATTTTGATGAATTGTATTTGAAATAATACAAACAATGACAATTAAACAAGAAAATATAAATGATCCTGTGATAATGAAAACACTGAAAATGTGGAGGAAAAAAAATAAACAATTTTGTCGTACGTTAAACAATTGGAAGAAAGATTACCAGACAATGGGTTTGTATCTGTAACAGACTCACACGGAAATAATTAAAATTGAATTTTAATTATTTATGAACTTATAAATTAATATTAAATTAAACTAGTGCATTAGAAAATTTATAATGTCTATGTTTATGTACTTCAATAATTACTATTTGAGCCTTATAATTTGTGAAATAAATTAAACATTTTCCGACAATAATTTGAGATGTAAAACGTATCCACCATTGGAACTGTTTGTAAACTTTGGCCGCGCAAATCGTTTCACACACTTTCTAAATGGATAGGAAACAGAGCGTTTCATAAATTGCTAGAAATGTCCAGCTAATAAAAACAGATTTTCGAGATGCGTGTAGCGATAGGTTAAAAGTTAATACGTCATAATATAATAATACTCGCATAATATAAAATTATTGTACTTTATTTAAGTTTATTTACATGTATCTTTGAATTATAACTATCCTTATAGAATTTAATGAATAAGACTAGAAGGCTTGCTACGTAAGCTACACCATAGAAGACTACAAAGGGAAATTTAGAAAACTCTGGACATTTGTCTCTTGTAAATAACGCTAGTGGCACATATACTAATCCATATGTGAACTGAATCTGAAACAGAAAATTATATGTAAGTACTGAAATTTGCACGGCTGGCTCGATGATATTTTATCTAAATCAGTTTTTTACCTCCCGCTACCCTTGGTAAGGGAGGTATAGGGATCGTGCTAAAAATAGCATATCGAGATTTTGGTAAATGACCACGTCTTAAGGTCCCTAAAATCCAATTTTAACATTTTCACGATGATGTCTGTGTGTGTGGATCCTCCACTCTAACTCAAATACTATCACTCAGAAAATTTTGAAACCTTGTATTTCGCACTTATTCTGTAATGGAAAGAGCTCATTAGATTTTGGTGAAAATCGGATAACCGGAAATGGCACTTTACTAGAAGCTCAAAATAGTTTTTCTTCGAAAAATACCTTTAAATGTTATTTTTTCGACATTAATGTTATTATAAAATTAAATATTATTTAATTGTCTACAGATTTGCATTAATATTTTTACCTTCCGTCATCTTTACGTAAGGAAGGTATTATCTTTGGACAAAAAATTCGGTGGTGAGTTTTTGATAAATAAGCACGTTTTAGGGTCTCTAGAATACGATTATACTATTTTTACGATGATGTATGTGTGTGTGTGTGTATGTGTATGCGTATGCGCATGCGTATGCGTATGCGTATGCGTATGCGTATGCGTATGCGTATGCGTATGCGTATGCGTATGCGTATGCGTATGCGTATGCGTATGCGTATGCGTATGCGTATGCGTATGCGTATGCGTATGCGTACGCGTATGCGTATGCGTATGCGTATGCGTATGCGTATGCGTATGCGTATGCGTATGCGTATGCGTATGCGTATGCGTATGCGTATGCGTATGCGTATGCGTATGCGTATGCGTATGCGTATGCGTATGCGTATGCGTATGCGTATGCGTATGCGTATGCGTATGCGTATGCGTATGCGTATGCGTATGCGTATGCGTATGCGTATGCGTATGCGTATGCGTATGCGTATGCGTATGCGTGTGCGTGTGCGTGTGCGTGTGCGTGTGCGTGTGCGTGTGCGTGTGCGTGTGCGTGTGCGTGTGCGTGTGCGTGTGCGTGTGCGTGTGCGTGTGCGTGTGCGTGTGCGTGTGCGTGTGCGTGTGTGTGTGCGTGTGTGTGTGCGTGTGTGTGTGTGTAACAAAATTTTCGTCTACGATAACTCTAATACTACAATTCCAAAAATTATAATTTTTTCGTATTACTCTTCGTTGCATCCATATGAAGAGCTGATTACATTTTGGTTATAATTGGTCAACCGGAAGTATCCTCATTTGAATATTTTAACAGTTTTTCTTGAAAAAAACGATGTTAAATATCATTTTTTCACATTTAATGTTATTATAAATATTAAAGAACATTGTATTCTCTATACGATTTGACTGCATTTTATACTTCGTATTAAATGGATATTGAGTTATAAAATTATAAAGAAATTAAATTTCATAAATTTGCCAGCTATGCTAGAAACAGCTACTATATTAAGAAAATTCTGAATGAAAGGTGTCAGTGTCAATTGACATATTCGTAGTATATTTGTGTTATAATTTTACCCGAAATATAGGATATTTTTGCTCGAAACTTTCTGTATAGAATTTATATAAAATAGATACAACTGTCGAAAGGTAATGTACATATAAGATATTTATAATCTTTTGCAAGGAACTTTCTGTATGGATTTTATAGAAAATACATAGGCATTTACTGTTTATTTTCACATAGCCACTTATAATATTTGTTTAAAAATTATTTCTAATATTTCTAAATAATCTCATTTTTCTCGAAATTTTTCAAATACATTAATAAAAAATCTGATGTGGCCAGCACATTACCTTCCGTCAGTTATATGAGGCATTTACGAAAATTCTACCGGTGAACTGTTACCGGTAAACAGCTGTTTATCAGGTTATAGCTACCAGCATCGATATTTTAAGAACGCAAGTGGTAAACAGAAATTTGATATAGTTAACAAGTTTTTACCGCGCGCGCTTCGCTTTGCATCACTACCTTTTTTTGAGATTAGATTATTCATGAATCCGGTAGATGGATCTGGTAGATATTGTATAATTTTCGAACACGGTAACTTGTTACCACTCGTATTTTCGAACACAGTCAGTAGAAGCGGTATCTACCGGTAGAATTTTCGTAAATGCCTATGTATTTTCTATAAAATCCATATAGACAGTTCCTTGCAAAAGTTTCTAAATTTCTTGTATGTACATTACTTTTTGCCAGTTGTATGTATTTTATACAAATTCCATACAGAAAGTTTCGAGCAAAAATATCGTATATTTTGAGTAAAATTATAAAACTAATATACTACGAATATGTCAATTGCATTTGACACTGACATCTTTCAATCAGAATTTCCTTAATATAGTAGCTGTTTCTAGCATAGCTGGCTAATTTATGAAATTTAATTTCTTTATAATTTTATAAATCTATATCCATTTAATATGAAGTATAAAATGCAGTCAAATCATATAGAGAATACAATTTTCTTTAATATTTATAATAACATTAAATGTGAAAAAATGATATTTAACATCGTTTTTTCAAGAAAAACTGTTAAAATCTTCAAATAAGAGTACTTCCGGTTGACCAATTATAACCAAAATCTAATCAGCTCTTCATATGGATGCAACGAAGAGGAATACGAAAGAATTATAATTTTTGGAATTGTAGTATTAGAGTTATCGTAGACGAAAATTTTGTTACACACACACATACACACACACACACAGACACACATACATACATACACACACACACACATACAGACATCATCGTAAAAATAGTAAAATCGTATTCTAGGGACCTTAAAACGTGCTTATTCATTAAAAACTCACCACCGATTTTTTTGACCAAAGACAATACCTTCCTTACCTAAAGGTGACGGAAGGTAAAAATAATACATCGTTGAAAAGAGAATAAAATGTCGGTTTCTATTTTATTAAAATAATTATAGGTTGCCATTTAAAAAATAAAAGTTGATAGTCGTATCTTGTAAACCTGACTCTATAAAAAAATATCTACATATCTGCCATTAAATTGTATATGTAAAATAATAAAACTTTTATATGAGCCATTTTTTTCTATTACTTATAATAAAAAAATTAAAGAGGGGGGGGGGCGTCTTCCCAGACTCACCCTATATATAACATACGAGTATATTTCTAAAATTAGATGTGTCTGTCTCCCCAAGCACCAACAAATAAATAATTGTCTATTTGCTGCTGGTCCTTACCTCTTTTGTCGTACCCGATAAGATAACTTCATAGCATTTGTTTTGTTTTCGGCTGGACAGAAAGAGAACTAAGGATAGAGATAAGTCCCCTCACGGAGTATTCGCTAGATGTCACTGCTTATTTTGTTAAAATGAACTATACTATATTTGATACATATGAATTATTATTAACGGAAATCTATTATAAAATGCATGAAACAAATTGTTATTAGTATTAAGAAAAGGTAAAAATAATTGTATATAATTATTTATTTTAGTCTATTGATTTTTAAACAATGTTGTTTATATATACTTGCTTCTTATTTTATTTGTAGTTTTTTCTAAATTTATTTTTGTTTTATGGTGGATCCTGATTTTCAAATAAATGTCTAAAATTAAATTGAGCAATTGAATGCCATGATTATTGAATGGATCGTGGTCCAGTATATCGTTATAAATACAGTCCGACCGAAATTCCCGTAGCTAAATTTCTCATGGTAGTATTAATTAATTGTTTTTTAATTAAAAAGAGTTTTTAGAATTATCTACATTTTATTTCAAAACTTGAAAAAAGCAGATTTATAGAGCACAATGAAAGCAGAAAACTCTGAACAAGCGACTCTCGATTTTTTAACTTTAAGTTAAATTCTGTCTGATTTCTAATTCTGTTGGAATTGGGTTTTCCCCACAACGAATTCTATTGCTCCATACCAGTAAAATTTGAAATGACAGAATTGAGATTTCCCCAATTTTTCTCCGGATAGATTTCAAATTCTACTTGTCTGGAGCAGTAGTAGTATTTATAGTGGGGTAAACCCAATTCTGACAGAATTTGAAATCAGACAGAATTTAAAGTTACAAAAGCGAGGCCCGAACGACTTCCCAACTTCCAAACAAAGGAGCAAAATGTCACAAATACATTATATGATCCGTAGAGACATCTCTCGACAAACTTTAGAGTAGACTTTATACAGAATGTCCCATAACTTCAGGTACATATTAGAAGGGCATATAGTTCTTAATGTCCTGATTACGGAACAAAAAGAATTTTTTCAAAATTCCTATAATTAAGGGTAGTTCACTTAAGAAGAACATTTTTTGTACCCCTGGATACTATAATATTTGGAATAGTGAAATTAGTTATAACTATTACATAAAATAATTTAACAATGAAATTAATTTATGCAATTACGTAAAGCTTTGTCACACCAATTAAGTTTGGGAGATGTGCATGTAATGAAAAAAAAATCAAATTATTTACTTTATTTTTACAAAAACTGTTCAAAATTATTTCCATTAACAGATAAACATAATGCAGCACGTTGAATTAAAGAAATTGAACAAGCCCGATGAATTGCATTCTCTTGTCTAATTCTTTCAGCACAATTTTCAACTCGCTGCCGTAATTGTTCAAGGGTTTCAGGTGCCTCTTGATTATCATAGACGAGGGATTTAAAATTACCCACAAATAAAAATGTAACGGATTGAAATCCGGGGATCTAGGGGGCCAAGACGCGGGACCTCCTCGACTCTGTCAAGATGATGTCTGACATTTCTAGCAAAATGTGGCGGCGCACCGTCATGCATAAACCATGCATTTTGACATGCATTATGTATGGTCCCAGTAACGATCCGTTTACCATCCCAGCCCAAACATTTAGTGAAAATCTGTGCTGAAAATGACTCCTGACAGCAGCATGTGGATTTTCTTCGGCCCAGTAGTGACAGTTATGAATATTATGTATACCATCACGAGTAAATATTACTTTTAACGTAAAATTGCCATCCTGAGCATGTTGGTTTAGAAGCCATTCACAAAACCTTATTCGAGAGTAATGATCGGGTTCAATTAACGCATGGACCCATTGAAAATGATAAGGATGTAAATTATTATTCCTTAAAATTCTCTAAATTGTCATTCGTGGTACACCTGGTAGTTGACGAGATATTCTCCTTATGCTGATTGTTGGGTCATTGCGTACCAAATCTAAGACAGCATTTTCAACATTTACTGGTCTCCGATGAGCCCCGCCGTCTCTTCCTCGATTAGGTTGCAAAGAACCAGTGTCGCGAAGGCGTTGAGTAAGGCTTATAAATATGCGAGAATTCGGATGCCGTCGTCCTGGGAAACGTTCAGCGTAATAACGTTGAGCTAATCTACAGTTTTGCCCTGCTTCGCCATACATTAGCAACATATCTACTAACTCACTGTTACTGTAACCATTCATATTTGTAACAATAATCAGAAGAGCAATATCAAAACTGTTATAAGAAACACAATTTATGTGGCCGGCTACTAGAAACCTAATGAAATTATTGTATTATGCAAACATTTCTTATTAATTAGATATAATACAACGTAATATTTAATATTAAAACTACCTATTCAACCAGTGTCCCAAAACTGTTTCCTTCAAAAACCTCAAAAACTAATTTTTGACTTTTGAAAAAAAATTTTTTGTTCCGTAATCAGGACATTAAGAACTATATGCCCTTCTAATATGTACCTGAAGTTCTCCATTCTCCATCTCTAGTTGTCTCTTTCCGTCCAGTCGAGAACATAACAAACAATAGTGATGTATAGGGCATGTTTTGTCTAGTATATTTGTGGTGGTTGGGTTAAATTAAAGATGGATCAGGTGCCGAGTTACTAATAGCGACACCGTATAGAAATAAAATGAATTAATTTTGACAATTAAAAATGTCAAATTTCTTGTTAACTAATGAACAAAAATCTATTTTATTTTATGCAATCGATTCTTTATATTATTCTAAACACGGTCATAGAAAGATTTAAAAAAAAATTAAATAGTGAACGATAACATAAATATGTTAAGTAGGACAAAGTCGGTGTAATTACGATTAAATTACACAAATACTGTTACCTATTTCAAAATTATAAGACTATACCCGTATAGGTGTAACGTTCAAATATTTATTTAGAAAATATGAAAACGCGAATTCATAAAATAAAGGCACAATGTCGAACTTTGTAACATCATATTTTGCTTTGAATTGCATTGCAAATGTAGCTCTTTAAGTTATTAATTTTGCTCGTAGTACATTTGAGATTCTCTCCTAAAGGCTCACAATAGTCAGTTTGGATTGGGACATTTGTATATACTTACAATTTGGAAGCGAGTGAGATACTTTTTCCACCACAGGTACTTCTGCCACTGGGGTCCTAGTCCCGATAACAAGTAGTACGTGTACATAACCACGTGTATAGTGGAGTTGCCGGCTATCGCTTTAGTAGTCGTTCCTCCTGGTACGAACATAACTGCCAACCATGCGTTGAACGGCATAATTCCGTGATGGTACAAGTGAAGAAAAGAGATTTGGTTGTCCTTTTTACGGAGTACGAAGAAAATCTGCAAATGAAAAATGGTGTATGATGTTACCGCTTTTCGTACTAACTCATTTGTCTAGCACAAACCGTGCAACGACTTTATTTTAATGTGCAGTGTATTTGTACGTTTAACCCTAGTCCGGTTTTTCTGTGTCCGTTGGACACATTCGAATGTAAAAGTGTAAGATTCGCTTTTCGACTGGGCGCCACTGGTTTAGAAGCTTAAGGCAAAAACACTTGACAATCTTAAACACAATAACAACAACCCCCAATCCTTGAATGGTTGGGGCTAGTTAGTTGCTGTGTGCTAGCAGTCATATGCGGACGTGGGTGAAACTGTGAATAGTGTCAATGAGAAAAAGACGAGATAATAATAATAATAATAATAATTTTAAAAATAATAATTTTATTTCTGTTGACACAGGATACATTGTGTATAGTAAACGTCAATTACAAAACACATATTAACAAAGTTTACATATCTATAAATTCTTTCACACTGTAGAAATTTCTACTAATTAAATAACATTTTAGACTTTCCTTAAAAGTTTTAAAAGATTTTTCTGCTTTAATTGAAGCAGGAATTTTATTATATATTTGTAGACCAACTCTATCGGGAGCATTTTTGACAATATTTAACTCTATATCCATTTAATATTAAGTATAAAATGCAGTCAAATCGTATAGAGAATAAAATATTCTTAAATATTTATAATAACATTAAATGTGAAAAAATGATATTTAACATAGTTTTTTCAAGAAAAACTGTTAAAATCTTCAAATGAGGGTACTTCCGGTTGTCCAATTCTAACCAAAATCTAATCAGCTCTTCATATGGATGTAACGAAGAGAAATACGAAAGAATTATAATTTTTAGAATTGTAGTATGGCAGTTATCGTAGACGAAAATTTTGTTACACGCACACACACACACACACACACACACACACACACACACACACACACACACACACACACACACATACATACATACATACATACATACACACACACATACAGACATCATCGTAAAAATAGTAAAATCGTATTCTAGGGACCCTAAAACGTGCTTATTCATCAAAAACTCACCACCGAATTTTTTGACCAAAGACAATACCTTCCTTACCTAAAGGTGACGGAAGGTAAAAATGAGTAAAACTGAAACAAATACTATTAGAAATATGCAAATTATGATCTGTAAGAGATTTTTTCATCTGTTTCTTAATAATTCCCAATATTTTCACCCCAATAAATTAATAACTCCTTTTTTATTAATGTTCAAAACAAAAGAATGTAGACTTGTTATATCATTGAAAAGCTTATAAATTAAGTAAAAAGTAGAGAGTATGTTCAACATAGGTTCCCACTTAAAAAATCATAAGTTTGTGTTATATATCGAGAATTATTAAGTTTTCAAAAAATCTAATTACGCCATTTTATTCTATCTAAAAAATAGTAAAAATTATGTAAAAACAATTTTTCTCTATCATAATAAATAAGATATGATACATTTTCAAAATGAGCGAAAAACAAGTTTTTGCCTGTAGCTCAGAAATAAAAGAAGATCAAAAATTCCTATTGTGACTATTAAACTTTTCTCAAAAAGTTGACCGTGCAATGTGCAAACGGTTTTGATCTATCGTTAATATTACCCGAGATACCCTAAAAAAACTTCGAAAATCAGACACCCTACAGTGATCTATGCACTTTTTTTCGAATTAAAAATATACCACTAAAATGATCTCCTAAACCTAAAGGGACAACTGTAGTCTAACCTAACCCATTTCGTATCTTTTATAATAATCCTCCATATTACCATACTGGAGTATCATTACTTACAGTATCCAAAAATTCAGTGTACTTGGCAATGTAGTACCAATAAATCGCTTTAGCAGCCTGAAAATTAAAATAAATCATTAAATTGGGGAAATTAGTAGCTAATATTGCAACTACAAGTACAAACCATTACAGCGTCTGGGTCCATACTTCTATCTACATCTCGACAAACAAATAGAGGATATCGCCTTACCCATCCACAGAACATACCCTGAAACACACAGAGCGTCAACTGTACCAAAAAGCAACGTGCTTGAGGAAGTTGTGATAAAATTACAGGGTGCGGCAGAATCAATTGAGCAGTTTGGATGGGCAGGTGTTCGGGCGGTGGCGGGGGTAGGCAGCTGCACTAGGTCTCCTTTTGCTCTGTCGGCATCCCCATTTTAGTACCCAACATGGTTTGGACCGGAGTACATCGTGGCTTTGCCGTGCGTGCGTTACATGAAAACAACCGATCTGTGATTGCGACGCAAAGAGCTTTTCGGCGACGGTTCAACATTCCGCGAAATAATGCTGTTCCTACTGCGAACACAATTCGGTCTTGTATTCGGCAGTTGGAGGAAACTGGTAGCACACTAAGAATAGGTACACATGGCCGACGAAGATCCATCAGAACACCAGAAAATGTGGAGCTAGTGAGAGCAGCAGTCGAACAATCGCCAAGACGTTCTGTTCGAAGGCACGCTATTGTATTGGGGGTTTCAGACCGCAGTTTGAGGAGGATTCTGCATTTAGATTTGAATTTCCATCCCTTCAAAATAATGATGGTTCAGGAATTGAACCCAGCAGACTACGCCAACCGCCAAAATCTGTGTGAGGAAATTCTTGCAGCGATCCCTCCTGAGGCAGCATTCTTCAGCAGCGACGAGGCACATTTTCACCTAAGCGGGATTGTGAATAAACAAAATTTTCGCTACTGGGCTGAAAACAACCCCCAAATTGTTCACGACAGACCGCTACATTCTCCGAAACTAACGGTGTGGTGTGCCGTATCACAATTTGGCGTTATAGGCCCGTACTTTTCTGAAGAGAGAGGCGTGACCGTGACCGTGAATTCCGGGCGTTATGTTTCAATGTTGCAAAATTTTCTGCAGCCCCGATTGGAAGTGGTTGTTGAAGAAGAGGGATTAGAGGACTTTTGGTTCCAACAGGATGGGGCTACAGCCCACACAGCCCGAAATTCTCTAAACGCTTTAAGAGAAATGTTTCCTGGACGTCTAGTGTCTTTGAGAGGTGACGTGGGGTGGCCCGATTTAAGCATATGCGACTTCTTTCTTTGGGGATATCTAAAGGAAAAAGTGTTTAAATGTCGCCCCCAAAACCTGCTAGAGCTAAGGGAGCAGATTGTTGAAGAAGTAAACGCGATACCCCTGGAATCCTGGAAATGTGTCAACGGGTTGTTCAAACCTTCAGAAATCGGCTCCAGCAATGTATTGCAGCTAACGGCCGCCATCTTAAAGACATTAATTTTTAAAATTAATGAGTATAAAATGGTAAGTCCTACTGATTTCAAAAATAAAAACATTTTTTTCATATATACCCTGGTTTCTTTTTTATAACTTTCCAAAACTGCTCAATTGGTTCTGCCGCACCCATAAGTAATTTAACAATGATCTAGGGATATTTGGTGAGATTTTTTTTTTTGCAGTTTTGCAAAGAATTTGTATTTGACAAAACTTTGATGTGTCTAACATTGTCCAGTAGATATCAGTCGTAGCTATGTACGTGAACATGGAGGTCTGTGAAGTTGCTTCCTCACATTCATTATTAAGTAAATATACATCAATGTATTATACTTATTATGTACAATTATGTGCAATAAAAATTAAATTTTATACGTTTTTAGTTAGCGTATAATTAATATATGTATGTCAAAATGGAAGGCCAACTTCATATAGCCCTTCATTAACAAATAATATCAATTTTATACAGCGCATAATATTGTACATATTATGTACCATAATGTATGTACACACAGAACAAAATTTTGTACTACGTTGATAACTACTATTTAATTATTAATACATTAAGTATATTTATCGTTTCTCAATAAGCTTGCTCACTATTAGTAACTTTTTTATTTGAAGAGATACGAATTTGGTTGAATGAGCAAAATTGACCCATTTTGAAAAACAAATCTGATATCAGCAAACATTAATTTATATCAGCGGTTCTCAAAATATGGGACATAACTTTTTTATTTTAAATAGAAAATTCTGAATTCAACGAGATAATCATTTCATATCATTACATAACGAATTTTTTGAGAAAAATCCATAATAAATTTTATATTAAATTGATTTAAATATGACTATAATAAATGTGCCATGAATGAGTATATGTGTTGACATTTAATAAAAATTTGATGTGGACACCACACGACTTCCTTGTACGAAAGATCAATATGAAGTATAGACCCAATTAGAAAATTGCACATATTTGACGTAATTTGACATTAACATCTATTTTTTTTTATTTTTTTGTTATTTTTTGTCCTAATCCATAGCAAGCTTCATTACAAAAACCAAAAAGTATATGTTTTAAATTTACATATCTCGCTTATACAAAGGGCTAATTTAATAATACTTGATGTGCTAGACGCAGAATTTAATTCTCTAAAACTCTTATTTGAAGCATTTATTTCTAAAATCAAAATGAAACCATTTTATTCAAGAAAAACTGTTAACAACTTCAGGTAATATATCACTTCCGGTTAACCTGTTTTAACCAAAATCTACTATGTTATTCCAATTGACATAAAAGTCGTATATACCAAATTTAAAAAGTTTTGGATTATATTTTAATATAGTTTTTCATAAAAATCTGTTATAGGCTTCAAATTAAGTACCATTTTAATTTTTAATAATACTTGGTTTTATGTTTCACAATTATTTTATTGGATTACTAGTTTCGCTATAACAGACACAATTAAAGAAATTAAGTACCATTTCTGGAAATTATGTAATGACCAAAAAGGGAGGTGCACAACAAGATGTTATAGCAGTCCTAAATACAAAATTTCAACTTTCTACGGCTTACCGTGTTTGAGTTATGAGAGATACGTACTTACAGCCGTCACGACGATATTAATCAGAATGGATTCAAGGATAGTTAAAATGGATATTTCCGAAATTTTTCGCGATTACAATACTTCCTTTACTTTGTACAAGGAAGTAAAAAACTTCTATCAAATAATTGTGTTCAAATTTTGGATATTATTATTTGATTAAATATTTATTATGTTTAATATTACACACATATACTCTTATACTCATCTTCGTGATCTAACGTCACTAATAAATTACAACTATCTGTTAAAAATGACGAAGGTGATCTGTGAAAGAATGGCCGAATTGCAAATAGTTCTTGAAATAGACACTACGGCGCTAATTAAATTGATCGTTTTAAAATTATCAACAGTCATATTAATGTATGTATCGTAGAATTAAACAAATTTAATTCAAGTATCACAGAAATAAACAATCGTTTTAATTCATGTGTCGTGAAAATAAAGGGTCAATTTAAGTCATTCATATAAATATTATTTTATTTCTATGATACTTGAATTTTTACGTTTGTTTAGAAAATATCAACAATCATATCAATTGAACAAATATAAAATTAAACTAATATTAAAAATAAAGTTTTGTGTTGACCGTTGATTTAAAATATTTGTTTGAAAAATTTGTAATTATATTATCAACATACATTTTAATTCAACAATCATACAATTATTTTGTACGACTGTTTTAAAATGTGGGAATAAATGTTAAAAAGACATTCCACACAATTCTGTCTTTTAATCAATTGTTCCAACAATTTATCATAAACTAGATTGAAGAAAATCAGGGATTCAAAAGCTTCTTAGGATGTAGATCAATGCTTTGACTTAATCTTTTTTTTCACAATAAGAGATTAGATCGTCTTTTCATGTTTTATATTCGTGTCAGTTTACCTACCATGTATACAAGATATGCACTAAATACAACTTGAAACATATTGTAGTAGAATATGATATTGGTGAGTTTATATGGCTCTCTGTTCTTCATATAGGCTGGAAGAATGACCTTCACGGTTAATAAATATGAAATAATTAAACATATACAAGGCCATGGAGTTGTCATAAGAAACCAGTGTTTTGTTCTTGAATCTGAAATAAAAATTCAATATATCAATGATAATACAACTTCGTTTTAATTCTCTGTTTATATTATAACTTATTCGTATTATTTTGAATCAAAACGATTTTATTTTGAACTTCCATTATCTTTGTTTGTAAAAACATAAATTCTTCACAACGTATTTATACAGGGTGTTATATTTTAATGGACCCAGCAAATATCTCGCTTATTTATTAAGTTGGCAATTTTTTTCATATAACATGATTTATACAGGAACATGTAAGCTACTTGATGACGGATGTACATTCCTGATACCACTTCCGGTTTATGAGTAATTAATATCTACTTTGAAATTTCAAATGGAACATACAATATTTTTTTACAAATTTGAAAAGTACATCAAATTTGCTTTACAATCATGTAAAATAATCCATAAGTTACATGATTAAAAATTAAAATGGCGGGCACTTTTTTATACAACTAATGGAAAGAGAATAGTGAGCCATGACTGTGGCTTGAAATAAAACAATTAACTAAAACAATTGTAATTATTATTATTAAACGAAATAATATTTTTTTGTCATAATAATGCAGAAAATAAGAATTAGGAACACAAGCCACAGTCATGGCTCACTATTCTCTTTCCAAGTAGGTGTATAAAAAGGTTCCCGCCATTTTAATTTTTAATCATGTAACATATAGATTATTTTACATGACTGTAAAGCAAATTTGTTATACTTTTCAAATTTGTAAAAAAATATAGTATGTTCCATTTGAAATTTCAAAGTAGATATTAATTACTCATAAACCGGAAGTGGTTTCAGGAATGTATATCCGTCATCAAGTAGCTTACATGTTCCTGTATAAATCATGTGATATGAAAAAAATTGCCAACTTAATAAATAAGCGAGATATTTGCTGGGTCCATTAAAATATAACACCCTGTATATATATATATATATATATATATATATATATATATATATATATATATATATATATATATATATATATGACAATTTTCTTTTAAATTTGTTTAACCAAAGATAGTGATGTTGCACAAAATTATATAAATAAACACTCATGAAAAAAACAGCACTGTTTAGCCACTTGTTATATAAAATACTATTATTTATTTATTTATTTGCACTGTCCAACAGGCTAAAAGCCCTAATACAGAACAGGATATAATACAAAAAATAATATGACAGTTATGTACAACCATAATAGTAGTGAATTAAAGTGATGAAATAAATTTAGGGTCATTAATATCATTTGAGTTATTTAAGTTATTGTAAAGCTTACACATTTTATTAATTGGTGACTTTAGTGCTAAGTTAGTACGGGAAGGTGGCAAATAGAAGAGTGTTGTATTTCTTGTGGATATTGTGGGAGTATGCAAATTCAAACATTGAAGGGATAAAGGATCATCAATTTTGTAGTGTAATAATTTGTATAAGTGAGTGAGATGTAATTTCTTTCGTCGTATATCAAGGGATTCTACTTTAAATATCTTTAACAAAATTTCATAATCAAACCCTCTGGTAGAGTAATAATTCATTATTTTATAATATATGTATTTTAACATTTTTTTCTGAACATATCAAGAGCATTTATATAACTATTGTAGATGGGAGCCCAAATAATTGCACAGTATTCGATTTTCGATCGTACGAAAGAACAATACAAACTAAAGATAGCTTGAATATCAACAAAATTTCGTGTATTTCTAATGACAAATCCCAAAGTTTTTGTAGCAGCGGAAATAACATTATGTGTTTGAATTGTAAATGTTAATTTAGGGTCAAAAAATACTCCAAGATCTGAGATTAAGTCTGTTCTAATAAGAGTAATATTATTTATTGAATAATTAAATAATATTGGAGACTGTTTTCGAGTATAGGTTAAGATTTTACACTTAGATAAATTAAGAAGTAGTTTATTTTTTATAAACCAGTTGTAAAGTTCGGTTAAGTCATTTTGTAGTGATATACTATCATTAACATCAGTAATTGAGCGATAAAATTTAAGATCGCCCGCAAAGAGAAGATTATGATTGACCAAGTTTGATGTGATGTCATTAATGAAAATTAAAAAAAGTAAAGGACCAAGATTGGAGCCTTGTGGTACTCCTGATGTAGCAGTAAAAGCATTTGAATTAAATCCATTGATTTGAACAAAAAGAGATCTTTCACGTAAATAAGATGAAATTAAATTTATAAGAGGTGTCGAGACGGAAAAAGAGTGTAATTTATATATAATGAAACTGTGACTAATTTTGTCAAATGCTTTGGCAAAGTCCGTGTAAATGACATCAACTTGTCCGCGATTATCAAGTGTATTAGCGATAAAATGTGTTAGAGAACACAAGTTACTTGATGTTGACCTATATTGAACAAATCCATGTTGAGAGAAAGACAAATTATTATGTATTTTATTATAAATAGAATTAAAAATGATGGTTTCAAAGACTTTACTAAAATTGGACAAAATTGCTATTGGTCTGTAATTTTCGATGTGACTCTTGTCTCCGGATTTGAATATAGGAACTATTCGAGCACTTTTCCAAATCAAAGGAAATGTATTAGAAAGAAGAGCTAAATTAAATATGTGTTGCAGCGCCTGAGAAAATGGTAAAGCACAATCTTTTATAATTAGACTAGGAATTAAATCGGGGCCAGAAGAAAGATTAGATTTAAGTTTACGTATTGATAAAATGATATCTTCTTGAGATATATAAGGTAATGAGATTAATTCATTAGAAACAATGTTAATTTCTGGAATCGTGTTATTATTATCATTAGGAACTTCATAAACACTGTGGAAATATTTGGCAAAACCTTCAGCAATGTCTGGTATATTATTTAGGTTACAATTGTTATAATGCATTTGGCATGGATAATTATTAGGAGAATTCCTTTTAAGTTTAATAAAGTGCCAGAATTTTCTTGGGTCAGTGATGATATTGTTTTCACAATTTTTAACAAATGTAGCATACGAATTTTTTATATCACATTTAATTGTAGCCCTTAAGGTTTTATATTGTAATTGGTACTGCTCATTACTAGGAAATTTTTTAGAAAGTTTTAAGTAGTGGGACTTTAATTTCAAATTGATACGTATTGTTTTATTAAACCAGGGTGGATAGGGTTTTGTGGAAATGAGTGAGAATGGCACGCATTCATCAAAAAAGCCATATAATACCGAATATAAAAAGTTACAAGCTTCATTAACATTTGTGATACATTCAATTTGTTTCCAATCAAAATTTGATATAAGTTGATACAATTTTGGGAAGTTTGCTTTTCGAAAATTGTATTTTCTAAAATTAACATTGTTAACAGTTTTTTCTTGTTCAGTAAGATGAGGAATACAAAATTTAATATTTAGTGTAGGATATTTATACACAATCCATAATATCTGGTTTATCATGACCAGAAAAATATTTATTAATTTTTATTTGTTTAATTTATAAATCTATCAGTACTTACCGCCATTCCGATCAATCATATCATGTACATATTCTATTAAAAACATCACGGAAAACTGCAACAAAAGAAAATAATTAATATTATTTTTCTACAGTCTATATACAAAGTAGCCATTTGCGCTCTTTTGCCAACGCAAAATGTCTCTTTGCCGCTCATGCGCGACAAAGTAGAAAAAACGCTCGCTGTCCAAATTTCTAACTATACAATGTTAAGAAATGTCACTTGTCTACATTCGTAATAGAAACGTTTAGTCAGGAACTAATGACACTGTAGTTACATATTTACCACCTTAACAAGTCAATCTGACATATAACTGCTCTGTCGGTATATTACATAACCAAATAAAATGCCGCACTTATGTGAAAATAAAATATGGCATTTATTTACAAAAACGAATGTATAAGATGCTTAGATTAGATTGAAGCTATAGCTCAAGAAGAATGGAAAGTAACGATAAATTAAAATTAAATATAAAATAAATTGTGTGAACAGTTGTGCTGCCACCTGCAAAAGTTTGGCGTGAACGCTCCCAATGGACATCCACTTTTTCACTGCACTAGTTTAATGTACAGGTGTCTCATTTTCGATGTTTTTTTAAGGTATCTCGGGTAATATTAATGATAGAGTAAAACCATTTGCACATTCCAGGGTCAACTTTTCCAGAAATGTTTAATATACACCACAGGAATTTTTGATCTTCTTTTGTTTCTGAGCTACAGGCAAAAACTCGTTTTTCGCTTATTTTGAAAATATCTCATATCTTATTTATTATGATAGTTAGAGAAAAAATGTTTCTACAAAAATTTTACCGTTTTTTAAATAGAATAAAAGGGCGTAATTATATTTTTTGAAAACTTAATAATTCTCGAGATATAACACAAACTTATGATTTTTTAAATGGGAACCATGTTGAAAATAGTCTCATTTTTTGCTTATTTTATAAGCTTTTCAATGATATATAACAAGTCTACATTGTTTTGTTTTAAACATTAATAAAAGACGAATTATTAATTTATTGGGGTGAAAATATTGGAAATTATTAAGAAACAATGAAAAAATCTATTCCAGATCATCATTTGCATATCTCTAATGGTTTTTGTTTCAGTTTTACTCATTTTTTCTACTTATTTACTTCAAAAGCATATTAAACCATTTTGATCGGATTGTGTCAAAGCCAACTGTAACGTCGATAAATAGTAATTTAACTAACCCGAAAATAATTGGTTAAGAATAATTTTGAGAACAAAATTAATAGATATTGAATCAAAATAAACAAATGATGATTTGTAATAAATTTTTTCATTTGTTTCTTGATAGTTTCCAATATTTTCACCTCAATAAATTAATAATTCGTCTTTTATTAATGTTTAAAACAAAAGAATGTAGACTTGTTTTACATCATTGAAAAGCTTATAAAATAAGCAAAAAGAGGAGACTATTTTCAATATAGGTTCCCATTTAAAAAATCATAAGTTTGTGCTATATCTCGTAAATTATTAAGTTTTCAAAAAATCTAATTACGCCATTTTATTCTATTTAAAAAACGGTAAAATTTTTGTAAAAACATTTTTTCTCTAACAATCATAATAAATAAGATATGAGATATTTTCAAAATGAGCGAAAAACGAGTTTTTGCCTGTAGCTCAGAAACAAAAGAAGATCGAAAATTCTTGTGTTGACTATTAAACTTTTCTCGAAAAGTTGACCCTGCAATGTGCAAACGATTTCGCTCTATCATTAATATTACCCGAGATACCTTAAAAAAAACATCGAAAATGAGACATCCTGTACTTGAAACAAATAAATTATACAAAAACTTATAATATTCATTACAAAATTGGCATTAATTTTTTGTAAAAACGAAAGCCAAAACAATATCTTGAAGTCATATTTGAATACGTTCCTATCTTCACTGCAAAACTGTTGAGTAGTACTGTAAGTACAAAGTGTACATTTTATTATTTTGTCATGGTGGAGGACTGTAGAAAAAATCTTGTGTGTGTTTCGAGCGCAAATGGACATTGTCGATTTCGAGAGAATGCCGCGCTGCTGTGTCGCGCGTCAACAACCTCTCAATCAACAATGTCCCACTTTGCGCTCTTAATACACAAATAAAATGAGCTGGAGTAATAAATCATTCCGTCAAAGATATTACAGTAGCGCGTCAATAAATGTTTGCTAAGGGATAGTCAAAAAGACTGAATTCAATAGACATCAACAGTTTCAGTTACCAATAATTTTTTCCAGATAAGCTGAAGTGCTGAAGTCACCTTACTTTGAAATAATTATAAAATTTGATAAAGAACTTTTATTTGCAGATAATTTAAATACATAAACAGATCACTCTGAAAACTTCTATCTTATGACTATGTATTCTTCAAAGGGGATTATCGGAACGTTTACTAAGGTATTTCTATTGTTATAAAAGTTTTGTTCAGGTATAAAGCGGGCGGCATTCTATGAGCACCCTAGTAAAATAATATTTTCTTGATGGGTTTATTTACCATATCCTTGACAAAATTCCAATAATATTATTGCAAAAATTGCTGCTCACACTTTACACGTCCAAAAGTTTGCACTGAAATTGTTAAAGTTTTAAGACATAATTATTACTTTGGGTGTGTCTGGTGGGGCGCACTTTCAAATGGCTGTAACTCTATAATGAAAAGTTTCCGGATATACCTATACAGGGTGTTAATACTAAGCCGTTACACCCGAAAATGGTAGATAGAACTAATTAAAACAAACAACTTTTCCTAGCTCAAATTTTTGATTTGGAGCCCCAGTTCATAGTTATTGGCGTTCTCTTGCTTTTCGAAAAATCGTCATAACTCCCTTATTTTAAGTAATATTTAAAAAATACAAAAAGTTTCAGCATATGCTTTCGGTTCTCTAAAACACTTGTATTTACAATTATTTTCTATTTCATCAAATAACAAAATGGCGACCAATCAAAAATTTCAAAACGCAGAATTAGAATAAAATGTTTATAACTTGATCAACACAAAGACGCGTGCGTTTTTTACCTCTCGCTAAGAGAGGTATTGAATTCATGCTAAAAATCGCATATCCAGATTTTAGTGAATAAACACGTTTTAAGGTCCCTAGAATTCGATTATAGCATTTTTACGTGCGCGTGTGTGTGTGTGTGCGTGCGTGGGCGTGTGTGTGTGTGTGTGTGTGTGTGTGTGTGTGTGTGTGTGTGTGTGTGTGTGTGTGTGTGCATACTATACGACTAAGGACATTTTTAATTACGGATTTCTCAATCTAACAATAATGGGAAGAGTTTATTAAGTTTTGGTAACAAATGAAAAACCGGAAGTAGTAGTTACAAGAAAAAAAATATCTAAATATAAATTATCGAAAATTTATATAAATACTTATATTAAAGAACGTTCAATTCTTTATTCGATAAACATACATTCATTATTATATCTTCTATAGATTTAGAGATAAAGAAATGCATATAAAATAATTTGATGTAAAAAATCTCAGATCAAACTACTTCAAGGCAAGAAATTCAAATGTTTGTAATTGACACATATATGTCACTGTCAAAATTATTTGTACATCATTATTTTGATCATTATGAAGATTATGAAAATAAAAAATGTCAACAACGCAAATGAATATACGTAAAAAAGAATATAAAAGGAATTTGCGAAATAATGACGAATATAAAGAAAAAGAAAATGTATGTATTGGACATTATTTATATTAACATATCCCATAGATTTTGCAAATATATGTGAGAATTATTTTGTAGTGAGACATGAATATATGTATTTGTATTTAAAAATATTTTTCGTTTTATGCGTACAACCAGGTAAAATATCTGGCGCGAGGTCATGTGCTGGCGACATCAGATTTTTTATAATATATTATTGATTTTGCATTAAGAAACCAATTAACACTTATTGTTAACATGCAGTACGATTGTTAAAAAAGTAGGTTCGCGGAAAGTTTTTATTCTTTAATATACGAAATTCTATTATTATTGCGCATAAACTGGGCTTTCTGGGCAAAAAATTGTAAAAAAACTTAGGAATTCGTCAGGAACGACGAGAAACTTAATTTTGCAGTTTAGAAATACCGGAAATATTGAAACAAACGTTAAAACTGGGCGTTTTTCGATGATTGCGAAAAGGGATGACCGTGCTCTACTTATTATAGAAGATCGCCGAGTGTCTATCCCAGATTTGCCTCTAAAATGGGCAAATGTGATTGGTAGGTCGATCTTTAAAGACACTTGTCTGAGAAGTATGAAAAAACTGAGACATGGGTTCTACAAGGTAAAATAAATCATCATGATACAATCCAAACTTGTAATTTTTTCATCTAAGCGATGGAAAAATCTCGACTCGCACAAAAACAAAAGCAAGCCCGATCTTTAGTCCTGGGATTCAATCTCTGTGTTCTTTTGCCGATACATTCACTGACTGGACTGCCACGCGCTGAGGGTGCCTTGCGCGCGAACTTTAAAAGTCACAGTGCACAGAAATACAGTATTAATTCGCAAAGTGTGCAATAAGAAACCCAAGAGTGTGCTTGGCTTATATTTAAGAATTTTTCTGAGAATTATCAAATGAAGAACTTATTTCTGCGCCCTATAAACAGCTGCGCCCGGGGCAAGAGCCCCGCTCGCCCCACCCTAGTTACGGCCCTGTTGGGAACTGAGCGAAGCGAAGGTCCCAATTTTGTCTGAGATCAGTAATTCCTTAACGTTCGTGATGCTAATACTATTTCTTGCACGACCGACGCACAAAATTTAACAGAAAAATAAGATTTGAAAATTATTTTGACATATTAAAAAAAAATCGTCTTGTTGAAGTAAGCTTCGATTTTTGTTTTTATTTATTTACCGTCTCGCCTCCTGAACGGTAAGTGAAGTACATCACTTACCGACGTGAGTCATATCACTTACCGCTCAGTAATTTGTAAATAAGAACTACTGTCTTGGAAACACTATTGGTAAATATAAAAAATCTGGTGTGAACACAATACCACCCGCCATTTACAGCCCGAGTCACAAAAAAGATTAAGTTAATCCTTATGTTTGGATTAGCGAATTTTATTCTAATTTCGACAGTTTATTTCTTAAAATATAGTCTAATCTAATCCAAGTAACTACTTTTTTTTTAAACCTCTCAACAGGATTAATTCACAATTACAGAGTGGGTTCACATTCACACACATCCATGCCTTAGTGGGATTCGAACCCAGAGCCCCAAGGGCACTCATGACATGTGGCGTTGCTCTAACCATTGAGCCACCGGAACTATAATAAAATAAAGATTAAATTTTAAATACCGGGATAGAATAGAATTCACTAATCCAAAAATGAGGATTAGCTTAAATATTTTTGTAAATCGTTAATTTTTATTAATCTAAATACATATCTACATATTTACTTATGCTGGAAACTGTATTGAATTCCTTTTCTATTGTTCTATTTACTTTTTCCTTTTTAAAACGTTACTAATATTATTTTGAAATGATTAGTTCTTTGATAGTGACATTTATCTGTCAGTTTTTACATTTGAATAACTGCGTTTCCTTTTGTTTGTTTAAATTATAGATAATTTTATAAATTTATTCATAAAATATATAAAAAAAATTATTAATGCAAATCTATAGAAAATTTAATAATCTTTAATTTTTACCTCCCGCTACCCTTGGTAAAGGAGATATAGGGATCATGCTATTCATGCTAAAAATCGCATATCGAGATTTTGGTAAATGACCACGTTTTAAGGTACCTAGAATCCAACTTTAACATTTTCACGATGATGTGTGTGTGTATGTGTGTGTGGATCCTCCACTCTAACTCAAATACTATAATTCAGAAAATTTTGAAACCTTGTATTTCGAACTTTTTCTGTTATGGAAAGAGCCCATTAGATACCTTTAAATGTTATTTTTTCGCAATTAATGTTATTATAAAAATTAAAGATTATTAAATTTTTTACAGATTTGCATTAATAATTTTTCTACATATATTATGGAGAAAGTTATAAAATTATCTATAATTTAAATCCCGGAGCCTACGCTTTAAACAAACAAAACTTTTTGGTTATGCAGTTACTCAAATGTATGTAACTGACAGATAAATGTTACTGCCAAAGAACTAATCATATCAAATTAATAATAGTAACGTTTTAAAAAGAAAAAAGTAAATAGAACAATAGGAAAGGAAATCAATACAGTTTCCAGCATAACTAAATATGTAGGTATGTATATTTAGATTAATAAAAATTTACGATTCGCAAAAAAATTAAGCTAATTCTCATTTTTGGATTAGTGAATTCTATTCTATGCCGGTATTTAAAATTTAATCTTCATTTATTATCAGAAAAGGTATAGTCACTTGGATTAGATTAGACTATATTTTAAGAAATAAACTGCCAAAGTTAGAATATAATTCGCTAATCTAAAAATAAGGATTAGCTTAATCTTTATTGTGATTCGGGCTGTAAGTGGCGGGAGGTATTATGTTGGCCACACCAGATTTTTATAATAATATTAATCTCGAAAAAATAACATTTAAAGGTATTTTTCGAAGATAAACTATTTTGAGCTTCTAGTAAAGTGCCATTTCCGGTTATCCGATTTTCACCAAAATCTATTGGGCCCTTTCCAATACAGAAAAAGTTCGAAATACAAGATTTCAAATTTTTTTGAATAATAGTATTTGATTTAGAGTGGAGGATCCACACACACATGCACACATACATCATCGTGAAAATGTTAAAATTGGATTCTAGGGACCTTAAAACGTGGTCATTTTAGCACGATCCCTGTACCTCTCTTACCAAGGGTAGCGGGAGGTAAAAATAACTCGATCGTGCAAAAAGATTTTTTTATCACATTGTACTAATCAAATACTTTTTTTACAAGTGTTGCCTAGCTCTGTTTACTGTACAGTGTGTTCAAAAAAATTCATAACTCGGAGTAGGCTATGAACAGAAAAACGTATGTCTGATTATTATTCAATTCAATAGTCAAGTTGTCAAAATTGATCTTGAAATATAATTTTAACTAGAAAAGACAATAAAGAAGGATAAACTGTAATTGACATTCGCCGTTTCTAATTTCTTTCCATTTCTAAAATAACATTCAAGAAGAAAAGCTTTGATTTCTTTACATAACATTTTTGACAATATCTCATGTCAAATTGACACTTAATTAAATTGACATACGTTTCTTTGTTCATAGCCTACTCCGAGTTAGGATTTTTTTTAACACACTGTACTATTATTATTTGAAATCACTTTATTAGTATTTAGCTCCAAATTGTGAAACTGAATCAAAAGTTTTTCATAGTGGAAATAAGTCTTCTACTTACCGATTTCTAAAAAAAATAACTATAAAGTTTAAGCTTCACTCGAGGTTTCCCCTGGAGTCTGGAACAAAACTAAACAAGCAGTGCGTTCAGTTTGTAAACGCGATATGTGAACTAAGCGCAGAATAAGAGAGTACCTAGGAAGTTTAGCAAATCAGAAATGACGTCATGTAATACCTAAGCAACATCGGAAAAAATGGTAAAATATGAGTCAATTCGTCAAATACAACTGAATAAATATTCAAATGTTATGAAAATTCACAGTAGGTTATTTGAAATTGTAAACAGATAGTAAATTGAATTGCATTACTGAAGTATAATATATTTTATACACACTTAAATATACCGGGCGTCCACTTTTTCCCGAATAGGAAATTCAATGTATTTTTTTATTTTATTTGGAGATATCTCTTTACCTGATAAATTTAGGTTAGAGCAAAAATGTAAGGAAAAAATCTGATGTGGCCAACACATGACCTCCCGTCAATTCCATGTTTGAAATAGCAATGAACTTTAAGTAAAGAATCACTTCCGGTTGATCGTTCTTAAACAAAATCTAATTTGTTGTTCCAATAAATAGAAAAGTCTGTAATGCCAAATTTTGGATTATATTTTGTTTTTCCTCGAAAATCTGTTGAGCTCCAAATTAAGTACCACTTCCGGTTTATCATATAGGTATAGTCAAATCAAATTTAGCCAAAATCTAATATGTTCTTCCCCATCATATAAAAGTCGTAAATACTAAATTTGACAAGTTTTAGAATATATCATAATATAGTTTTCACAAAAATCTGTTTAGAGCTTCAAGTAAAGTATCACTTCCGATTTATTAAATTTAGGAAACATCTAACATGTCATTCTTAATATAAAAGTCTTAAATACCAAATTTGAAAAGTTTTCGATTGTATCAATATATTTTTCACGAAAATCTGTTCAGAGCTTCAAATAAAGTATCACTTCCGGTTTATCAATTGTATCCAAACTCAAATATGTTGTTCTCTTTCATATAAAAGTCGTAAATACTAAATTTCACAAGTTTTGGAGTATATCATAATATATTTTTCACGAGAATCTGTTCAGAGCTTCAAGTAAAGTATCACTTCCATTTGTCCAATTTTACCCAAAATCTAATCAACTCGTTATATGAATGCAGGAAGCTTAAATACGGAAAATAGATATATTTGGAAGTTTGTTATGAGTTATCGTGGACGAAAAAAATCGTCACACACACACACACGCGCGCGCACGCGCACACGCACACGCACACACACACATACACACACACACAACGTGCATTTAATCGTTCTCGATTTTTATCTAATTCTCATCGTAAAAAAAATCATTTTTCTTCATTTACAATGACTGGAAGTCGTAATAAAAACAGTGACTCAGATACATCTGATGCTCTAAGTGAAAAAATTAAATCCGCAGTGGAAAGTGTTTTTGAAGTGTTTCTCAAAAAATATTAAAATTAAATTAAAAAGTGAAATACGTGTACTAAAAGATGAACTTACCGAGTGTAAAGCTTTAATATCCAAACAAAATAAAGCGATCACTGATCCGGGTGCAGTTGGCACTGCAAAATCATTTGCAAAAAATCGCGAAGCAAGGCCCAAGAACTCTCACACCAACACACACACTAACACTACCACAGCATCAGTAAACCAGCCTTCTGTGTCTCACATGGCACCACCTATAAATCCGTCAGGTTCTAATCAAAATGAACGTGTCACACGATCAAAAGCTAAGACAAACGATAATCCAGCTGTTATCATGGGTCAACAAACTATTGATGCTGACCTGGGTCGTGCGAAAAATAATTTCTGCGGCGCTCCAAGAAGAGCATGGCTTCATATCAGCCGCGTGGAAAATAAGAACGCAACAACTACAGATCTTCTGGACTACCTGAAATCCCTAGGTAATGAAGACAACTTTAAATGCGACAAAATAGAATATCCCGGTGACTATATATGCATCCTTCAAACTTGGTGTCCCATTCGACAAATTGTCAGACTATTTAAATCCAGTCCTTTGGCCCACTGGCATTATAGTAAAACGTTTCTGGTTTCCTCGTAAAAATCAATCTGGTTTTTTAGACAACGCGCCCCAAAAATCATTCAAGAAAATTTAATACAGCTCCTTTGTTATTATCAAAATGTATGCAGCATAAAAAACAAAATGTTAGACTTTTTACATCTATTTCTGATAAAGAATTCAATATAATTGCTTTAACCGAATCTTGGTTACTCCCTGACATAGATAATGCAGAATTATTTCCGCCTAATAGCTACACTATATATCGTAAAGATCGTCATTTAGAAGTACTAGAAGTATCCCGGGGAGGGGGTGTTCTTCTTGCCGTAAACAATGTTTTTCGCTCAGAGATATTGAACTTACAAAATATAACGTCTGTATTACCATCAATTGATATAACTGGGTGCAAATGTTATTTTGGTATCTTTACTGTATTAATTATTGTACTATATATTCCTAAGACACCGACTGTACAAAATTTAGAAACCCTCCTGAATGCATTAGAATGTATCTGTATACATGAAAAACACGTATTAATTATGGGTGACTTTAACATCCCTGAATTCATCAATAATATTAAAAATGATAATTTCTCTGATTCCGATCTATTAAGCAATTACATGAATAATTTTTTAGCAGTTACTAATTTTGTACAGTGCAACCATATACTTAATTGTAATAATCGCCTTCTTGATTTAATTATCACTAATATAGATTGTACGGTGAAAAAGGATGAACAACCAATTGTTAAAAATGATAGGCATCATCCAGCACTTAATATTTCATTAATTTGCAATATAAACCATAATGATTATCCCAAATTCGCTTGTAACGCTCTCAACAAATCTTATAATTTCAAAAAAGCAAACTTTCCAGCTTTGTACGCTGCTCTAGCCAGCTATGATTGGTCGTCATTACAGAACATCACAGATCCTAACGAAGCATGCCAAATATTTTATGATGCTCTATATAACTTATTCAACACTTACGTACCAATATATAAATATAAAAAAATTCTTATCCACAGTGGTTTACAAAAGATATCATAAATAATATAAAACTGAAATCCAAATATCACCGTTTATACAAACAACATAATTCAGAATTTTATCTAGTAAAATTTAAAGAGCTGCGCAGCCTCATAAAATCTCAGACTCATACTTAAAAAACAAAACGTATTTTATTACAAACATGAGTAATATTTGCATTATGTTTTAGGTTAGGTTTGCATTGTTTTATTATTAAGAGAAATAAAATAAATACGCGAATGCGATGCTGCGCTCAACACTCCCACTCTAGTCAGACATTTATTCAAAACAAAACTGTTTTAGTTAGTGTTTCTAAGAAAGGCATCAGCCTCAACAATATATGTCTTAGATATTTTAATCGCCCACGTTACTTTTTATGACTAAGTTACATTCCACTTATTAAGTTACTTTGACTAACTTAAGTTACATTCTAATTTCTGAGTTACTTTAAGTAACTTTAGTTACTCTAGTAACTAGTAACTAAAAACCGTAAAGTTACCAACTACTTTTCCGCAGCAAGTTAAGTTACAGTTACAGTTACCATATTTTAAAAAGTTACTAAGTTACATTACAAGTTACCGTAAAAGTAACTAGTTAGTAACTAAGTTACTAAAGTAACTAGTTACTGCCCAGCTCTGATTCATACAATTGATAGATGATCTTGATCGGACACCTTTCAATTTTTTCTTCTTCTATGAATTGATACAAAGTATGAAAGCTACTCTGTATTGAATATTACAAAAGACACTGCTTATTAATGATTTTTCTATAAATAAACGATTTTTATAATTGAAGTTACTTATGTTATTTACAATAAAATATCAATCCCATTATAGCCGTCTTTCTATTTCCATAAATTAAAATGTTTAAATAAAATTAAAATTGTAATTACATACTTTTACGGTTGCACAAAAAATAGTGTGTACACTTTGTCTGCGTAATCCTTGAACGCCATCGGCTCTTAGAAAGCTAAAAAAAGATTTCGCGGCTTTGATATGCAAATAAAAAATAACTATGTGTGCCTCGTTGGGTATAAATCTTCCAGAAACACTTTGCTGTCGGCCTAGACCGGCAAAAAGTAGGAACTTTTATGGTTATAAGAAGTTAGAATTACAGAGTAGTGAGTGCTACCCCATGTTGCGCGTCAACATGTAATTAAAAACTCATTAAGACGGCGCCGGCCTTGGGAGAAAGTTTGTTATTAATTATTGATAGGAATTTGAGATAAATAAATAAATATTTGTTTAAAAATAGATAGGAAAATATGTGTGCATATATTGGTTAGTTTAGTTTGTGCATTCGAAACCCCAAGTTTAAAAATCACTAATGAGTTTCTAACTGCCATTATCCGTCACTTAAAATTGTATTGTGATATTATTTTTGGGTAAAACGAATTTGCTAATGACTGATAATTATTTTCGAATAGATTTTAAAAATGTCCAGTATCTGATGGAATATTAACTGCCCCATTATCTGTCACTTAAATTCTAATATGAATATTTTGGGGTAATGATAATTGCTTTAATGACGTGATGTTTGAAAACTATTTGCAAAACTAATGATACTTTGAGTAAAATACAAATTTTGGTAATGATATACTAATGTTAAGAAAATTTTGTATAATATATAATTATAATTTTATGATATGAAAAAGTTGTCTGTAGGAATATAGTTGAAATATTTATTTAAACTTAAAGTATTCAAGGATGAAAGAGAAAACAGCCATATGCATAATATATAAATCCATATAAAAAGAATTCAAAATTATATTTCGATAGTATACAGTAACTCATTGTATTGTACACTATCATCGCCATGGCTTCTACAACCGTCTTCGACTTGGACCTTCTGCCACCCTCTGGAACCGTCACTGACAAGATCATCATTCATTCGAACGTTCAAGTTCTGGAACCGCGACATGCAGAAACGTTATCATCAGATGTTGAAATTATAAACCTCGACGAAGTTCCATCACCGCTGGCTACCCAGGAGTTCATCATAATTGATGACGACCTGGTGAATGATACGGTATCGACGTTGCTGCAAAATACTCCAAAAAGGCCTAGAGAACAGGAAGATGAAAAAATAGGAAGAAGTGAAAATAATCGGCGACTGTCTTTTTCTTCTCCTAGTTCTGAAGACGACGAGCCATATGGGCAACAGATGATCGAGGAAGCCCCTGAAGAAGCTCCCCAAGACGAATTTCCAGCATGCGATGGAGATGACCGGTTGGATGTGTTGCTGGAAGCTGCGGAGGTAGCTAGTTTTGCGTTTCCACACAACAAACATCTACACGACAACAACGACCGTTTGCTGGATGTGTTTGCATTTCTGCTCGAAAAAAGCAGGCGCACGTTTATCGCCATAGGCGTCGACCCGAATCCGGAGATGCGAGTGGCTGTTCGACTAGTGGGTGACGTGATTAAAAAACTATATTTTAACATAAATGATTTTGACCAATTAATTAAATTTTTAAGATATGTAAAAAGTGAAAAAGCGTCTATTAATCGTAAATATATATCAAATAATATAGATTTCACTGTGTTGCCGAAGGGGCAGTTAAAATATAAAATACAGAGCAAATATTTAGCATTAAATAGAGAAATTATAGACAATTTAATAAATTTAGAGGTAGCTGTACAGACAAAACTTTTAGAATATAATGTAAAGTATTTAGGTGTACGCAATATATATACAAAAATGATTCAAGAAGTATGTATAAATAGTTTAAGATATAATATAAGTTTAGATATAAGTTTGTATAATGTTGTATATAAAGATACCGTAGTTTTTAAAAATTTGTTTAATGAGTTGTATACATATTATTATTTTAAAACTTTGAAAGATGTGCAATGTGTGCACAAACTTATTGTAAAGGAAAATAAATATATTATTTAAAAGTGTAAACAATTTTTGTAATTTTCATCGTCATCACCTTATATCGTAAAGGAGTCGTTAGGCAAGGTCATTAAGCAGTCTGCATAATATATAAAGGGGGAAGGTAAATGTAAATTTATCAATATAGTTTTGTATCTGTGCAATAACTTTCGGTGTCATAATGGATCAGCAAAATTTTGATAACTTTTTTCGGATTTGTGAGGAAATTGTAGAATCGTCTCTTCGCGAAGAAGAAGATAATATCATAAATGTGCAATCCGGTAGTAGTGTCAACCCCGAACAGCAAAATTTGGATAAAATTTTAAAAACCTGTGAAGAAATAATAAATTCATCTCTCCTTGAAGAAGATACCATCATAAGTGTACAATCCGGCGGCGGTGGAAATATAGTTGAGGAAAGTGCTCCGAGATATAATATAGTTTCTGATATCCAGAGACATGCCAAAAGATTCAATATTATGGGGCGAAGAATTTCGTTTAATATTACCGATCCTCCACTGGATGAAACCCAATAACTTGGTTCTACGATGGATTGAAAGAGGTAATCCAATATGCAATGAATGTTTGCAACCCTGATGACTACGTGGGATTTATTTTTCAAACACCACGTTTGGAACATGGCCCAGCTTGGTTAAGCTACCGTCGTGCTGATCAACTACACATCGACGTCGTCTGGGAATCTTTGGAGAAGATCTTTCAAAGTAATAAAGAAGTATTTTCTGACGGTCAGTTTACAATAGAAATGACCAAAGTAACAATGCCTTCCGGAACTGGTAACCTTCGTGGTCATGGTCTTTCGTACGCAGAACTTTGCCGAAGAAAATATGGTATAATAAACATTATCAATCAGGACAATTTATGTTTAGCAAGGGCTCTAGTTGTAGCAGAAGCATTTATTAAAAAAGATCCTTGTTTTAAAATTTTTGTAGACGACAAACATTGGATACAGGGTATGCGAGCACGAGAATTACTGCTGAAAGCAAACGTACGTATAAATGATAATGGAGCGGGTATTACTGAACTCACAGAATTCCAACGGTATTATACTGATTTCAATATAGTTGTATATGAGTTTAATGGTCGCGGAAATGTAATTTTTGAAGGTGCGAAAGGAAAAAATCTTACACGACTGAATCTTTTGTACCATCAAAATCATTACACTGTGATTCGAAGTCTAGCCGCTGCATTTTCATGCAAATTTTTTTGTGAGCAATGCCATGTTCCTTACAATAAACGGGGAGGTCATACTTGCGAAAATATTTGCGCGTATTGTTATAAGTCTCCTGCTTGCCGCCCTGTTCGTGAAATGTTATCCTGCGGAGAATGTGGAAGGAATTTTCGTGGGCAAACATGTTTCGAAAATCACAAATTAACCCGGTGTAAAAGTGAAAAAAAATGTTCCCAATGTTTAAAAGTGTACAAAATTGCAAAAAAACAGGCAGCATGTGTGTGGTGAGGTGTATTGTAAACTTTGTACAAGTTATAAAGCGCCAGACCATCAATGTTACATTGTAAAAGATACTTCAAGTATAACAGGTAATAATTTATTTATTTATTATGATTTCGAAACGACGCAGGAAAAACAAAATGGGCAAGATTTTGAACACGAAATTAATATATGTGTATTACAACAGTCATGTTCTATTTGTTGTGACATTTCCGACCTAAAACAATTTTGTAGCACATGTGGTATACGTGAACACATTTTTACTAAAGATCCTTTGGAAAAATTATTAACATATGTTTTGGCACCTCGTACTTCATTTTCTTCCGTAATTTGTGTTGCACATAACGCGAAATCCTTCGACTGCCAATTTATTTTAAAATATTTAGTAGAAGAGCAGAATATGAAACCGCAATTAATTTTAAATGGATCAAAAATTATGATGCTAAAAATTAATCATGTAAAATTTATAGACTCAATAAATTACTTACCAATGTCTTTGGCAGCCTTGCCGAAAGCGATGGACTTACCGGCAACATTAAAAAAAGGCTATTTCCCACATTTTTTTAATAAAGAAGAAAATCAAAATTATGTTGGCCCGTTACCTTCTGCTAAATATTACGGTGTAAATGATATGTCTATTTCTGCACGACAAAAATTTTTGGAATGGTACAATAAACAAAAATCGGATAAAGTTATTTTTAATATGAAAAAAGAAATAATTGAATATTGTGTATCAGATGTCGATATTTTGCGTCGAGCCTGTGAAAAGTTTCGAAAGACTTTTATCCAGGATTGCAAAGTGTGCCCGTTTTCTGAGGCGGCAACTATAGCCTCATCCTGTAATCGTGTTTTCCGCCGATTATTCTTAGAATCAGACACAATAGGTATTATTCCCCCAGGGGGTTATAGATTAAAGGATAATCAGTCCAAAATAGCTTTAATGTGGCTGATTCATCAAGAAAATTCACGTGGAATTCAGATTCAACATGCAGGTAATGGTTCCGAAGCAGTTATTGGTAATAAGTTTAAAGTTGATGGTTATTACGCTGAGGGTAAATTAGTGTTTCAATTTTTAGGCTGTTTTTGGCATGGATGTACAATATGTTATCGAACAAATAGGGACAAAATTATATTTAATAATACTACAGAAACTTTAGATCTTAGATATCAGAGAACATTGGAAAAATTAAATAAAATTCAAAATTTAGGTTATACAGTAATTAAAATTTGGGAATGCGAGTTTAGAAAAGATTTAAAAAATGATAAAAATTTAAAAAATGAGCTTAATAATCATTCAATTTTAAATAATTTACCTATACAGGCACGCGATGCTTTCTTTGGGGGTAGAACAGGCAATACGACTCTGTATGCAAAAGCTGAGAATACTGAAAAAATTAAGTATGTTGACGTGTGTTCTTTATATCCGTTCATTTGTAAATACGGCAAGTTTCCTGTTGGCCATCCAAAAATTTTTGTGGGTTCAGAATGTGATAAGTTATGTCCGAATAATAACATTGACATTGTCGAAGGATTAATAAAATGTACTATTTTACCTCCTAATGACATGTTTCATCCGGTATTGCCACTCAAAGCCCATGGAAAATTAATGTTTGTTTTATGTCGGAAATGTTGCGATGAATTAGAACAAAACGATTGTACACACGAAGTCCATGACAGACAATTTACCGGAACTTGGGTTGCTGATGAACTGCGCCGGGCAGTATCTTTAGGATACGTAATTATTAAAATTCTGGAAATATGGCAATATAAAGTGACGGTATATAACAAACAAACCAAAACCGGAGGCTTGTTTGTCAAATTCATTAATACATTCTTAAAAATGAAGCAAGAAGCTTCAGGATATCCAGACGGCTGCGGTGATGATGTTAGTAAAGCGGAATATAGAGCAGCGTATTTACAACAAGAAGGAATTCAACTAGATCCCGACCAGATTGAGAAAAATGCTGGAAAGAGATCGATGGCAAAACTAATATTGAATTCTTTTTGGGGTAAGAAAATATATATTTTACATAATAATTACTTTACTAATGTTCATATGTATATATAGGTAAATTCGCTCAGGCTGAAAATAGCCCGCGAACAACAACGGTTTCCACTGCAGAAGAACTATATGAGCTACTGTCTAATCCGGCAATAGAAGTTCAGAGAGTAATTCCTGCAGGTGAAAAGATGCTTTACGTGACTTGGCACCACCAGGAAGAAGCCATAGACCAGCTCCGTACAGTGAATGTTGTAATCGCGGCCTACACAACAGCCCAAGCTAGACTTCGTCTGCATGAATTTTTAGAACCTCTAGCTCATAGGGTATTATACTATGACACAGATTCTTTTATATATCGCCATTCAAAAGGTCAATATGAGCCACCGACAGGTGATTTTCTAGGCGATCTTACCGATGAATTGACCTGTTACGGTAATGGTAGTTATATAACAGAATTTGTTTGCGGAGGTCCTAAAAATTATGCTTACAAAGTGTTTTCCCCCATAACCAGTGAAACTCATGAAGTGTGTAAAGTGAAAGGATTTACTTTAAATTACAGAAACTCAAAAATTATTAATTTTAATTCAATGAAAACTGTAACATTAGATGCAAATCAACCAAACCCAGTGATAGTGAGTAAAAATATAAGGTGTACCAGTGACCATAGTGTAAATACAAAGACTGAAACAAAAACTTTCAGTATAAACTTTATGAAACGCCGATTAGTGGACAATATAAACAGTGTACCCTACGGCGTGAAAAGATGTAGATATAATTAATTTATAGTTTTATTGTTAGTTTTATTGTTAGTTTATTAGAATTAGTTTAATTATTTAGTATGTAAACTAGCCTAACCTCGGCTTCGCCGAGTTTACCCTAGGGCTCCGCCGATAGTGTTTTATGATAGACTATACGTACATCCAATCTGTCTACGCACAATTTAAAACCAAAGTGCTAACGCCAGCAGTCTTGTCAGATACCTAAATTCTCTCAAACGATTTAACTTTATGCATAAAACAAAAGCCAATGAACGTGTCAGCAATTTTGACACATGTATCTAACAGTCCTTAATTAGACCTCTCTCATTTGATACCAAACACGACATATTTCTAACATCTTTATGCACAAAACAAAAGCCGACTGAGATGTCTAATTGTTAACACTTCCATATCAGCAGACAAAATTTTAGTTGATCCCAATCACGACAGGCAGAAAACTTTTCATTTAATACCGAACAAAATATATTTCTGACAAACAACAAGAAATGTTTTGTCAAGGACTATCATGGAGAAATGTCAAAAATACGACAGCTCAGTCGGCTACCGTTTTCTTGCAAAAAGTTGTCAATAATATTTCAGAAGTATAATCAAAAAATGCAGTTAAATATAATTTTTCGACATACCTACATAACAGGTGGCACTCCAAATCCGTTACATAGGCATTTAACATGGAAAAACAGTTTTACCTCGCGCGTTGCTTTCCAAATTATTTTTGAAAAAATACTTCAAATAAAAGTTGTAGATCATGAAATTCTGCATTTGAATCAAGAAAAAAATTAATTGTGCATGGTTTGTAACTGCAAAAATTGCAAATGAAAATATTGAAAATCACGTCAAAAATAGTGATAGCCATAAAATTAAAACAAACAACATAACAAATGTAATTTTTTATGTGATTAAAAGTCTCAATATTTGACAGTTAAAACATCAATCATTTGTTTATCTGTTTGTTTTAATTCCATGGCTAGTATTAAACTAAAATTTTCATATTTAATTTCTAGAGTTACTAAACATAGGAAATGGATTTTGTTTATTAATATGAAAGTAGAATTTTATGCTCTACAACTTTTATTTGAATAATTTTTTTCTATAATAATTTGGGGGGCAATGCCTTACGGAAAACTGTTTTACCATGTTAAATGCTTATGTATACAAAGTGATTGGTAGGAACTGATAAAAACATATATTGAAATGAACAAATGCTGCGCGTTTTATGCGAGCAAACAGGACAAAATGTCTTAATTACAGGATAAATACAGTGTGTTCAAAAAATTCGGAGTAGGCTATGTACAAAGAGACGTATGTCAATTAATTAAATGTCAATTTGACTTAAAATATTGTCAAAAATGTTTTGCAAAGAAATCAAAGCTTTTCAAATTAGAAAACGGCGAATGTCGATAAACTGTATCCTTTGACAACTTGACTTTTGAATTGAATATTGATCAGACACACGTTTCTCTGTTCATAGCCTACTCTGAGTTAGGATTTTTTTGAACACACTGCATAAACATAATATTAATAACACGTCTATGAGTACACAATACTAAATTTAAAGGTAAAAATAAATCAAACAAAACTCAAAAATGTGATATTATAATTCCAAAGTAAACAATTAGTTACAAAATGTAGAAAAGTAAGTAGTTACATTACATTAATAAAGTTTGGATTGTTATTAAAGGGGAAAAATGCAAGACTCATAGGTATACAAGATTACTTTTGTGGCTTATGCTGTATGATTATGGTCCAGTTGCATAAAATATTGTTAACTTTAATCACATTGTTAACTTTAACAAGACTTCTTTTCCATTGTATTTTTGATACGTATCCACGGTTACATTGTGCATATGATCAGCTAACAACGTTTTATGGCCCTATGTAATTATAAAGATTTTTTACTAATTGGCAATAAAAGAATTTTAAAATAGATAATTCTGAACGTAATATAACAAAATGAAATGCAGATTAAAATCTGTACCGTTTTAAGATAGATATTGAATTATGGTGCACTCTCCACGCCAGCAATGAGTGCCCGTGAGGTGACGCCTGGTAAACGCACGCACGGTACAAATATGTCATCATCATTACCGATATCTGCGTACAAAGCAGATTGGCACACCCAGCAATCGGTAATATGCCGTGATGATATATTTATTTATTTATTGAATTATGTTTAATGTGAAATAATTTTAAACGTAATGTAAGAAAATGAATTGCAAAAAAGAACAGATTAAAACATACCATCTAAAATTATTGAATTCTCTTGTTCCAAACATTAGGACATGATTTTCCTGTAGGATTTTTGGTGTATCCAATGAGTAACACATTTCTGGCTGGATTTGATGAAGAACAACTAACTAACGCGTATGTCTTTCTCAGCCTGACATTTTGTTAAATCTATTTACAAAATAAAATATATAAATTAACAATAAACATGACTTAAAATCATTACATATACTTCGTTCTACGATGTCTTCTGATGCCATTTCTCCACTGCTCTCTATCTTGCCATATATTTTCATTTAATTCCCTCTCTCTCTCTCTCTCTCTCTCTCTTATTCCTTCTTGGACTCCTGCTACCCAACTTCTTCTGGGTCTCTTTTATTTTTGCCGGTAGATGTTTACTGTAGTATTTGTTTAGGAAGCCTCTCATTACGCATTCGCTGTATGTATGTTTATTTTTAGACCTCAGCTACGGTGTTCTCCTATAAATTTTCGTATCATGTATTCACTATCGTTGTAGTCTTGTGCAATAAGTATTTGATCATCTGCGAAGCATAAACTGTAAATTGTTTGAACTTCCAAGGGTATACCCATATTTTTGCAATTCTTCTTCTACGTTTACAGTGCTTTTTTATATATACCTACCTACATTCTTTTCTTCAATTTTACATAGTTAAATATTTTTAGTATTGAAAAGAACAACCGGTACGACATTCATAATTTTTTGTCATTAACATATCAAATATGACAAATGACAATGTTTGTTTTTAATTTTGTATGTATAATCTTCGACCGATTCCTGCTCTTCTTATCCTTTTCGTCGAGTTTCCTTATTCATTTTCCAAAATTCTAATTGCAAAATAAAATATATAATACATTAATATAAAACATGGCTTAAAATAATTTTATATACCTACCTCGTTTAATGCATAATCTTTTCTTCAATTTCACATATTATTTAAGCATTTTTTGCATTTAGAAGGATGAAAACCGATAATATGTAATCGTTGACATTGACATACCATATGACATGAACGCGTTTATCTTCTTAAATTTTTCAATGAAAACTGTGATCGTTACTGTGACCTATTGTTTTTGTTCCTACATTTCTCGTCCATTTCGTCGTTTAATAACCTCGAACATTTTCAACAATCTATTTACAAAATAATTTATAAAATAAGAATAAACATATCTTACATTCATAGCGTACCTTACGTCGTTTAATTCTCACATTCTTTTCTTCAATTTTAAACCGATTATTTTATGTAGTTTGTCATTAACATATCATATGTGACAGAAGACAGTATTTATCTTTTTAATTTTACACATGTATTCTTCGTTCGATTGTGAAACTCTTCTAGTCTTTATCAACGTTTTCGTAGTTTTTAGTAACTTCTGACATTTTGTAAAATCTCTTTACAAAATAAAATCTAAATTAACAATAAATATTGCTTAAATTCATTACGTATACCTACCTCGTTTAATTCATATCCTTTTCTTCAATTTTACACAATATATTTATTTATATTTAGCATTGAAATGGTCGACAACCCATACGACATTCATAATTTGTCATTATTGACATTGACATCATGCCAAATGTTACACATGACAGCATTTTTATCTTCTAAATTTTTACATGTATTCTACGATCCATTGTTTAATTTTACGTTTAATAATTTTTTACTCGAAAACTATGCATCCTACAGAAATTCGTCCCATTAGAAGGGCCCTGACGCCAATCATTTTCTACAATTTGACACAAATTTCACGAAAATCGGTCGCACCGTTTAAGCTGTAGCCTTGGATAAAGTTGAGCGATCGTCGTGATTAAAGAAACTATATAACTATAGTGAATCTGATCGTTTAGTATTAGGACTAGCCTAACCTCGGCTTCGCCGAGTTTACCCTAGGGCTCCGCCGATAGTGTTTTATGATAGACTATACGTACATCCAATCTGTCTACGCACAATTTAAAACCAAAATGCTAACGGCAGCAGTCTCGTCAGATACCCAAATTCTCTCAAACGATTTAACCAATGAACGTGTCAGAAATTTTGATACATGTATCTAACAGTCCTTAATTAGACCTCTCATTTCATACCAAACACGACATATTTCTAACATCTTTATGCACAAAACAAAAGCCGACTGAGATGTCTAATTGTTAACACTTCCATATCAGCAGACAAAATTTCAGTTGATCCCAATCACGACAGGGTTCAGACAACTCTATGCGAAAAACAAAAGCCAATCGAGTTGATGTCTAAATTTTAGAAGTTCTATAATTTAGCCAGGCAGAAAACTTTTCATTTAATACCGAACAAAATATATTTCTGACAAACAACAAGAAATGTTTTGTCAAGGGCTATGATGGAGAAATGTCAAAAGTACGACAGCTCAGTCGGCTACCGTTTTCTTGCAAAAAGTTGTCAATAATATTTCAGAAGTATAATCAAAAAATGCAGTTAAATATAATTTTTCGACATACCAGGTGGCACTCCAAATCCGTTACATAGGCATTTAACATGGGAAAACAGTTTTACCTTGCGCGTTGCTTCCAAATTATTTTTGAAAAAATACTTCAAATAAAAGTTGTAGATCATGAAATTCTGCATTTGAATGAAGAAAAAAATTAATTGTGCATGCTTTGTAACGGTAGAAATTGCAAATGAAAATATCTAAAATCACGTCAAAAATAGTGATAGCCATAAAATTAAAACAAACAGCATAACAAATGTAATTTTTAGGTGATTGAAAAAGTCTCAATATTTGACAGTTAAAACATCAATCATTTGTTTGACTGTTTTTTTTTAATTCCATGGCTAGTGCTATTAAACTAAAATTTTCATATTTAATTTCTAGAGTTACTAAACATACGAAATGGATTTTGTTTATTAATATTAAAGTAGAATTTTATGCTCTACAACTTTTATTTGAATAATTTTTTTCTATAATAATTTGGGGGGCAACGCGTTACGGAAAACTGTTTTACCATGTTAAATGCTTATGTATACAAAGTGATTGGTAGGAACTGATAAAAACATATATTGAAATAAACAAATGCTGCGCGTTTTATGCGAGCAAACAGGACAAAATGTCTGAATTACTGGATAAATACAGTTTGTTCAAAAAAATTCGGAATAGGCTATGTACAAAGAGACGTATGTCAATTAATTAAATGTCAATTTGACTTATGCCCGGTTTTATAAACATCGAATAAATTGTTTAGTTATTATTTTGAAAGTAAATTTAATCGAAGAGTAAATAAAAATGTCTGTTTTATAAAACAAGTTACAGAGTAAAATAACTACTTGCAGAGTAAATATTTTATCCTAGTGATTTACCGACAGAGACATGACATCTGCCATTATTTTGTGATTTTTGCATATAAATACTTTAATATTTTTTATAATTATATACATTTAATATTGTTTTTCACTATATTAAGAACCTATAGGCCAGAGTGGTAATAAAATTTTATTTTTTTATGAATTTGCAACTACAATTTTAACTGGGGACAAGGAAAAGAGCCTCCATGAAGAGTGTGTGAATACCGTAATACACTCAGGCTACGGTTTCTTATACCGGCTAATATTTCCACTACTGGAGCATAAGAGAGATTGATAAAATCAGGATAAAACATTACTAGACGGTACCCCTTAAAACCACTACTGACGATAATGTTAATCTCCAACTGTAGAGGATCTATTCCAAGCAATGTGCCGCAGAATATTTTAATATTATTGTATTCTGTATGCTCCTGACACGAAATAAATGCAAAAGTCAAAATAGAAAGAGTATCATAAAGTGCCAGGTGTCAACTAACATGGAAAAAAGAAAGAACGGGGAAAACATTACACAGAAATAGACAAATCAAATATATTGGATATAAATAAATAAATGTAAAAATAATGCTAGAAATGAAATTTATAATTAATTTAATTTAATTAATGTTGATGTGTCAAATTTATTCTACAGAATAAAATTTACTTCCTCGAAAATCGGTGGAGTAATTTATTCCATAGATTTACTTAGCTAGTATTTTTATTCTTGCTTTATAAAACGAAAATCTCTGAAATAAAGTATTTTACTTTAAGAGTAAATTTTACTTTGCTAGTAATTTACTTATCCATCTTTTATAAAACTGGGCATTAAAATATTGACAAAAATGTTTTGCAAAGAAATCAAAGCTTTTCAAATTAGAAAACGGCGAATGTCGATAAACTGTATCCTTTGACAACTTGACTTTTGAATTGAATATTGATCAAACATACGCTTCTCTGTTCTCCGAGTTAGGATTTTTTTTAACACACTGTATGAACGTAATATTAATAACACGTCTATGAGTACACAATACTAAATTTAAAAGTAAGAATAAATCAAACAAAACTCAAAAATGTGATATTTTAATTCCAAAGTAAACAATTAGTTACAAACTGAAGAAAAGTAAGTAGTTACATTTCATTAATAAAGTTTGGATTGTTATTAAAGAGCAAAAATGTAAGACACATAGGTATACAAGATTACTTTTGTGGTTTATGCTGTATGATTATGGCCCAGTTGCATAAAATATTGTTAACTTTAATCACATTGTTAACTTTGACAAGACTTCTTTTCCATTGTATTTTTGATACGTATCCACGGTTACATTGTGCATATGATCAGCTAACAACGTTTTATGGCCGTATGTGATTTTAAAGATTTTTTCATTGAGAATACAGGTATTTTAATGACTGCAATATTTTTGACGTTTCATTTGACAGCTCAACTGGCAGTTGTTCGCGCCATTTTCTTACTATTTGCAGCGATAGAAAGAGATAGCCGTTAAATTGGAAAGGTCTATTGGCAATAAAAGAATTTTTAAATACATAATTCTAAACGTAATATAAGAAAATTAAATGCAGATTAAAATCTGTACCGTTTTAAGATAGATATTGAATTATGGTGCACTCTCCACGCTAGCAATGAGTGCCCATGAGGTGACGCCTGGTAAACGCACGCACGGTACAAATATGTCATCATCATTACCGATATTTGCGTACAAAGCAGACTGGCACACCCAGCAATGGGTAATATGCCGTGATGATATAATTATTCATTTATTTATTGAATTATGTTTAATCTGAAATTATTTTAAACGTAATGTAAGAAAATGAATTGCAGAAAAGAACAGATTAAAACATACCATCTAAAATTATTGAATTGTCTTGTTCCAAACATTAAGGCATGATTTTCCTGTAGGATTTTTGGTTTATCCAATGAATAACATATCTCTGGCTGGATTCGATGAAGAACAACTAACTAACGCGTATGTCTTTCTCAGCCTGACATTTTGTTAAATCTATTTACAAAATAAAATATATAAATTAACAATATACATGACTTAAAATCATTACATATACTTCGTTCTACGATGTCTTCCGATGCCATTTCTCCACTGCTCTCTATCTTGCCATATATCTTCATTTAATTCCCTCTCTCTCTTATTCGTTCTTGGTCTCCTTCTACCCAACTTCTTCTAAGTGTCTTTTATTTTTGCCGGTAGGTGTCCACTGTAGTATTTGTTTAGGAAGCCTCTCATTACGCATTCGTTGTATGTATGTTTATTTCTAGACCTCAGCTACAGTTATCTTCTATAAATTTTCGCATCATGTATTCACTATCGTTGTAGTCTTGTGCAATAAGTATTTCATCATCTGCAAAGCATAAAGTGTAAATTGTTTGAACTTCCAAGGGTGTACCCATATTTTTGCAATTCTTCTTCCACGTTTACAGTGCTTTTTATATATACCTACCTACATTCTTTTCTTCAATTTTACATAGTTAAATATTTTTAGTATTGAAAAGAACAACCGGTACGACATTTATAATTTTTTGTCATTAACATATCAAATATGACAAATGATAATGCATATTTTTAATTTTGTATGTGTACTCTTCGACCGATTTCTGCCCTTGTTATCCTTTTCGTCGTGTTACCTTATTCATTTTCCAAAATTCTATATACAAAATAAAATATATAATACATTAATATAAAACATGGCTTTAAATCATTTTATATACCTATCTCGTTTAATGCATAATCTTTTCTTCAATTTTACATATTATTTAAGCATTTTTTTGCATTTAAAAGGATGAAAACCGATAATATGTAATCGTTGACATTGACATACCATATGACATGAGCCCCACACACTCCGTTATTTGTGTACGGTTTAGGTTTAGAACGTACGGGTACAGCTGTGCGAATAAAGTACGCTGGACCGCCAGCCCAAATACTACCAGTTTCTTTTTGTCAGTTTTGTAAAATCTATTTACAAAATAAAATATAAATAAACATTTCTTAGATTAATACACTGACCGGCACAGAAAACAATCCTTGACATTCTCTCTGTACACTGTACACTTTGTCCTCCCAGTCTTTCTTGTCGTTGATGCTTTTCCTACATTTCTCGTCCATTTCGTCGTTTAATAACCTCGAACATTTACAACAATCTATTTACAAAATAATTTATAAAATAAGAATAAACATATCTTACATTCATAGCGTACCTTACGTCGTTTAATTCCTACATTCTTTTCTTCAATTTTAAACTGACTATTTTCTGTAGTTTAAATTTGTCATTAACATTTCAAATGTGACAGAAGACCGTATTTCTTCTGACATTTCGTAAAATCTATTTACAAAATAAAATCTAAATTAACAATAAATATTGCTTAAATTCATTACGTAAAATCTATTTACAAAATAAAATCTAAATTAACAATAAATATTGCTTAAATTCATTACGTATACCTACCTCGTTTAATTCATATTCTTTTCTTCAATTTTACACAATATATTTATTTATATTTAGCATTGAAATGGTCGACAACCCATACGACATTCATAATTTGTCATTATTGACATTGACATCATGCCAAATTTTACACATGACAGCATTTTTATCTTCTAAATTTTTACATGTATTCTACGATCCATTGTTTAATTTTATGTTTAATAATTTTTTACTCGAAAACTATGCATCCTACAGAAATTCGTCCCATTAGAAGGGCCCTGACGCCAATCATTTCCTACAATTTGACACAAATTTCACGAAAATCGGTCGCACCGTTTAAGCTGTAGCCTTGGATAAAGTTGAGCGATCGTCGTGATTAAAGAAACTATATAACTATAGTGAATCTGATCGTTTAGTATTAGGATGTATAAAAAGATTATTTTAAATTTCAGTTATTTTGTGTATATGTACTCATACATTCTAAATATATGTATATATATATATATATATATATATATATATATATATATATATAATTTTACTAATAATTGATTTTTAATAACATTTTAATTACTTAACTTGTATATATAAATATGTCTGAAGTGTTTAACTTTCACTTTGCAATCTAAGTTTATGCTATTTACGTAAACCAGCAATATTTTCAAGCATGGCGGTGGCTGAAGTTTCCAAAAATTACGTCGTACAAGCAACTGAGAATTGGGATGAAGATTCTCCTACTTATAAGCCGTTAGAGAATATAAGAAACAAAAAAATTATTTTACATCCAAGTGGATACCGGCTCTCGAAAACTGCAAAGAGAACTTTCCGTATGGAGGAAAGAAGAAGATGGCAGTATTTAACCACCGTGACAAGCCCACAAAGCGACAAAATGGTAGAGGAATGTAAATAAAATTAATTATATATAATGTTGTATAAAATATATTTCTTTATTGTCATATTTATAAAATAAAATATTTATTAACAATTAGTGACTTTTATTGAAATAATAAAAAAACATGTACCTTACAAATTCATCATTTTCACGTTGATTATTATTGAACAAATTTATAAAATCATTATGTTTATAAAAATTTATTCGAAATAACAAACACATTAAACAGTAATAACCACAAACAGATGATGTGAAGTCTTGCAGAGTGTGTGTGTTGTAAGTCCACTTCTTTGTGTTTCTCTTGATGAAGTCTCTATGTTGTTGCACATACGGCGGTCGTCCATAACTATCGAAATAAGTACCATATCCCTCTCGATCAATAAAAATTGCTATCCAGTGGGTACCAGGTAAAGTATCAGGGTCTGTATTAACTATAATGGCACATGGAAAATTAACTTGCCGTGGTAAATTGTTAGCAGCATAAACACCAAAGTTGCATGTATTTTTGAAATATTTTCTAAATATTCTTTGTATAAATGTAGCATTCATTTTGTTTTAATGGTACAAATGCTTTCATCAAACTAAATTTCAGTTCAGAGTTATATGATTATATATGCGCACGGGAGTATTAAATAAGACAAAATTTTGACATTTAAATATACATTTATTAATATTATTATTTTAAAAATACAAATACATTTTATTAACTACCATAATCTACAATTACATTTCTATTCTTATCAATTTCAATAATGTTATCAAATTCAGCGTATATAACACAATTTACTGTCTCTGTTAAAGATGACTCAAAACCAACTTCGATTCTTAAAGAACCATGACGTGTCAAATTCCAATGTGTCATTGAATTTGCTGAAAGGTCTGGAGTTAGATCAAATGCTGCTAAACAGTAACCATCTGGATAACTGGCTCTGTCAATCTCGTTCCCGCTGTTTCCAAAATGTATGCCTGTTCCGGAAAATAATGTATTGTACATTTGAATGTATGACTTAGTATCACCAAATGAAGGTTGTAATGGCTTCGATGGTAGCTGCTGTCCGTTTACACATAGCGACAGGTAATTTATTTTAAAATTTTCAAAGTTAAAGGGATTAGTTTTGTAATCGCCGTTGAATGCCTTATTAGATACAAATCCAAGTATGCATCTCTTAGGAAGCTGGCCTAAGAAAATATTATCCATAGACTTTCCTTGAATCCCCGCTGGGATGGTAACAGCTTTCACTTCGGCTCTAGTAACGGGATACTTAGCAGTAGACAATTCCAAGGCTTTATTATGCGCCAAATAAATACTTGGATTTAATTTTACTCGACGAACAAGTAACGTAGCTTCGTTAATTTGTACTTTGAAGTTTGTGTCAGTTGCTAGCAAATTAAAACTATCCCTAGATCGAACTAGTCGGACTCTCATTTCAACGCCGTTAAGTAAAAATTTTTCTTGATTGAAAATATCCGCATGAAGATGTCCGATCATATCAACATTTTTGCTCTTCTCAGTTAATTTTTGTCGCTTATTATATCCTGGATTACCAGCTATATCTGTATAATCCATTTTCCCAGCTTGATCGCTATACCATAAAGTTGAAGTAAGGTGAGATTTTTTAGCATCTTTTCCGTAATTTAATAAAGTTTCAATATATGCTCTATAGGAATAAGTATTGTTAGGAGGAGACACAAGTTTTTGATTTAAATATATGTCCACTTGACTAAAAATTGAATGAAGCCAGTTATTAATAGGTGCTACATTAGAACCGTCATCCAAGGCAGAATTATCAGATTTAACAATTTTTGCGTTTATATAAATCATGGTTTGAGATAAATCAAGGTAGTCTTCTCCATGGCCAGGTATAACAAATTCAATGGGTCCGTCTTCAGTGATAGAGGATAAAGGTTTATAATTTACCCATTGTCCACTTTCAATACTAGTTTGTGTAGGAGGTATAGCAAATAAATCTAATTCTGTTTTTATACATTCACAAGACTGAGCATTTTAGTCAAATATGTCTGTCTGTCTAGAGCGTTTCTTGTTCTTAACAGTAGCACGTACAGTTTTAAAATGAGTAGGTTTCTTAATCATTCGCTTCTTTTTATAACCAGCCCCACTGATAATTTTTTCAATTTTATCTTCAGCTTTACGTTTTAAATTGACCCCTGCTTCAGCGAGACGTTTCTTGAATGATTCTTTTGGTGACTGTTTTGTTGTCAAATCACCCAAAAAATTAAAGCCTGTGTTAACTGCTTCTTTACCAAGTGCCCCTACACCTTTCTTTATTAACGGAAAAATACTTCTAAACAATCCACTAAAAAAACTTCCTAGACCATGGCCCCTTTGAAATTGATTTCCTTTATATACAGCCCCCACACCATTTCCGGCCTGTATATTGTAATATTCCTGATATGGACAAGTTTTCATGATGATCGTCGGAAATGTAGTTTAACACTCAACGTTCCAAATTGAAATGGCGTTAGAAAACCATCATTGGTCCTTATATCTATTTCTATATTTGAAAATTCTCTTCTCAACACAGGGACAAAATGAGGCTGCGCATATGATATCATTTCATTAGATCCAAAAACATATTTATCAGTTTTAACGTGTACAATTCTTAACAACTGACTAACTACATCACCAACTAGCTGAGGTTCAATTATGTTACAATAAATAAATAACTGTGGAGGAATACCTAATATTAAATTAGGCAAATTAATTGAAGTTTCTTGCTCAAATATATCAGTAAATGGTGGGTAACCAAGTTGCAATGCTAGCCGAGGAGATAGTTTCAGGGAATGGACCTCTGTCTTTTCAAATTGTGCTGACACTCGTTTTTCTATTTTATCATAAGTAAATGTTACATATTTCTTAACTGCTGTATCCTCATTCATTTGTTCTGTTGCCTTATCAAGACTTTTATTCATTTCATGTATTACTGCATAAATACTTTCGTAATTTTTTGTAGGTATTTTTGCATGTACAATATTTACTGGCCCATTTTCTTCTTGCTTTGTTTTTAACATGATTTTAACTTTATTTTCTCTTCCATTAACATTGTAGATCGAACAGGGATATATAATTTCTGACAGTGCAACCTCCCAAGAACCATTTAATTTTATATTCTGAGGCAGTTGTGTAGTATAACTTGTGGTTTTATTATTAGGAAAATATTGCATAGAACTATTACTAGGCAAAGTTATAAAAAATTCTTTTTCATTCATTATTTAATACACGAAGTGAATTTGCAGAAATCCAGGAATTAAACTTATCACTGTAACCTCTCCACTTGACAAGTAATTTCTTTCTGCTGCCTGTGCCTTTTGTTGCTAAGATTTTATCCACTTTATACATTGTATCAGATTCTATATAAACTCGCTGCAGCTCGGTTTTGTAGAAAGTGCCCTCTATGACTTCATTATTTAAATCTTTTAATTTACAAACAATAGGAATTCTGTTACTAATCGCAGTTATTTTAAATAATTCCTCACTCCAATTAGATTCGTATCCCTTTTCAAACATATTTTTATATTTGGATATACGTACAATATCACCAATTTTAAATTTTTGCTGATTATCTTTTATTTTTAGTTTATTTTTATTTTGAATTCTCCATATATCTAATATATTATTATCATTTACTTCACTAGGAGACATTTTTATTGATCGATGTTTTGTTTTATTATAAGCAGAAACCAAATCCTGTAATACATCGACATATCTATAAGTATTTTTATAAGTAAAATAACGATACATTTTTGTTTTCAAAGTTCTGTTAAATCTTTCAACAAAGCAAGCTTTTATGTCGGAATTATGCGTCACATAATATTTAACATCATTTTCCTTTAAAAATGAGCGTACTGATTTTGCAATGAATTCGGATCCTTTATCCGTCTGTAAGTAAATTGGCTTTCTCTCATTAAATATATTTTTAAATGCTTGAATAACTGAGTACGGTTTCTTATCTTTTAATGGAATACCCCAGGCATACCTGCTAAAGACATCAATGACTGTTAAAATGTATTTGTAATTATCATTATATCGGCTTAATTTGCGCATATCATTTAAGTCTGCTTGGAAGAGGTCATTTATATTTGAAACATTATATTTATTTCTTACAAAATGTTTTCGCGCTGGTTTATGTAATGTATATGCATCTTGCGAGCTAATCCATTTTCGTATATCTTTTGCTTTATATCTACCTTTCATAGAATTTATAAGATTATTTACACCCGAAAACCCTGCTGGATTTGTCGCATCAAAATAAATTTTAGATAAACTTTTATCCATTTTACAATGTAAATCGCTTCCACTCAATTTTTTTTAACTTTTCGATTCGTCTTTTATATGATCTCGTCTTCTTTTATTTTTCGCAGGAGTTTCATTGACTGATATAGATGTAAAAAGTTTTTTTCTTCGAGGATTATTAATTAACTCTAATGGAATATTTATTTCTTTTAGTGTATTCAAAAAATGTTCCCAACCTTCAGGATTACTACGTTTTCTACGTCTTACAATATCCCCAACTAAATCTGATATATTTGAATTTGGAATTTGTTTTTCATGAATTGAAACTAGACCTTTTTCATTCCATGTAACTGCCCCGTCTAATTTTAATTTTTCTAGTATCAATTGAGCTTTTTCTTGATGACATTTATTATATTTTTGGTATCGTCTTTCGTTTCTGCTGTTAGTTTTGGTTCTGAAATAATTTCCTGTTTGACTGGTCTTGTTTCGCCGTCTTTCTTCTCTAAAGCTAATTTTGAATCTGAAGTAAATTCATGTTCGATGGGTAATTTAATAGGTTCTCTATTTTGTTTCTGAAAGTATAAATATCTTTGTAATATTTCTTGGTACTTTATCCATTTTTCATGTTCTGATGATTTTAAACTTAGAATATTTTTCATGTCTTTATCCAACTGACTAGTTATAGTTTCTTTTTCATTATTATTATTACTATGTAAGCGATTTAAATTTTCTGGTGATATTAAGACCATTTTTCTAGCATGCTCCATTTTAATTTTTAAATAAGCTACTTAGAACACCGGTTAACAAAGGTGCTAATAAAAATGGTAGGAATGCTCCGCCAGACTGAATTAACACGCGTTTTTTAGCTTTCCAACTGTCACCACGTTTTGTAAGTTTCCTTAAAATGTTTTTATGTCTTACAAGTGAAGCTTGCTGTTTTCGACTGAGGGGAACTGTACCATGTAAAATATTATAAACACATTCACAAATGCATTTAACAGAGTTACAGTCAGCGTTTTTTAATAACGCTAGCCTGTCATTTGATTTCAATTTATGCAATGCTCGCAGAAATTCTGCATGGTTTATTACAGCGCTGCTCATTGTTATGAAATAATTGTAGGCATGTGTTTGTTGCTGTATTTATACTTGTTTTTAGGTAAATACACATATGTAAAGCCGTCATGTGACGTACGAAAACGCAGCCAATCAGGTGTGTTTTGTTTAAGATCGAAAATTAAATAACCGTGTGGTTCTGAAGTTGCATCGCTGTATGCTTCTTGTATAAATTTTACATTTTCTGGAAGTATTTGTCGTGACAGATGTAATATTTGCGCTTTGTCACGAGGATTTTTAAAATAAATTATATAATTTGCATTGAGGGATATGTCTCGCTGACCTTTACCTTGGTGAAATAAATTTTGAGTAAGGAAAAACACAGACAAATTTTTATGATGTGACCATTTTGTAAATATATCAACAACTCGTTGATCTGCTTCAGACATCAAATCATCAATTATTATTAAATGAGGATCATTGCCATCTATGTTTTCGATATCAGGTATACCTTCAACAAACTGTACTCCTTTTATTATACTAAATAAGTTCTGCCAGGCTCCATAATGCCAAGAAATTTTTCCAAAATTAGTATCACTCATGTCTATAATATTCGTTAGAAAATTTTTAACAAAGTAAGATTTTCCACTACCGGAGGGTCCAGCTATTATAGCCGAAAACGGGTGTTGAAATTTATAAGCCATGTTGTCAGTATGGGGTATGAAATAATACTAAAGTATTTGTAAATTTATTTAATATATTTATTACTATCAAAATACACATATAAGCAAAATTTATTATTTATACATTCAACATTACATATACTCCGAATAATTATACTTCTACAAATTCTAATAATGTTGCTTGTTTGCCAGGTCCATATTGTTTTACACCTGTATATTTTAAACTCCATGAGGTAACAGATTTTTTCAACTGAGATAATTCTTCATCGGATATATTATCAAAACGCGCTGGAAGGTATAGCATGAATTCTTCACACTCTGCTATAATCTTTCTTCCAAATGTTGTATTTACAGCCTTTATGTCAACTAGTTTATACAATTTATCTTCTACCAAGTCCGATATCTTCATGCGGGGTTTCGTATCTGCCAACTGCCCTCGCAGATTTAGTTTAGAAAAGTCCATATCTAAGAACAAATTTTACAAGTGAATACAATAAATAATTAAATGATTTAAATATAACCTTACCTAGCTTGTTCTTGTTACTGAATAGTGAATACTGATGTCTTCAGCAGACCTTTTTCGATACTAATAGAATTTACAATACAAAACTTGCATTTATATATTATGCATATGGCTGTTTTCTCTTTCATCCTTGAAATACTTTAAGTTTAAATAAATATTTCAACTATATTCCTACAGACAACTTTTTCATATCACAAAATTATAATTATATATTATACAAAATTTTCTTAACATTAGTATATCATTACCAAAATTTCTATATTACTCAAAGTATCATTAGTTTTGCAAATAGTTTTCAAACATCACGTCATTAAAGCAATTATCATTTCATTACCCCAAAATATTCATATTAGAATTTAAGTGACAGATAATGGGGCAGTTAATATTCCATCAGATACTGGACATTTTTAAAATCTATTCGAAAATAATTATCAGTCATTAGCAAATTCGTTTTACCCAAAAATAATTTCACAATACAATTTTAAGTGACGGATAATGGCAGTTAGAAACTCATTAGTGATTTTTAAACTTGGGGTTTCGAATGCACAAACTAAACTAACCAATATATGCACACATATTTTCCTATCTATTTTTAAACAAATATTTATTTATTTATCTCAAATTCCTATCAATAATTAATAACAAACTTTCTCCCAAGGCCGGCGCCGTCTTAATGAGTTTTTAATTACATGTTGACGCGCAACATGGGGTAACACTCACTACTTTACAGTTCTTGTGAAATGCCAATTTATGACCAGTTTCAACACAAATATTAGAAAATGTTTACAGATTTTACGACCGAATTGCTGTAACATAAATGAGTACATTAAGCTAAAAGTAAGTAGTTATACTTGAATTTGTAATGCAACATTGATAAAAATCTGATGTAGAAAATACAATTCCTCCCGCTATTCAATTTTTATTCATTTAAATACGTACGTACTTACATATGTCACAGATATTATTTTGCGTAAGATTATTTTTATTAAATTTATTATGTTTTGTCTCTAATTAGCTATTTAGGTACGTAACCGATGCTGTTGGATAAGAGCTACATTTAATGATACTGGTATTCACGTATTTTATTTCAGTTTATTTCTAGATTTCAGTGTGAGAACATCGATATAGTGATTCAGGTGAGAGAGTTAATCTAGCATGTGTATGAGTGTGGGTGTGTGTTAGCAGTACTGGGTACTGTAGTGGCCAGGCCCGTGTGGACCCGGGGGTCGCCAACGGTAGCAGAAGGGAGACCTGTAGTGGCCCACATCTGGGTCGCCAACGGTAGCAGCAGTTAGGGCTGTAGTGATCCCTGTGGATGTGTTCCCGGATCACCACCGAAGCGGCAGTGGTTCCGTAGTGGCCGCTCGTGTGAACCCGAGGGTCGCCAGCGGCAGCAGCAGGGAAAGGCTGTAGTGACCCGCTTCTGGTGTCGCCAACGGTAGCAGCAGTTAGGGCTGTAGTGATCCCTGTGGATGTGTTCCCGGATCACCACCGAAGCGGCAGAGGTTCCGTAGTGGCCGCCCGTGTGGACCCGGGGGTCGCCAGCGGCAGCAGCAGGGAAAGGCTGTAGTGACCCGCTTCTGGGTCGCCAACGGTAGCAGCAGTTAGGGCTGTAGTGATCCCTGTGGATGTGTTCCCGGATCACCACCGAAGCGGCAGAGGTTCCGTAGTGGCCGCCCGTGTGGACCCGGGGGTCGCCAGCGGCAGCAGCAGGGAAAGGCTGTAGTGGCCCGCTTCTGGGTCGCCAACGGTAGCAGCAGTTAGGGCTGTAGTGATCCCTGTGGATGTGTTCCCGGATCACCACCGAAGCGGCAGAGGTTCCGTAGTAACTGGCGGTACTGCCCGTAGTTGCCAACATGTGTGTACGGTGTGTGAATGCCTGAACCTTTTGTAAATGATTGCCTCCTCACTGAGTATTTCTCATGTGTTAATTCTTTTACAGAAATAGTCACGGCGTAAAGGAGGATTCCGCGTGACCGGGTTCGGCCAGGCGACGGTCATCTAGATTTGTTATTATTTTTGTATTAATACTGTATACACCGGTTTGGGTGATACATGTGTTTTAATATTCTAATTTTCAGCGCTAACATTTAATCGTCATTTATAACACATATTTATAGTATATTACGTAACGCAACCGGTTCGATCAGGTTTACGGTTTAGTGTTCCGTAAGTCTTGAAATTATATACCGGTTTCTATTCGGAACGCGGTTCCTGAAAAAGGTTGGTGAAAAGTCGGACAACGGCAAACACGAAATAATCCTGTAGTACAACCACGCCAAATGGACATTGACATATTCTCCTCTCTTCTTTTACCCACCAGCTTAATTTGAAATTTTTTGACATTGACAAAAAATAATCTACATTGACTTGACATGCTGTCAAGGGCTTGAAAGTTGTCGTTTGAGTAGCAATCATTGTAAATCTTTTTAAAATTAAGTTAAATAATGTTTACGTCGACAAATTTTGCTACATTATTAAATAATTGACACAAAGTAAGATTTTTTTTCTTTTTTAAATTTAAAAATAAGATTCCTAACCTCATAGTTGTGTTTATAAGTTACGTCTCAAAATTAAATATTATCACAGACGTAACATACCATAGTAAGTTAGGTCTGTGATAATATTGATCAGAGTATTTATGTATTGACAGTAAAAAGTATAAATTATTAGATGGACCAAAAACGAATGGACGGGACACTTGCGGCAGTGGACAGCAAATAATAATAATAAAATATTTCCCATACCGATGGCTCCAGGAAAATGATTTTTTAGCGTATGAAAATGTACTGGTTTATTAAGTGCCTGTGTATAATGAAACCAGTATTGTGACAGATCAATTTATAAAGGATATAGACCAATATCAAGATCTTTACAATTAATATGTACTAGATCAGATCATATGTCAATTTCTGCGATCGGATCTTTTTTTTTCAGATCAGATCACAAATTTGGGATCTATTTTTCTTAGACCATAAAAAAGATCAGTAACGATTTTCAAGTGCTTTTTATTTCTCATTAATTAAATAGGTGTCTGTCAAACAAATCCGCAATCGGAGTAGGCTATGAACAAAGAAATATATGTCTTAATTTAAAAGTGTTAAATTAAATGTCAATTTGACTTTTGAATTGAATAATGATCAGACATACACGTCCCCGTTCATAGTCCACCCAGAGTTAGGATTTTTTCTGAACACACTGTACCTAGCCTTATATATAAGGTATACCTTACTCATGAAAAAAATAGATACATACTTAGTTTTATTAATACTAAATGAATAAAGTAGAAACAGAAACAAAAATAATAATTTACTTCTTCTCCAATTTTATTCAAGTTTCCCTTTAAAAATATGAAAGATTGATATTTACTGTCACTTAAATTGCATCTTCTAGGAACTAATATTTGACTGCCAATACTGATTTTCACTAAGTTCCAATGGTTTTTTAAGATCATATATTATAATTTTTAGATATAGATCCAGTTCAAGATCTTAATACATAAAATGATCTAGATCAGATCAAAAACCATACTAAATGAACTAGATCAGTGATTTAGATCAAATGATCTAGATCAGTCACAACACTGAATGAAACTAACATCTCTGATGCAATTTGAAATTCACTGTTGACTCATTGATTTATTAAAACTTTTACCAATAAATTTTTCATTATTTTCTGCTGCGTAAAATGAAAGAGCAGTGAAAATTTTCATTTCGTGTGGTATCTATTTTGGATTATTGTTAAAGGCAATGTGGGGAATTAGTTCATTGATAAAATATAACACTAAGTTTTTTGTAAGACTGTAAGACGAAATAAATATACAAAAAGCATCAAGAACGAACGGGTTGCTGTTTCGCATTTTACCTAGGTACAGTAAGTAGTAACTTTCAAATTTATAGATTCTTTGACAGTTAAATAACTGTCACTTCACTTCTGCGCATGCGCGAAGCCACATATACACACCGATGTTTTTAGAATGATATGTATACTTAAAATATTTTCCGATGATACCCGAACGGTATGTCGATTTTACTATAACGATAGTATCAAATTTTTATTGCCTTGACATGAAGCTACCGCTATCACTTGTCTTGTTTCTCTGGTATTTTTATCCCCACTACCGCTACTTTCAAACATCATGATAACAAAATCAAACGATATACGTCAATGTCGAATTTCTAAATCGTATTAGTGGTATTACTAATTATTATTATAGATGTAAGTATATGTTGTTATTATAATTGGAATTAAATGTAGTAAAATGTTCAATTTCGTTGTCATATTCAAAGTTATCATTCATTTGGCTAATTTTAATTTTTGTTAGGTTGTGTTAATTTTAAATGTCATATAATACAATGTCAATCTGTCTCGAAATAGGTGAAAATTTTTAGGGACCATGGTGTACCAGGCATCAAGGTACTGGTTTTTTGGTTGACTTACGGAACATAGCATTACTCATGCTGGAAACTAGATTTAATTATTTTCCATATAACTATTATTGAATTTACTATTTTCTTTTTAAAACGTTACCACTATTAATTTGAAATGGTTAGTATATTGAGTGACTGTTACATACATTGAGATCTGAACTGTGTACCCAAGGAGTTTTGTTCAAAGCGGGATATAAATTATATATTATTTTATACATTTATCCATAAAATATATAGACAAATTATTAATGCAAGCCTGCAGAAAATTTAATAATCTTTAATTTTTGTAATAATATAAATTGCGAAAAAATAACACTTAAAGGTATTTTTCTTCAAGCGTATTATAATATTCATATTATGCTACTGTACGCACACTATAGAAGTTGTTCATTGTCTTACTAGTACAAAAATGTTGTTATTGTTGTACTAGTAAAAAAATGTTAGTGTCTTAGTTCACCGCTGGCGGCGGCAGTTGTCACAGCAACACACATTATATTGAAAATTGTTATTTGACGGTTGTATCGTTTTTGTTTTGTAGTGTACACAGCCAGCTTTGGCTGAAATTGCAAATACTACAAATAAAAAATTCCAAAAATAATGTCAAAAAATTCTTTGAAACACTTGAAGAAAAAATAGTATATGTCATTCGGAGTAGAACGCCCTTTTTGTGTTTTACCCAGCTTGCCTAGCCTCGGCTAGCGCCTCGGCTGCAATAGCTGGGTTCAACACAAAAAGACCGCTTTCTACTCCTAATAACATAATGTACTATTTTTGAAGAAAAACTATTTTAAGCTTCAAATAAAGTGCCATTACTGGTTATCTGATTTACAGCAAAATGTAATGGCTTGTTTCCATATTAGAATAAGGTACGAGTAGAAATACAAGGTTTCAAAATTTTCTGAATGATAGTATTTGAGTTACAGCGGAAGACCCATACCCACACATACACAAAAATCATCGTGAAAATGTTAAAATTGGATTCTATGGACCTTAAAACATGGTATTTTTTTTGGATTTTGATTTACCAATTAAGATTTAAAATTTACGATTTACCTTGTTCGTTATAGTGAATTTAAAGATATGAAATGTGAACACATCAATACAATCAACTTCTTATATTAGGTCACATGGTTTGACACAAATGTGATGACTGCCATATAACCTCTTAAAGAATAAAACTCTATAGATGATATTAATAATATATCAATATTTTCGGAATCCATTTCAACAAATTTCACAAATCAAAATTAGAATGTAAGATTACGAGCAGTTCAACTGTCACTAGAGACTTTCATTTTCCCCGCCAAAATTATTGTTTGAAATACTTTGAAAAGATTGGACGCATTCATAAAATTACATTTAAAATATAAAATATGGTGACATTTTCAATTTTAAATCATAATTTTTTTAAACTCACCATGAACCAGTAAATGCAGATGTGTACAATTTATATTTATAAATGTAAATTCGTAAATATAAACGTGCACATTAATCAGCCATATGTCAACAATCATGGCTTTAAAATTAATATTAATCCAATTCTGCGATTATGCTTACATATGATAATGACAATGACTATGATGGTGTTGCATAAATAGTTCTATTATAAAAACATTTTTTGTTACACGTGCACTCGAAAGTAACCTATTTCCATTACTATACTTCGTTTCATGTAAAAAAAATAGCGTTGGTTTAGATAGGGGCATAAATTCTGCCCTTGGATTGGTCATAATGCAAATCTAGTTCACAAAAACGAAAAAATTATCACCTGTCAATTGTCAATTATCAAAAAAAAAATCTACAAAATGAAATGATGTTTAACTATGTTTTGTTGTAATTTTTATTATTCAGGTCTTGTACATTTTTACAATGAAAAATATTTTTAATTGAAAAAGTTTGGTTTCACAAATTTTAATTATTTATTTAATGCATGTTAAAACCGATTGGATCTCAAGCGCCATCTTCTATTTTCTTACGCGAAATGAAACAACCTCATTATTGACCAGGTCAATTATTATTCATTAATGATCTGCTAAGAGGGCAATAATCATTTTTTGTCTCACTTATTGTAATACCTATAATGACTTTCAATCCCGCAAATAAACTCGTAATGCGATACTTTCGGTGCACGTGTTACAAGAAGTATTGTATATGTAGCACGAACATGAAAAGACGTCATTTAATTTGAAACATCCTATATATATATATATATATATATATATATATATATATATATATATATATATATATATATATATATATATATATATACCGGGTGGAACATCATACCTGTGTACATAGGCGATTCATATGGGAAAAATAGTTTTTTCGTGCGCATTGCTCCCCAAATTATTTTAGACAAAAATGCTTCAAATAAATGTTGTAGAGCATAAAATTCTGCATCTAAATCAATAAACAGAATTACTTTTACATGCTTTGTAACGACAGAAATTAAATAAGAAAATATTGAAAATTACGTTGAAAATATCAAATAGCCATGGAATTGAAACAAAAATAGAAACAAATAAATGTCTGACGTTTGACAGATAAATAACTAATTTGACGGTAAAATATCAAAATGAATTTAGTTTATTCTAACGAAGAAAGGGTTTTTATAATAAAAACTTTTTATAGTGGAAATTGTTTACGTATAGTTAGAGATTAATTCGCCGTGAAATTTCCAAATAGGCCAATTCCAAGCGCTACAACAATTCGCGCGTATGTTCAAAAATTTGAATCCACGACAAGTGTTGCGGCGGAAAATAGTACAGGTAAATTTAAATTTGAATATTTTTTAAGAGATTTACAAACAAATCATATCTTTATTTATAGGAAATAAAAATAATCGCATTAATTTAGTCTTCCACTGTATATTCTTTTTTATTAGGTGAATTAAGAAAGAGTAACTGAGCCAAACCTGGTGTTATTTTATATTGATTATTATTTATAATGACGTCATCATCACTTGTCATAAGCAAGTGTGAGTCACCAATTTTAAAGTCATTACCAACGCGTCTTACACCATACTGTTTATCTATAATCTTGTTTTGACCAATGCGAAATAGTAATTGTTTAATATACTTTCGTGTTATCGGTCCAATATGTGTATTAAGATGCTGTTCAATTATACCTCTTCCACTTTCTGTTTTAAGTAAAGTATCAAAATGTATTTGATCTGCGATTAATCCTTTAGTATCTTGTATGATATTTTCATTTGTCATTTTGCCGGTTTCTTTCTTCGGTATATCTATTACAGGAGGAACAGACAGTTTTTGAAGTACATCTGTGAGTGGCTCCACAATGGGTTTATATTGTTTAGAATAAAAATCATTTCTACTATTTTCCCGGTTTATAATACTTTTATATTTACGTCGTATATTATCAGCTGTTTTATCAATATCAATTATAACATTATTATTGACTTTCGCTTTCTTTTTCGATTTATATTTATTGGTCATTATCTTTGAATTTAATATTGACATACTTGTACAACAGTTCAGTGTGTTCTAGTTGAAAATTTTACACAACGACCTTTATGTACGAATCAAAACCTAAATTATATCGACCGTTATTTAATTCTTTATCTTTATCAATTACTAAGAAATCATATTTGTTCCTATTCCAACATAATGAACATATATCTTTAAATTGAGAAAAATTCATATCTGTATTAACATGATCCGTATAAATATGATGTAAATTCATATCATCTTGTTTAAACAGTACAAGTAAGTTTGCATTGTCTCGAATTAAATGTTTTGGAATGTGGGTGTATGTCTGACTTAAATAAAAACAATCAACTAAACTGTGACGTCCCATACTAAAATATTCACGCATAGTATTTTGCTTATCACAGATGACGTCATCGAATATAAAAAGAGAATTCACTTTCGCGTTATGGGGTTCTGTAATATTTTCAGTACTCTGGTACGGAAAATAACCAGAGCTGGGCAAAGTACCGGAAAGTAGTACTTGAAGTACAAGTACCAAGTATCTTGATGTTTTTAAAAGTACTTGAAGTACAAGTACTTTTTTAGTTTCTAAAGTACTTGAAAGTACCAAGTACTTAAAAAAGTACTTGTAAATTTGGGTGCAAGTACTTTTTCAGATAATTGATATTTTTCTGATTATATGGACCTTAAAACGTGATTGTTGACAAAAATTTCAATATGTGATATTTATTTGGTTATTTAAAACAAGAGATCTTCGCTGGGACTGCCGTATCACCTAGCGATTTCATGACGTAAAATTGACGTCATATGATCGCCATGCGATGCGAGAAGCTGTACCGAGATGTTAGAATGACGTCATTTTTACGTTATGCGATCGCCAGGCGATACGCAAAGTCCTAGCACTGTAGTTAGGTAATACAAACATTTATGTATATGTAATATGCGCAGATTAGAATTAATTTATTTATGCCAAAAAATTTGCAAATATATCTTTATTTTCATATTATCGCTGAAAATATATTTATTAATGAAATTCACATAACACCACACCTCTGCAAAAGAAACACTGACTATGTTTACACGTATAGCAAAAAAGTACTTTGACTTGACTTTGACTTTCAAAAGGCGCCTTTTGCCGTTGTGTAAACATTCTCGCCTATTACTTTTCTTCCTAAAGTCAAGTCCAAAATAAAATAGACTTGACTCATATAAGTGACTTTTAAAAAGTCGTGTGAACCAACGATCGAAACATACTTTACTAACAGTGACATCTAGTTTTCATCCACAAATTCCGAGATATTTAATTACACAATTTTGTGTTTTACATCTGAATTTAAAATATTCTCGAATTTTAAAATATTTTATTTGATTATTTTTTAATCTACTTCGCATCCAATATTGTTGCTGCATAGTTATATTATTTAAAAATATCGCGCTTGAATTTAGCAACTGTAGTTTACTATCCATTTTTTCTATAAATAATTTATTCTTTTTATGATTATGATAATAGTTAAATAGGTAACTTACATCAAACGTATTATAACCAAACTTTACTTTGCTGTCAAAGTCAAAGTTGAGTGAAGGACAAGTAACAAACGTAAAGTGAAGTATATTTGACCTTATGTGTAAACGCACCATTAAATTGACTTTTCATAAGTCGCCTTTTAAAAGTCAAGTCAAAGTAAATTTTTCTCATTCGTGTAAACGTAGTCACTGACAGACAAACAAAGTAATTCAAGTACATTTAAAGTAATTCAAATAAAATAAAAATAAAATAAATATATCATCACGGCTTATTACCCATTGCTGGGTGTGCTTTGTAAGCAGATATCGGTAAAGATGATATATTTGCACCGTGCGGGCGCTTACCAGGCGTCACCTCTCGAGCACTCATTGCTGGCGTGGAGAGTGCACCACAGGGGTCAATTTTGTGCCATTTAAAATTGGAAATAATTGGCGTCGGTCGGGATCGAACCCGATTCCCCAGATTCTCGACCTGACACTCAGGCACTCGACCACGAGACCCCGTAAAGTAATTCAAGTACATTTAAATACTTCAAGTACATTTAAAATACTTCAAGTACATTTAAAGTACTTCAAGTACATTTAAAATACTTCAAGTACATTTATAGTACTTCAAGTACATTTAAAGTACTTCAAGTATTTTTCCAAGTACTAAGTACCAAGTACATGTGAATAGATTTACTTTGTCAAGTACAAAGTACTATAAACAGAAAGTACTTCAAGTACAGTACTTGAAGTACTCAAAGTACTTGCAAGCCTAATAAAGTACTTTTCTTGCAAGTATTGCCCAGCTCTGAAAATAACCTATGTCTGGAATGCGTTCTAATATTTTTTGAAGTAATTGATATTTTGGTTGGTTCGGAGTTTTTGTGTACAAGTAAATATTTTTAAATTTTAAACCATTCGGATCCGTAATTAAGCTTATCATTAAATTCGTTATTCCACAATTTGAAGGGCCACTTATTATACATCTTATTGTATTTGGTAACAAATAACCATGTCTAAGTGATTGTGTTTTATTATTTTCAGAAATATTATCAAAATTTTGAATCTTTATTGATAGGGGTTGTTTAATCAACTTCATGATGAACACTGATAGATTTTTATTACACTTTTTGTATTTATATATATAATATGATGCGTAGGTAATGTTACCTCTTTTCCGTTCCATGAAAATGTCATAGAATTATATATAAATATCATATTGTGTTTAAGAATTCTGTCAGTTAGTAACAAGCCAAGAATATGTCCAGATCTCGCTATTTATATGCAGGTAACGGTTTGATCAATTCATTAATCAATCGTCTTCCGATCGAATTACATATACCTGGATATCAGTATTGTGGTCCCGGTACCAAACTTCAGCAAAGTTTACAACGAGGTGATCCAGGTATAAATGAATTAGATAAAGCCTGTAAAGAACACGACATAGGATATTCTCAGAATAAAGATAATTTGACTGCTCGTCACGACGCCGATAAAGTACTAGAAAATAAAGCCTGGTCAAGAGTATTAGCTACCGATTCTTCATTATCGGAAAAAGCTGCGGCGTGGGGTATATCCAACACCATGAAAGTTAAACGAAAATTAGAAATGGGAATGAAAATGGGTGTAATAAATAAAATTAAAAAACGAACATGTAAAAAACCAACTTTAAATACAGTGAAGAAGGTTGCAAAGTTAGCCATTAAATCCAAAGGAAAGTCACTCAAACATATGGATGATTTAACGGCACAAGGAATTATAAAAACTGCACTGAAAGCAGCTAAACGTGAAGTTAATAATCACAAACCATCTGTACCTACTATAAGTAAAGACAGAGTAATCCCATCACCCAAAACTGGTGGCATTCTTCCGTTAATACCAATTTTTGCTGGATTATCTGCACTGGGTGCTCTTACCGGTGGGGCAACGGGAGTTGCAAAAACAATAATCTCTGCTAAGAATGCTAAAAAGGAGCTGGAGGAAAATAAACGTCATAACCGTACTATGGAAGCTATAGCCATAGGAAAAGGCCTACAAGTAGCTCCTACCTCTAATGGTTACGGTTTATATCTGACCCCGTATCCAAAAAACCATTAAAGTTGCCGAGAGTGCCGCTAACTAATATAGATTTAGAAAACTATGCTAGTAGGGGAGTTAGGCGGTTCCGAGCTCAGATAACGATCTAAGATTGACGTCACAGATAAGAGATTTTAAAGATAAGGATTGATGACGTCATAGATAATGAAGTGACGTCACAGATAAGGATGACGTCACAGATAAGGATTGATGACGTCATAGATAACGAAGTGACGTCACAGATAAGAGATTTAAAAGATAAGGATTGCATGACGTCATAGACAAAATGGCGTCTAAGATTGACGTCACAGATAAGAGATTTAAAAGATAAGGATTGCATGACGTCATAGACAAAATGGCGTCTAAGATTGACGTCACAGATAAGAGATTTAAAAGATAAGGATTGCATGACGTCATAGACAAAATGGCGTCTAAGATTGACGTCACAGATAAGAGATTTAAAAGATAAGGATTGCATGACGTCATAGACAAAATGGCGTCTAAGATTGACGTCACAGATAAGAGATTTAAAAGATAAGGATTGCATGACGTCATAGACAAAATGGCGTCTAAGATTGACGTCACAGATAAGAGATTTAGTAAGCAAGCAAGCAAGCAAGCAAGCAAGCAAGCATATTAAGAGTTGATGAAGACGTCTTGAAACATCTTGAGGGTTTGATAAGAAACATTTTAAGATTCGATAAGAACGTGTTGAAACACTGTGACGTCCTTATATGGCAAGTAAGGTGTCTTTTCCCACTAAATTAAACACGTAGAATACAATGGCGGCATTATTTTTACGATTTATTTAATATTTATAAATATTAATTTTATATTATTACAAAAAAGATAACACATCCTGGTAGAGATAAAAGTTTTTCTTACAAAGTAATTTAATGATGTTATATGATGCAGGTATATGGCAAGTAAGGTGTCTTTTCCCACTAAATTAAACACATAGAATACAATGGCGATACTATTTTTATGATTTATTTAATACTTATAAATATTAATTTTATAATATTATAAAAAAGATAACACATCCTGTTGTGAAGTGCATACGAACTTATTATCATAAAGCTATTTCCGCATTTGTTTTGATTAAATTTTTTCACTGCTAATAAAAACCCCATAGGCGTAGACATTTAGTTTCATATTAGAATTAAAATATGTGTGATAGAGAACGCATAGCTGCCCGGTAATCGCTCCAGGACGTATCCGACCACAAAATCCATTCATTGTCTACGGCTATTTTATGTGAACTTTTTATATTGTTAGAATAATGTAATGCTGGCAGCATAACTTAATATTTTTACTTATTTATTAATATTTTGGGGTAAAGGAGTTAATTTTTATGTAGTTATTTTTACAAATAAATAATACTTACTGTTTTTTTAATAATAAATAATAGACGCGTTGCCGCTTAGTAACGTGGCCAAGTATAAAACCCACATAACTTCTACGGCTATGTGTATGTGAATTGCATTTATTGTTATAATAATGTAGTGTTGGTTGCATAATTTAATATTTTTACTTATTTGTTATTATTTTCTATGTTGTTATATAATGCAGATATGTGTTAATGTTAATATTTATAAATATTAATTTTATATTATTGCAAAAAATAACACATTTTGTTAGAGATAAATTTTTTGTTATATAATAATTACAATTATAATAAAGTAAATAAGTATTACATTATTTTTATGTGTAATTTGTGTGTTTTTAGGTAAATAATTAATAAAATAAAATTATTATATATAATGTATAATGTATTATTATATTATAATTTACATTTGTTATATAATAATTACAATTATAATAAAGTACATAAATATTACATTATTTTTTTAATAGTTACAATTAGAACATGTTATAGGAGAATACCAATAATATAATTGATCTAATTACTAACAATATTTGTTAATGGATTATAATGAATTATTTTATCGTGTATAATTAAACAGTATGCAGTCGTATTTTCAGATACATTTTCATTTGTCTCAAATTCCAATCTTATATCAACATTACCCGATTTCAATGTCTCACTTTGATGCGAACAATCTATGACTACCAGGGGTGCTGTATTAATAAATTCGTAAGGTGTCAATGAAGGCTCACATGGTCATTCATAGCAAGATAATTGAAATTGAGTGTACATTTCATATAACACAGCCCAATGATTATTCTCAATATTTAAATTATCATATGGATACATATCAGAATTGAAATACAGATTAATATTACTTAAATAACATTGATCAAATTTACTCATATTCTTATTAATTTTATTCTTGCGATTTGTCTGAAATCCCACGATGATAAAACGCGGTGTTTCCAACTGTGATGTAGTTTTGACAGCCCAAGAGTGACGTTGTGTTTTTTGCAGGAGCGGATATTTATAAAGTTCCCAACTATGAAACACCATCTTCCTAGCTCGTGCTAAGTCGTCTAAGTTAATAAAGCTTTTTGGCCACATATTTTTCTTTAAAAGTGAATAGTCGGTTGCACTCACTTTTATGTACATTAAATCTAAAAAATATGTGCTTACATTATAAAATGCTAAAAAATAAATAAATTATATATAAATTTGTACCTGTTATTTTATTTTTATTGCATAACTGACATTGTTCAATATTTGGAGCTGATCATCAATATGACTTTTATCAGTTGGTAAATTCCAATGTTCCACACGTGATAATTTTTTATAATATTAAAATTATTTTTATATATTAGAGGAAGTTTAGAGAAGGAATATTATTGTCAGAACTATTTTATATTTTTATTTCATAATTATTTTGAAATAATAAATATAGATAAAGATTTTTTAACTACATATATTTTTTAATGTTATTTATTATATTAAAAATTAAATACCAAATACTTTTACATTTCCCGACTTGGTTAACATTTAGGGTGATTTATGCTCTTTGACGTTTAGAAATTAAATACCTCTGTAGAATATTATACAAGAGTTATATTTATTAGTGTTATACTTTTGTTTAATTGGTGAAAAAATAAGTCGCTCCGCTTTTTAATTCTCATTCAACATTACTTTTACTTATCCAGCTATTATGTTTATTATCAAACCCAAGCCATTTAATAAATACCATATCGCCCTTCCTTTTTAAAATTTTTTCAACAAGATATATATTAGGATACTTTACTTTTTGTACTTCATATTCATAAAATCCTCCTTTTATAATTTGCCCCGACTGATCTTTAAGAATATATGTAATAGGATTTGTTAATTGAAGCGAATGTATAGTAAAAATTTCATTAGACCAATTAGGAGTATAACCTTTCACAAAAGCCCCTCTATATTTGCTTACACGTACAAAATCACCCACTTTTAGTTTTGCTTTTCCAACAATTTTAATATTACTGTACACACTATCAAGAAGTAATTTTTCATTCTGTTTACTGACATTAATAGGTTTCATTTTAATAGTTCTGTGTTTTGTATTATTATACTTTTCCGTAAGTTTAGGTAATAAACTTAACCACTTATATGTTCCTTGTAAGCTAAACTCTTTCCACATCATCGATTTTAAGGTACGATTAACTCGCTCAACAACAGATGCTTTTTTTGTACTATAGCTTGAATAATGATTAATATTATATTTATTTATTAAATTTTGAAAATTTTTATTATAAAATTCTTTTCCTAGGTCAGTTTGTAAATTTTGAGGAATTCGATTATTACTAAGCAAAATACTTTTCATAGCTGCTGAAATTTCAGAACCGGTTTTGTTTTTTACCGGCTTACTCCACAAAAATTTGGAAAATACATCAATTACAACTAAAATGTAACGGTAGCCTTTATTTATTCTAGCATAAGGAATCATTTCAACCAAATCAGCCTGGAATAAGTCATCTATTCCTTTTGTAATTACACGCCTTCTTTGAAAGTGCACTCGTGCTGGTTTATGTATTTCTTCAACAATTTCACGTTTAATTTTCGACATAGTTAACAGGTGTTTCCAGTACAATTTCAATATATAGTTCACTAGTTTTTAAGCTCATAGGACTGGGATATATTATTAATTTATTCCCCTTTACAACATGTTTACCAACTATTATTGAGCTACGGGTTTCGTTATTAATTCGGTAGTTTAGACGCTCTTTTGGATTATTTATATTAATTTGAATAATTTTACCTGTACAAGGTAAAGTGTAAAAAGTTAAATTAGAACTGTTTATTATATTATAAGTATCACCTTCTAGTTTTAATTTTAAATTTATAACAATGGTGGATTTTAAATTATTTTTCACTTTAGACAATTCTATTTGGAAATTATTTTTTAGTATATTTATTTTGTTTATATAATATAATTCTAAACTTTTAATTTGTCTTGAAATAAGAGGTATTATTTTATTAGTATATATTTTAGTTTTATGATGCTCTATATGACGTCCAAACTTATCAAGAGTCATTATTGAACTGTTGCTATTTTATAACTCCAGCTTCTTTTAACTCCTCAATTATGGATATAATTTCATTATTGTGTCCTGTATGACCGGCATCACGTGATGCAATTAAAAGCCGAAATCGATCAACCAATTCATTTACATTATCCCAGTATACATACTCCACTCGTTTTTTAGTTAATTTTTTTAAAATAAGTTTCACCTAACGCGGAACTTGGGTTTTTAGATTTTGAAGTTATATTTTTTAAGGCTAAACTTGCACCTGAGTATGAAATTGGTCTTTTAGGAATTGAAATTATTTTTTTAGAAGCTGGAGTAACTTTCCTCTGACTCTCTAAGTTTGGAGCAATAATGGAAGTATACTTCTGAGATCTGCTCCCTGAAAGTTGCTCGCTATCACTATAATGTCGACGGGCAGCATTCGTTCTTTTCACAATATCAACATAATTTTTACTATCGGTTTCAGTATACCCCAATGGTGTTTTTTTTAAATAAGAGCTCATATAAACCAGGTGTTCCGATATATTTTATATTTTTTATAACTAAATCCTTACCCACAATTTTTAACTCAGAATCACCTATAAAAAATTTATCAGTATCCACATCATGACGCACGCCATATTTGAAATCAAATGAATTTTTGTCATCTGTTACCATCTCTTCAACATATTGCCGTGGTAATGGATCATACTGGTCTAAATACTCCCTGAATGAGGGTTCCTGAGTTAAATTAAAAATATCCTCTCTAGTTATTGATGGATGATCTTCAATTATGGGTGATTGATTTTCAATAAATACATCATTATCACCCCCATCCTCGTCTATTGATTGTGCCACTACATTTGTTTTTAAAAATTTGGGGCCTAATAAAGTTTCATTTTTTTCAGATATTTCCTCGTCTTTTACTTCTTCTTTCGGTTCACTTTTAAGTTCTTCTTTTATATTGGTCATTGGTAAATTAACTGCAATATCTTTTAAAGATTTAATTATTGGTTTATATTGTGATTCTAATTCAATTTTTCTATGTAATGCACCAAGCCTAAGGTTTTTAAGCTTTTGCTTAATAATATTCCGAGTACTAATTATATCTTTTGTTAATTCTTCATTCATTTTTTACTAAAATTAATAAACTAGCTTTAAACAGCTATTTGGAATAATATTTAAAACAAGTGGTGAAACAAAACCAAGATCAAACACCAGGTCCAGAATAAATGATTAAGTTAACTTGTTGAAACAGGTAAAACAATTGGTGGAACAGGTTTAAGGTCACACACCAGGTTCAAAATAAGTTTGAATTGACAGGGCTGTTACTTGTTGAAACAGGAAAAAACAGACCCAGTAGCAAATAACTAGCTGATAACCAGATAAAAAACAGATGTGATAGCTAGATAAACAACTCAAAAAACAGATATGATTAAATTTAATCTGTTGCTGTTTTATTGAACCTGTTCAGATGTTTACCGTACGACAGCTAACCAGCAGCTGAAGCCTTTTAGCTCATGGCACTGTTATTTATTATAATATACTGATCAAAGCCTTTACGATAACGCCCATTACTTAAGTCACTTTCTTTGTCAATAACCATAAATTCGTACTTATTAGACCAGCAAAAAAAACAAAGATCCTTAAACTTTTCATATGACATATCTGTATTTACGTGATCAGCATATACATGTTTTAAATTAATATCATCTTGTTTAAATAATATTAATAGATTAACATTATCCCGTATAAGATGTTTGGGAATTCTGGTATAAGTCTGACATAAATAAAAACAATCTATAGCCTTATGGCGACCCATGCAAAAGTATTCTCTAATTACATCTTGTTTATCGCACGCTACATCATCAAATATAAACACAGAATTGCATTGCGCATTGCACGGCTTTTCAATATCTACATTTTCATTATATGCAAAATAACTTATTCCTTCAATTGGTTCTAGTAACATGTTTAAATACTTATATTTAGGTTGGAATAATGATTTTGAGTATATGTATACATTCGAAAAACATAGACCATTTTCGTGCTCTATAAGTGCAATCATAACATTTGTTTTACCGCATCCGGATGGACCTGCTATAATATATCTTACTATATCCGGAAACAATGTACTATGGCGTGGTTGACTACTAGCACTATCGAAATCATAATTCTTAACCTTTAAGTCATGGATTTGCTTTACAGTTTGCATTTTGATATAAATTAAATCACGAACATTACTCAAGCACAGTTCGTCAATGACTACATTAGAAGTTAGACGTGCGCTCCTTAAATAAACATGCTAAAAGTGCAAAAGAAAAAATATGACAGAAGTTTGCCATTCCGCAACGTAGTCAACAGCGCACAGAAAGCAATAAAGACAAATAGTACTGGTTCTGATTTAAATAAATCTGCAAAAATAGCTTTACGAACGGTTAAGAAAGTAAAACGAAAAATTAAACATCCAAGAGTGGTATCTGTACCGAAAACCGGAGGATTTCTTCCATTAATTCCATTTTTCGCTGGCTTGAGCGCTTTAGGCGCACTTGGGGGTGGTGCTGCAGGTATTGCCAAGGCTGTTAACGATAAAAAAGCTGCTACCGAGCAATTAAAAGAAGCTAAACGTCATAATAAAATGATTGAGGCCATTGCAATGGGTAAAGGTCTATACTTAAAACCATATCGAAAAGGACGTGGACTGCATTTAAAAAACTGCCAATAGAATTGCCATCAAGAGCATTAAGTAATATTGATCTTCGAAAATATGCTAAAGTACTGAAAATTCCATTTTTTAGAGGGGTATTCATGAGAAATAATTTACCCGCTAAAGTAAATCGTAACGAATGCGCCATTGTTAATTTGGATAATAATGATGGGCCTGGGTCGCATTGAGTTGCTTATAAAAAACGTAATAATTTAGTTATATATTTTGATAGTTATGGAAACCTAGCACCACCAAAAGAATTAGTTGATTATTTTGGAAGCAGGTGTTCAATAGACTACAATTACAATAAATATCAGCCTAATAATAGTGTAAAATGTGGCCACTGGTGCTTAGCATTTTTATATAAATAACCATTATTACTCCTTAGTATTGGTTGAACCATCATGTCATACACATTTACGCTTTCCGGTACTAATTCAGTTATAACTGAAAATTTTCATCCGCCGATTATACTCGATGAGGATTCGAAATATGTACTCGGGTTAATAAATTTTGGAGTATATAACTCAATGCAGAATATTACTAATGAAAATAATAAATTTTATATTGGAAATTATATAATTACTATTCCAGAAGGTTCTTACGAAATAGATGATATAAATAAATTTTTACAAGAAAACTTAGAATCAGGTACTGAATTAAATATTGTAGCAAATAATAATACACTTAAGTGTCAAGTTACAAGCAATAAGGAAATAAATTTTACACCAAACGATTCAATCGGTGATATTCTCGGGTTTAAACCTCGTCGATTGGATGCTAATAAATTATATGAATCAGATAATCCTGTTTCTATAATTAAAGAAAATTCAATATGTATTGACTGTAACATAACCACAAATTCTTATTCAAATAATAAAAAAGTGCACATAATTCATGAATTTTTCCCGCGCGTCCCACCGGGATATAAAATTATAGAGGCTCCAAATGAAATAATCTATTTACCAATTAACACGCGAGTAATAACTACCTTAACCCTTAAAATAGGAAATCATAAGGGAAAATTACTTAGTTTTGGAGAAGAACTCATCACGGTAAGACTACATCTTAAAAAAACAAAATGGGAATTAACTTTAATCTTCCTGCTCACAAGAATATAAATACTGCTCGAAACTGTAATTGCATCAATAGCAAAAAGACTGTTCAAGGGTTAACACCCATTAATTATCAGTTTTTAAAATCACTTGGGTTTAAAGTTCAATCTGGATAAACGAAGAAAGCGAATAAAATTAATAGTTATTTGGATTGGAGTTCAGTTTAAAAAATCAAAAAAATTATTCTTTGCATTCGCCAAAATGAATGCTAATATATTGAATGTGTCAGAAAACGCATTATTTGATAATTCAATCAGCCATGCGGAAAAACACACACACAAACCGTATGCTTCCACAACTTTCGACAATAATGATGAAATTCGCATTCCAATACAACAACAAGACTTGTACACTCTACCATGGAATAGTTTACTTTATATTGAGGGTAAGCTTCTCACGCATGATAATAAAGTGTCGACAACAGCTAAATTGGTTAACAATGCATTTGCATTCTTATTTAGTGAAATTCGATATGAATTTGGAGGAATAGTAATAGATAGAGTTCGGAATCCTGGAATAACTTCAACTATAAAGAATTATGTTTCTTACAATACAAATGTAAGTAAACGTTTACAAAATGCTGGTTGGTTGCCTGTGTCTGAAACAAAACAACTAGTTGATGATCACGGTAATTTCAATGTATGCATCCCCCTCAATATGCTATTGGGATTTTGTGAAGATTTTAAAAAAATTGTTCTAAATGTACAACAAGAATTAGTTTTAATACGAAGCAGCACTGATTTGAATGCAATTGAAAGCAGTGATGCCAAAGAAAATATGAAAATTGAATTAAGTACTGTTCACTGGAAAATTCCACATATATCAGTAGCCGATGCCGAGCGATTGATGCTTATGAAGTATATAGAGAATAGCATTAATTTGGAGATAGCGTTTCGTAGCTGGGAACTTCATGAATATCCGCTCCTGCAAAAAACACAACGTCACTCCTGGGCTATCAAAACTACATCACAGTTGGAAACACCGCGTTTTGTCATCGTGGGATTTCAGACAGATCGCAAGAATAAAATTAATAAGGATATGAGTAAATTTGATCACTGTAATTTAAGTAATATTAAGCTGTATTTAAATTCTGATATGTATCCATATGATAATTTAAATTTAAGTATTAAGAATAATCATTGGGCTATGTTATACGAAATGTACACTCAATTTCAATTGTCTTACTATGAACAACCATGTGAGCCTTCATTAACACCTCACGAATTTATTAATACAGCACCCCTGGTAGTCATAGATTGTTCGCATCAAAGTGAGACATTGAAATCGAGTAATGTTGATATAAGATTGGAATTTGAGACAAATGAAAATGTGTCTGAAAATACAACTGCATACTGTTTAATTATACACGATAAAATAATTCATTATAATCCATTAACAAATATTGTTAGTAATATGTAAATATATTTCGTTTTTTAAATGTACAATAAATGTTTTACAATAATTCAGCAATTCTCATTTTAAAAACCCAAATTATTGCTTTAAAACATATAAATAAACAAAATAAATAAATAACTAAATAAACAAAAAAATAAATTATTAAATGCAACTAGTACTACATTCATGTAAAATGTAAAATAATGCAAAGGAAAATAATAAAAAAATAGTATGCGGAAATAATAAAAAAATAATATAAGGAAAAGATAAAAAATAGTTTATATATAAAAGTTTATTATTATTATTATTATTATTATTATTATTATAAGTACATAATATTTTTACTTTCATATTGCTTACAGGTAAAATAAATAATCCATAATAGGTTGCAGCTGCTTTCTTCCATCCATACTTTATTTTGTTTACATTTATATATATATATATATATATATATATATATATATATATATATATATATATATATATATATATATATATATATATATATATATATATATATATTACTTATTATGTTTTTGATGTGATAAAATAATTTGTTTGTCATATATAGTTTCTTCTTGTATTAAATTTTCTTTACAAAATAATTGAACATTTTTTAGTTTTGCTATTTCTTCTAAACATTCATTTTTTCTACACTATGACGGCGATATATGAGTACCAAATATTTCACGATTAATTAGTATGTTTGGAATTGATTGTGTTTTATTATTAACAAAGCTTTGCATTACTAATTTTTAAACCTTGTCTGCATGCAAAACACTTTTCAATAGATGGCGATGGACCATCAATGTGAGTTTTATGTATTGGTAAATTATAATGTTCCACACAACGTAATTTCAATATAACATTTGGGTGTAGCTTAAATTTTAAAGGAAGTTCTTTCAACATATTTTCTATACATATATCTTTTATATTTAATATATCACTGAAATCTTCCTCGGAAATTTGTTGACATATGTATGCAATAGATGCATATTTTTCAATTATATAGATTACATTCTTACAATCCTCTTTACTATTTTTTATTAAAAATTTATAAGAGTTATAATCTTCTTCTGTTAGCTGTTTTAAATTAAAAGCAGCTGATAACAAATTGCGTGCAATAATTTTTTTCTCCATTTTAAAATTAAAAGACAACTTTTACCTTTCACGTTTAAAAATAAACTAAAATAATTACTATTGTTTTAACTTTTATAATAAGTTACATAAAAACAAAAAGTATTTATAAATTTAATACCAAGATAGTTTAGTATTTGTAAAAAAATATAGAGTTGTCAAGACATAACTTATTACGTAGCATATTTGTTAAATTATATATCTAATTTATGGTATATTCTATTTATATAATTTTTTAATATTGCTAAAAAATCGTTATAATTATAACTGTAACGCGGTAAAAATAAATCACAATGTTCTAATGCAATTATTATTATATTTATTCCAAATGTTATGTATGCAAATGCATTACTTTGAATTCATAGGCGTAGACGTAGACATACAGTTTTATTTGCTTTTCATATGTAGATTACACTTATATGCGTTACTGAGCGGTCACTCGCGGGCATCGCGTGCAGTTCACAGCTCGAGCGTAAAATCCAACTTAGTTCTACGGCTATGTGCGGTTTGCATGTAAAACAAATGTAATTTTAAACTTTCTACATGAATCGAAATAAGGTCATGGTCTAAGGTTAAATTGTTATCTAAACTAACTGTTATCAGCAAACATTCGCTTCAAACAGCTCTATCAAGCATCACATATGTATCAGTACATGAGGTGTTCAGTGTACAAGTTTTCAGTGTGTTGTAGTGCTTTAAAATAAAGTGAATTATTAAATGAATGTGACACAATTCGCGAATGGCCTGTTTAACTCATGTTTCGTTCATTACATGAGGTGTTTAGTGCTCAGTGTACAGTGACAGTATGGAACGCAATGCTTAACTAATCAATAATGTCCAATTATACTCGTAATATGTATATTTGTGTATGTGTATGTATATATAATAATTGAAACTAGTCTTTTCTCAATAATTTAACTTGTCTTGGTGTGATTTTTAATTTATCATTGTTATCGTTTTTCTATTCATGTTAATAAAATGCATATTTTATGTTATGGTTAATTTGCGTACTATACAATCAAATGTAAATAAAAATACTGATTAGGCAGATTATCTTTAATGTGTACCAATTTTTCTTTCTAATAAGCAATACTTGATTTACAAATATATATATATTATTTATTTCAGTACAAGTAGCCATTGAAATTTTAAAAATAACCTAATCACAATTGTGAGTTAAAATATTTCTTAAAAACAAAATACGTCATTCCAAATAAGTTCACGGCTATAAGATTAAATTATTATCTAAAGATACATTTTATCAGCAAACATTCATGTCACACACAGCTCTATCCACATCATATATGTAACAGTACAAGTAGCCATTGAAATTTTAAAAAATAACCTAATTACAGTTGTCAACCGGCAGACGCCCGCAAGCGGTTGTCGACCAGCAGACGCTATGGCCGTAGCCAATTCCAAAATGGCTGCGCCCATCCTTATCAATAAACACATCCCCCGCCGTCGACAAGCCATTGCTACAAACAGGTACAAAAATAATCAACGTTATCACATAGGTAATGCAAATACACAACTTACCTGTACAAATACAAACCTGTATGTAAAAACAATAAAAATATACCTGGTAAAACAATACATTTTATTACCTACTCCAACCTTTACCTTAAGATAAGCTAAATACCTCCTCTGATAGGTTACAATCAAACCCACCCCTTCAAATCACAGGGGTACACACAAGAACTAGCCGAAGAGATTACAGGGGTTACTAAAGAACTACAGGGGTTACTAAAAAACTACCCATAACCACGAAAAACACCCCTAAAGGGTTGCTAAAGAAATACACTTAAATCTGAAGGGGTTGCTGAAGAAGTACACCCATGGTACCTCTGGATGGACTGTGTTCATCCGGTTTGGATTAGAATCGGTCAAGCTATACTACTATTGCCTCCTCACTGAGTATTTCTCATGTGTTAATTCTTTTACAGAAATAATCACGGCGTGAAGGAGGATTCCGCGTGACAGGGTTCGGCCAGGCGACGGTCATCTAGATTTGTTATTAATTTTGTATTGTATTATTTTTGTATTAATACTTTGGGTAATAAATGTGTTTCAATATTCTAATTTTCAGCGCTAACATTTAATCGTCATTTATAACAATATTAATAATTTATTATTTGTGATAGTTGTCAAATAATATTTTATACGTAAATTCTTTGTATTATATCATTTTTTGCTAAAATAATTATTAAAAATTACAATACATTTATTTAAATTTACCTCGTTATATAATGTGTATATACAGGGTGTTTCAGGACTCAAAGTTTAACAGCTTATTCCTGAGGTCATTTTGAGCCAAAAATGTCATATGAACATAGGTCCTATTCCTTCTAGTTACCAAAATACAAGAGGTTGAATTTTTATAAATAACACGAAATTTTTAAATTTTTGTAATCAAGGTACTTTCGGAAAACAAGAGTTATATTTATATTAATAGGTGGATTGGACGTGGAGGTCCAAACTTTTGGCCTGCAAGATCTCCAGATTTAAATCCTCTTGATTTCTATCTATGGGGACACTTGAAACAAGAAGTGTATAGGGTACAAATAAACAGGCGTGAACAGTTACTTGAACGAATTATGAATGCATCTGCTGCCATTCGTAACGATCAAAATGTAATTTATCGTGTATATGATTCTATGATTCGCCGATGTCAAGCATGCGTACGAGTTCAAGGAGCGGATTTTGAGCACATGCTGTAATTTTTTTAAAAATTTGTTATCTTATTCGGGAAAACCACTTCCAAGAGATGGCAGCACTACCGACAGACTTATAGGGAAAACGTTGAATTTTACACTCGCAGTGGTTGCAGTTTGATGCTTTGTTTTAGGAAATATTCTTTTATTTTTGATTAAATTCAGAATGTTTATAACAATGCTAGATGTATATATTTATCTAAAAGGTGCTGTGCGGCCTATAACCAAAGAAGAAGCAGTGTATAAAGGTAAAATGATATACAAATTTGTAGTTATCTTGCTTGTTAACTTATTTATTTTTAGTTATATACACATTATTTTATACGGATATGAAGACAATGGGGCACGTAACTCTATCGTGATAAGAATAACACAAATGACATCGTGTGGAAATGTGTGTGCAGTTGTAAAGCAGGACAGGGGGAAAAGTGGAAGAGACCAAACTATTGGATTTAAAATTCATTATAGTTACATAATTATAAGTTAATTTTTGTCCATAAATTGTAATATTAAGAGGAAATTGTATTTGTTTGATTAAAAAACCATCTACATGTATTATGTTTTGCACGTCTTCCTCTTGCTGGCTCGATTTCTGGCATTTTATCGTTTCTTCTTCTCTATCTTTCCTATAAACAATATAAAATAAATGTAGTTATAATTTATAATATTAAAGAATAATAATTACTACTACTTACAGGCAAGTAACCTTTCTATTTTTCTTCTCTGTACCAGAAGTTCTGGTTACGGTAATTTTTTTTAATGTTTTTCTTCTAATGACTATAAAAACAATCTAATAATGATTGAAAAGTGATGCTATAGAAGCGTGTAATTAAGGAATTACTACCAAGATAAAGTGTACAAATGCGAGAGATCAGCTGACGCCGGGGTTCGAACCCGGGACCTCCAAATCTCTAGTCTGGAGCTCTACCAACTGAGCTACGCCAACCCTAGCGTGAACTGAAACATTATCTCTCTTGTATAGTAAAGTCTAATGTGGCATCGTATCAAAGACTTCTCTTTAAGAGCTATTGACAATGATTTACGTCCACGAGCGACTTTGATAATTTAAGGAGAATTATACCAAAGGTTAAATTGAAAAGTGATGCTATAGAAGCGTGTAATTAAGGAATTACTGCCAAGATAAATTGCACAAATGCGAGAAAAATCAGCTGACGCCGGGGTTCGAACCCCCAGCTCGTGGACGTAAATCATTGTCAATAGCTCTTCAAGAGAAGTCTTTGATACGATGCCACATTGGACTTTACTATACAAGAGAGATAATGTTTCAGTTGACGCTAGGGTTGGCGTAGCTCAGTTGGTAGAGCTCCATACTAGAGATTTGGAGGTCCCGGGTTCGAACCCCGGCGTCAGCTGATTTTTCTCTCGCATTTGTACAATCTAATAATGTATTAAAGCATAAATTTATATCAATACTTACATGGAAATAAATTTCTAGGCAAACATTATTGTGAATAAATGTTATTGAATGGTGACATGTTCATTTTTAAATCGATTTTCCATTGATTTTTTAATATTTTAGTTTTTGGGAAATAATGAACGGGTCTTTACTTCCATAATTATTGCACTGCGGTATAACACAATATCTTTTCGTTTTGCTGGTAATTTTTGGCTCTTGTTTACTATATAACATATATATGACAGCACAACGTTTTCCCTACGACCTATATGTTTTATTTTGCCACCAGATGTCAGCTACTTTGTTGGCACTTACCAATTTCATATTGTGTTAACCTATTCCATGTTTGGTTATGTTGTTCTGTGTTTAGAATTTATTTATTTGTCTATTTAATAATTGTGTCATCGTATATTTTGTTGTCCAAATCGTATTCGTTAATATTAATAAATAAAGCAGGAAAAAAAATTCTCGGAAATGCAGTCAAGATAATATTTTTATTTGATTATGCCGACGTTTCGATCATACTATGATCATCCTCAGGGTTACTACAATATAATAAGACAGAATTATTTTTTTAAATAAGTAATAACTATTAATACAATATAGTATAACTTACAATCAAATCAGGGTGAAACTAAGAAATATTTGTACACAATATTAACCATTTGTGAATTAATGTGAAAATGAACTCGTTATAATTGTAATAAAGAACAATATGTTTTATAATATGGATATTATTAACTGAACAGACAGAATGAAACAAATTTTTTATGAAACTACTGTATTTTTCGGTGGGTGTACTTAATATAAGTAAGGTCAATAAACGTTACTGCCAATCACAGACCCTGTATAAATATTTTTAAACTATAATTTCTTATTTTCTTCATGAGTGACACAACTGGGCTCAATTTTTCAATGCCAATTTTATTATTATTATTATATTATTATTATTATTATTATTATTATTATTATTATTATTATTATTATTACATCCTTAATGTGCGTGCTTCTTATCAATGGAAATGTGATGATAAATAAATGTATGCCAACTTATTAATTCATTCGTGAATTGATGTTAAATGGTTTTCAATGATTACCAAATAATTTAAATTTTTTATATTTTAATTTTTTCTTTCTACATTACAAATTTCCTATTTCTATGTCATTTGTATATTGTTCCATTTCATTTTGGTGTTCATTTTGTTGTTCTGGTTGAGGGTGTTCCAAGTCATGTTTATAAAGTAAGTACATACCCCTACAAAAATTACCAATTATATTTATGTCAAGATATTTCATAATATACTTACAATAAAATAAAGACGGAGATAACCATCAGAGCAGCACTAAGAAGAAAAAATGCCCCGTAAAAGACATGCCATGTAGCTCTAAAGAATTTGGCGTACATGAAGTTATACATAATAGGGTGTAGGGCATCGCAAATAGCGAATAAGGCCAGTGCTCTGGCTATTTCGGAAGGGTTTACGAGTTTTGTTACCACTGATCGAAGGGGTACAATGTAGAACCCGCTAAACCCGTTTATTATTGGCCCTAGAGGGAAAAAACGTACAAATGAGTGAAAAAATAAAAAAGTATACATAGAAATTCAAAGATTAATTAGGATAGGGCACTTGAAAAAAGTACGAAAAACAGGCTATAGTCAGAAAAATTGACTCTGTCGGGTCCAGCAATTAAAATATCGTAAAATTGCTTGTTTTTACATTGAATACCAACGTGCCATTATTTATGCAGCTCTGTTGAAATGAAGACAAGCTTTGAATTGATTTTCTACCTACTCTGTATAGTACACTAATTTTACTATTCGTTTAACATAATAGCTATTTGTGTATTAAGAGCGCAAAATGTCGATTGAGATGTTGCCGCGCGACGCAAGGGAGGTAAGATTTTTTCTACGGTTGCCACAATGGGATCCTCCACCATACCAGAAATTTATTTGTTTCAAGTACATGAAACTAGTACAGTGAAAAAGTGGATGTCCAGTGGGAGCATTCACGCCAGACTTTTGCAGGTGGCAGCACAACTGTTCATACAATTTATATTATATTTACTTTTAATTTATTGTTATTTTCCATTCTTCTTGAGCTATTGCTTTAATCTAATCTAGCATTTTATACTTTCGTTTTTGTAAATGAATGCCCTATTTTATTTTTACAGCAGTGCGGCATTTTGCTTGATTATGTAATATACCGACAGAGTAGTTATATGACAGATTGACTTGTGAAGGTGGTAAATGTGTAACTACAGTGCCATTAGTTCCTGAATAAATGTTTCCATTAAGAAAGTAGACAAGTGATATTTCTCAACATTGTATAGGTAGAAATTTGGATAGCGATCGTTTTTTCTACTTTGTCGTGCATGAGCGGCAAAGTGACATTTTGCGTTAACAAAAGAGAGCGCAAATGGCTACGTTGTATATAGATTGTGGAAAAATGTTATTTTTGTTTCATATAATTCCTTATGAGAATGAAAACTGCAGTTCCAAAAATTTACTTACCAATGCAGAACATGATTAAATTGGTACCACTATAGACATACCATATGTCTACTGTGATTTTTATTATACAGCTTATGATCACTATTACATAGTCATTTAGTTTTATTGTCATTGTGAGCAATATTAGAACTAGGAAAAATCCTGAAAAATGAAAAACATATATAATATTTGTCCAGAAAATACTAATTCCTTAGTATACCAGGTGTTTTAGGCTGACAGACACACAGGAGATTAACACGTGAAATCAATAGATTGTGAATAGTATAGTAAGATATTGAACTGTAATATTGTATACTTATTGAAGAACATTAATTCTATGGATTACAGTCCAAATTAGTCAATTTAAATGTGCAATATTAGAAACAATTAAGAAAATTTATAGAATTTCTTGGATTGTTGATCGTATCCTGGATAAAATGGTTACTAAGTAACAGTTCAAATAGCATAGTGCTAGCATGTGTGCTTCAGCTAGCAGCAAAATTCAATTTTTAATTTTTACTTGTCAAAACATTTTTACTTTCCGCCACCTTTCGGTAAGGAAGGCATTGTCTTTGGTCAAAAAATTCGGTGGTGAGTTTTTAATGAATAAGCACGTTTTAAGGTTCCTAGAATACGATTTTACTATTTTTACGACGATGTATGTATGTATGTATGTATGTATGTATGTATGTATGTATGTATGTATGTATGTATGTATGTATGTATGTATGTATGTATGTATGTATGTATGTATGTATGTATGTATGTATGTATGTATGTATGTATGTATGTATGTATGTATGTATGTATGTATGTATGTATGTATGTATGTATGTATGTATGTATGTATGTATGTATGTATGTATGTATGTATGTATGTATGTATGTATGTATGTATGTATGTATGTATGTATGTATGTATGTATGTATGTATGTATGTATGTATGTATGTATGTATGTATGTATGTATGTATGTATGTATGTATGTATGTATGTATGTATGTATGTATGTATGTATGTATGTATGTATGTATGTATGTATGTATGTATGTATGTATGTATGTATGTATGTATGTATGTATGTATGTATGTATGTATGTATGTATGTATGTATGTATGTATGTATGTATGTATGTATGTATGTATGTATGTATGTATGTATGTATGTATGTATGTATGTATGTATGTATGTATGTATGTATGTATGTATGTATGTATGTATGTATGTATGTATGTATGTATGTATGTATGTATGTATGTATGTATGTATGTATGTATGTATGTATGTATGTATGTATGTATGTATGTATGTATGTATGTATGTATGTATGTATGTATGTATGTATGTATGTATGTATGTATGTATGTATGTATGTATGTATGTATGTATGTATGTATGTATGTATGTATGTATGTATGTATGTATGTATGTATGTATGTATGTATGTATGTATGTATGTATGTATGTATGTATGTATGTATGTATGTATGTATGTATGTATGTATGTATGTATGTATGTATGTATGTATGTATGTATGTATGTATGTATGTATGTATGTATGTATGTATGTATGTATGTATGTATGTATGTATGTATGTATGTATGTATGTATGTATGTATGTATGTATGTATGTATGTATGTATGTATGTATGTATGTATGTATGTATGTATGTATGTATGTATGTATGTATGTATGTATGTATGTATGTATGTATGTATGTATGTATGTATGTATGTATGTATGTATGTATGTATGTATGTATGTATGTATGTATGTATGTATGTATGTATGTATGTATGTATGTATGTATGTATGTATGTATGTATGTATGTATGTATGTATGTATGTATGTATGTATGTATGTATGTATGTATGTATGTATGTATGTATGTATGTATGTATGTATGTATGTATGTATGTATGTATGTATGTATGTATGTATGTATGTATGTATGTATGTATGTATGTATGTATGTATGTATGTATGTATGTATGTATGTATGTATGTATGTATGTATGTATGTATGTATGTATGTATGTATGTATGTATGTATGTATGTATGTATGTATGTATGTATGTATGTATGTATGTATGTATGTATGTATGTATGTATGTATGTATGTATGTATGTATGTATGTATGTATGTATGTATGTATGTATGTATGTATGTATGTATGTATGTATGTATGTATGTATGTATGTATGTATGTATGTATGTATGTATGTATGTATGTATGTATGTATGTATGTATGTATGTATGTATGTATGTATGTATGTATGTATGTATGTATGTATGTATGTATGTATGTATGTATGTATGTATGTATGTATGTATGTATGTATGTATGTATGTATGTATGTATGTATGTATGTATGTATGTATGTATGTATGTATGTATGTATGTATGTATGTATGTATGTATGTATGTATGTATGTATGTATGTATGTATGTATGTATGTATGTATGTATGTATGTATGTATGTATGTATGTATGTATGTATGTATGTATGTATGTATGTATGTATGTATGTATGTATGTATGTATGTATGTATGTATGTATGTATGTATGTATGTATGTATGTATGTATGTATGTATGTATGTATGTATGTATGTATGTATGTATGTATGTATGTATGTATGTATGTATGTATGTATGTATGTATGTATGTATGTATGTATGTATGTATGTATGTATGTATGTATGTATGTATGTATGTATGTATGTATGTATGTATGTATGTATGTATGTATGTATGTATGTATGTATGTATGTATGTATGTATGTATGTATGTATGTATGTATGTATGTATGTATGTATGTATGTATGTATGTATGTATGTATGTATGTATGTATGTATGTATGTATGTATGTATGTATGTATGTATGTATGTATGTATGTATGTATGTATGTATGTATGTATGTATGTATGTATGTATGTATGTATGTATGTATGTATGTATGTATGTATGTATGTATGTATGTATGTATGTATGTATGTATGTATGTATGTATGTATGTATGTATGTATGTATGTATGTATGTATGTATGTATGTATGTATGTATGTATGTATGTATGTATGTATGTATGTATGTATGTATGTATGTATGTATGTATGTATGTATGTATGTATGTATGTATGTATGTATGTATGTATGTATGTATGTATGTATGTATGTATGTATGTATGTATGTATGTATGTATGTATGTATGTATGTATGTATGTATGTATGTATGTATGTATGTATGTATGTATGTATGTATGTATGTATGTATGTATGTATGTATGTATGTATGTATGTATGTATGTATGTATGTATGTATGTATGTATGTATGTATGTATGTATGTATGTATGTATGTATGTATGTATGTATGTATGTATGTATGTATGTATGTATGTATGTATGTATGTATGTATGTATGTATGTATGTATGTATGTATGTATGTATGTATGTATGTATGTATGTATGTATGTATGTATGTATGTATGTATGTATGTATGTATGTATGTATGTATGTATGTATGTATGTATGTATGTATGTATGTATGTATGTATGTATGTATGTATGTATGTATGTATGTATGTATGTATGTATGTATGTATGTATGTATGTATGTATGTATGTATGTATGTATGTATGTATGTATGTATGTATGTATGTATGTATGTATGTATGTATGTATGTATGTATGTATGTATGTATGTATGTATGTATGTATGTATGTATGTATGTATGTATGTATGTATGTATGTATGTATGTATGTATGTATGTATGTATGTATGTATGTATGTATGTATGTATGTATGTATGTATGTATGTATGTATGTATGTATGTATGTATGTATGTATGTATGTATGTATGTATGTATGTATGTATGTATGTATGTATGTATGTATGTATGTATGTATGTATGTATGTATGTATGTATGTATGTATGTATGTATGTATGTATGTATGTATGTATGTATGTATGTATGTATGTATGTATGTATGTATGTATGTATGTATGTATGTATGTATGTATGTATGTATGTATGTATGTATGTATGTATGTATGTATGTATGTATGTATGTATGTATGTATGTATGTATGTATGTATGTATGTATGTATGTATGTATGTATGTATGTATGTATGTATGTATGTATGTATGTATGTATGTATGTATGTATGTATGTATGTATGTATGTATGTATGTATGTATGTATGTATGTATGTATGTATGTATGTATGTATGTATGTATGTATGTATGTATGTATGTATGTATGTATGTATGTATGTATGTATGTATGTATGTATGTATGTATGTATGTATGTATGTATGTATGTATGTATGTATGTATGTATGTATGTATGTATGTATGTATGTATGTATGTATGTATGTATGTATGTATGTATGTATGTATGTATGTATGTATGTATGTATGTATGTATGTATGTATGTATGTATGTATGTATGTATGTATGTATGTATGTATGTATGTATGTATGTATGTATGTATGTATGTATGTATGTATGTATGTATGTATGTATGTATGTATGTATGTATGTATGTATGTATGTATGTATGTATGTATGTATGTATGTATGTATGTATGTATGTATGTATGTATGTATGTATGTATGTATGTATGTATGTATGTATGTATGTATGTATGTATGTATGTATGTATGTATGTATGTATGTATGTATGTATGTATGTATGTATGTATGTATGTATGTATGTATGTATGTATGTATGTATGTATGTATGTATGTATGTATGTATGTATGTATGTATGTATGTATGTATGTATGTATGTATGTATGTATGTATGTATGTATGTATGTATGTATGTATGTATGTATGTATGTATGTATGTATGTATGTATGTATGTATGTATGTATGTATGTATGTATGTATGTATGTATGTATGTATGTATGTATGTATGTATGTATGTATGTATGTATGTATGTATGTATGTATGTATGTATGTATGTATGTATGTATGTATGTATGTATGTATGTATGTATGTATGTATGTATGTATGTATGTATGTATGTATGTATGTATGTATGTATGTATGTATGTATGTATGTATGTATGTATGTATGTATGTATGTATGTATGTATGTATGTATGTATGTATGTATGTATGTATGTATGTATGTATGTATGTATGTATGTATGTATGTATGTATGTATGTATGTATGTATGTATGTATGTATGTATGTATGTATGTATGTATGTATGTATGTATGTATGTATGTATGTATGTATGTATGTATGTATGTATGTATGTATGTATGTATGTATGTATGTATGTATGTATGTATGTATGTATGTATGTATGTATGTATGTATGTATGTATGTATGTATGTATGTATGTATGTATGTATGTATGTATGTATGTATGTATGTATGTATGTATGTATGTATGTATGTATGTATGTATGTATGTATGTATGTATGTATGTATGTATGTATGTATGTATGTATGTATGTATGTATGTATGTATGTATGTATGTATGTATGTATGTATGTATGTATGTATGTATGTATGTATGTATGTATGTATGTATGTATGTATGTATGTATGTATGTATGTATGTATGTATGTATGTATGTATGTATGTATGTATGTATGTATGTATGTATGTATGTATGTATGTATGTATGTATGTATGTATGCGTGTATGCGTGTATGCGTGCGTGTGTGCCCGTGTGCGTGTGTGTAACAAAATTTTCGTCTACGATAACTCTAATACTACAATTCCAAAAATTATAATTCTTTCGTATTCTTCTTCGTTGCATCCATATGAAGAAATGATTAGATTTTGGTTATAATTGGTCAACCGGAAGTACCCTCATTTGAAGATTTTAACAGTTTTTCTTGAAAAAACGATGTTAATTATCATTTTTTCACATTATAAATATTAAAGAACATTGTGTTCTCTATACGATTTGATTGTATTTTATACTTCATATTAAATGGATATAGAATTATAAAAAATTAAATTTCATAAATTTGCCAGCCATGCTGGAAACAGCTACTGTATTAAAATTTTGATTGAAAGATGTTAGTGTCAAGTGCAATTGACATATTCGTAGTATATTTGTGATATAATTTTACTCGAAATATAGAATCTTTTTGCGCTAAACTACAAGTGTCGAAAGGTAATGTACATACAAGCAATTTAGAAACTTTTGCAAGGAATTTTCTGTATGGACTTTACAGAAAATACATACACATTTACGAAAATTCTACGGTAGATAGAGGTATTTCCATCTGAAGAGACTCCTGGCCTGCGCGTAGAGACGGTGCTTATATGATATACTACACAACTTACCAAAGCGGTGGGAGCACTGAAGTATAGTTCGGCCAGAAATCATTTGAACAAATGACTTTTAAATCCTCTGTGTTAATACTAATCTTTGCTATTGTAAATTTTTTTACGTTTCATGCAAATATAATTTCTTTTCAGTGTACATTATATGTCTATGAAAGTTGAAAATTGCTTGAAACTATTTAAAAGGGAAAAAGTTTTGTTGGGGTTCCCAAGACCCGTAGTTGAACTGTAAAATTCTTATCCAAGATGTAATGCTTGTTTTAACAATGAACGCACATTACTCAACTGAGCAACTGATAGTGCCAAAATGTAAATGTAAACGAGGTACAGGATATAGTATTCACAGTAGCAAAGATTAGTTTTAACACAGGTGATTTAAAAGTCATTTGTTCAAATGACTTCTGGACGAACTATACCTATATTTCAATCCAGCCGTCAAATATACTGCATATACGCTATTTCATTCATAAATGAAAAGTTTTTAGTTTATTATTTTCTAAATGTAATCGTTATTAAAATATTAACAAATTTTAATTTTAATTATGTCATTGACAGTATTATTTAAATATTCATGAAATTTATTCAACACAAAAAAGTAATATCATCACAATGTATGTATTTACATTTAAAATAAATTATTTACTCGTCATCAGACGAATAATAATCGTCATCTGTAGTTGAATCCTCTGCTAGTTTAATTATGAACTTTTCGTGAAGCTCGTCCATAATATGCTCCTTTTGTATATACGTTTTTTTTTAATATCCTTAACATTCCGGCACACTCCTGCTCAAACATCTGGCCCACTTCGCTTAATTTTTGTCGTGCTAACTGTTCGATCGAATTTAATTTAGTCAACATTTTTTGACGCGACTCAGTTTTTTACAATGCCCCATATTTTCTCTATCGGGTTGAGTTCAGGATGGTACGAATATACCGCGAAAACAAATAAACAAGAAACAACAACAAAAATGAATATACCGATACCGCGAAAACAAACAAGAAACAATAACAATAATGAATATACCACGAAAATATATAAACAAACAAATAAGTAACAAAACGAGTAGGTTAAATGTCAAATTGCAGAAATGAGCGCGATGTGAATCCAAGCGATGTCAACATCAGAATGAGGAATGAGGAAAATTGAAACTGATGTTACGCAGAACAAGAGTAGCGTAGTATTCCTTGTTACTCATATTTGCCTCTCTTTCTAAGACGCAAATGCGTATTTTGCGCAGGTGTCTCTTCAGATGGAAATACCTATACCGCATCTACCGACTGTGTTCGAAAACACGAGTGGTAAAAAGTTAGCGTGTATGAAAATTGTACAATATCTACCAGATCAATCTAATCTCAAAAAAATCGGATGCGACCAACACATGACCTCCCGTCAATTCCATGTTTGAAATAGCAATGAAATCTAAGTAAAGTATCACTTCCGGTTGATCGTTCGTAAACAAAATCTAATTTGTTATTCCAATAAATAGAAAAGTCTGTAATACCAAATTTTGGATTATATTTTATTATGTTTTTCCTCGAAAATCTGTTAAGAGCTCCAAATTAATTACCACTTCCGGTTTATCATATAGGTATAGTCAAAATCTAATGTTGTTTCAAATTATACACGTGTTTTAAATACCAAATTTGAGAAGTTTTAGATCATGTTTTAATATATTTTTTCAAGAAAATCTGTTTATAGCTTCCTGTAAAGTAGTACTTCCGGTTTATTAATTTTAGAAAACATCTAATATGTCGTTCTCATTAATATAAAAGTCTTTGCAGTTCTGCGGGTGCGTTTCCACCCTTCCAATGTTGAACCAGAAGGAAAGAAAAATAACTAGGATATACTCACAAATACTCGGATATTCGTTGTCCTCGTTACACATAAAGGAGATCCTGGATACAGCTGTAGCGGATGCAATCCAGGATTGGTGATTGTTGCGATACTTAACACTGTTATAAAGGCGCGGTGCGTGTTTGTGGAGCGATGCTATTGATAGAAGCGGCTAGCGACCAACTCTTTTAAGCGACTTGCGAATACTGACTTTGCGGGTTAGTCACAACTTACAATAATTGTTTTTAATTAATAAAAAATACACAATTTGGTGTGTATTGGCGCTATCATGCAGACAATTTATATGAAATCTTCTGCTGAGCATCGTGAGCATAGGCGTACGGATAATTTGGACAAAGGGAGCGATTCAACATTAGAAAAGGCGTAAACAAGTCTTAAATAGCAAATTTGAAAGGTTTTGGATTGTATCAATTTATTTTTCACGAAAATCTGTTCAGAGCTTCAAATAAAGTATCACTTCCGGTTTATCAATTTTAGCCAAAATCTAATATGTTGCTTTTCGTTATATAAAAGTCTTAAATACTAAATTTGACAAGTTTCGGAATATATCATAATATATTTTTCACAAAAATCTGTTCAGAGCTTCAAATAAAGTATCACTTCCGGTTTATCAATTTTAGCCAAAATCTAATATGTTGCTACTCGTTATATAAAAGTCTTAAATACTGAATTTAACAAGTTTTGGAATATATCATAATATATTTTTCACAAAAATCTGTTCAGAGCTTCAAGTAAAGTATCACTTCCGATTTAATAAATTTAGAAAAACATTAACATGTCATTCTTATTAATATAAAAGTCTTAAATACTAAATTTGAAAAGTTTGCGATTGTATCAATATATTTTTCACGAAAATCTGTTCAGTCTCAAATAAAATATCACTTCCGGTTTATCAATTATATTCAAAATCTAATATAAAAGTCGTAAATACTAAATTTGACAAGTTTTGGAGTATATCATATTATATTTTTACGAGAATCTGTTTAGAGCTTTAAGTATGACTTCTGGTTGATTAATTTTAGCCAAAACCTAATATGTTATTTCCCAAAATATAAAAGTTTTAAATACTAAAATTAAAAAGGTTTGGGTTATATTTTAATATAGGTAGTTTTTTATTAAAAACTGTTATGGGTATCACTTCCATGTATCCATTTTTACCCAAAATCTAATCAACTCGTTATATGAATGCAGGAATCTTAAATAAGGAAAATGGATATATTCGGAAGTTTGTTATTTATAAGAGTTATCGTGGACGAAAAAATCGTCCCACACACACACACAAATACACACATACACACACTTATACACACATACACACACATACACACAAACACACACACACACATACACACATACATACACACATCACACATACACACACATACACACATATACACACTTACACACACATACACACATAAACACAATCACACACCCACATACACACACACACAAACACACACAAACACACACACAAACATACACACACATATACACACATACACACACATACACACAAACACACACACACACACATACACACATACATACACACATAACACACATACACACACATACACACAATACACACTTACACACACATACACACACATACACACACATACACACATAAACACAATCACACACCCACATACACACACACACAAACACACACAAACACACACATATACACACATACACACGTACATAACACACATACACACACATACACACATACACACACATACACAAACACACATACATACACACATACACACACATACACACATATACCCACTTACACACACATACGCACATATACACACTTACACACACATACACACACATACACACACATACACACATAAACACAATCACACACCCACATACACACACACAAACACACACAAACACACACACACATATACACACATATACACGTACATAACACACATACACACACATACACACACATACACACACATACACACATACACACACATACACACGCACGTACACACACATACACACATACACACATACACACATACACATACACACACATACACACATACACACACATACACACACATATCCACACACATACATACACACACACAGACAGCCACAGACAAACTCACACACACAGGCAGACACACACACGCAGGCAGACACACACACACACATACACACACATACACACATACACAAATACACACATACACACACATATACACACATACACACACATACACACAAACACACACACACACATATACACACATACATACACACATAACACACATACACACACATACACACACATATACACACTTACACACACATACACACACATACACACATAAACACAATCACACACCCACATACACACACACACACACACACACAAACACACACACACACATATACACACATACACACGTACATAACACACATACACACACATACACACACATACACACAATCACACACACATACACAAACATACACACACATACACACACACGTACACGCACACGCACGCGCACATACACACACACACATACACACACACACACACACATCGTAAAAATAGTAAAAACGTGTTGTAGGGACTGGAAACTCACCATCGAATTTTTGGCACGATTACATTACCTCCCTTACCTACGGTATGACGGCAGGTAGAAAAGGTAGTGATGCAAAGCGAAGCGCACGCTTTAAAATTGGAAATGTGTTCAAAGTAGGACTCTGCTCAGTTTAACTACATTAAATTTCTAACCTGTTTCAAATTTTTTTTTTTTTTATGTTATGGATCTACCCCTACTTACTACTTGCGTTCTTAAAATATCGATTCCGGTAGCCATAACCTGATAAACAGCTGTTTACCGGTAACAGATCACCGGTAGAATTTTTGTAAATGCCTCATATAACTGACGGAAGGTAATGTGCTGGCCACATCAGATTTTTTTTTATTAATGTTTTTAATCTTTTATTGACTTTTAATAAAATATAAACATTATTTGAAACATAAATTATACGTATTTTGTAAAATCTGAATCACACTGATTACAACATACAGTTAAATAATTACAATAAATATTCATAAAAGAATAACGTATCCATTTTACTAAATTTCAATAAAAATTAAAACCAATAATAAAAATTATTTTGAGAAGTAAAGATTAAAAATTAAATATTGCTCCTGGCTGCGGCTGGTTCCGAACCCAAGTCTCGTCGAGTTTTGTTTATTACCAAGCGCACACGATACCACTATGATATTTAAGCTGTTAGTTCAAGAAATTTCCTTAATTTTTTCTAATATTACAAATTTAAATTGAGTAATTTGGATTGTAATCCATAGAATTAATATTAGTCCAGGAAATCTACTGAAAAAATCTGATGTGGCCAACACATAACCTCTCGCCAGATATTTTACCTGGTTGTACGCATAAAACGAAAAATATTTTTAATACAAATACATATATTCATGTCTCACTACAAAATAATTCTCACATATATTTGCAAAATCTATGGGATATTTTAAAATAAATTGTGTACAATACTTACATTTTCTTTATATTCAATATCCTGAAATTTTCTTTTTCTACTTTCCTTTTCTTTTTCTTTATATTCGTCATTTTTTCGCAAATTCCTTTTATATTCTTTTTTACGTATATCTTTTGCGTTGTTGAATTTTTTTTATTTTCATTATCTTCATAATAATATACAAATATTTTTGACAGAGGCATACAAATATTTTTGACAGTGACATTTATATGTCAATTAGAAACATTTGAATTTCTTGCCTTGTAGTAGTTTGATCTGAGATTTTTTACATCAAATTATTTTATATGCCTTTCTTTATCTCTAAATCTATAGAAGATATAATAATGAATTTATATTTATCGAATAAATAATTTAACGTTCTTTAATATAAGTATTTACATAAATTTTCGATAAATAATATTTAGACGATTTTTTTCTTGTAACTACTACTTCCGGTTGTCCAATTGTTACCAAAACTGACTGGACTCTTCCCATTATTGTTAGATTGAGGAATCCGTAGTTAAAAATGTCTTAAGTCTCATAGTATTTGAGATATAGTGAATCCAACATCCACACACACACACACACACACACACACACACACATCCCCACACACACACACACACACACACACACACACACACACACACACATACGGACATCATCGTAAAAATGTTATAATCGGATACTAGGGACCTTAAAACGTGCTTATTCATTAAAATCTGGATATGCGATTTTTAGCATGAATACAATACCTCTCTTAGCGAGAGGTAAAAAAGACCATCTACGCCAAATAACTAGCAACAAAAGCTTTTTTAAAAATGAAAATTTGTAGGAAAGCTTTTAGAAAAATTATTTAAAAATCATCGACAATTTACTTCTTTCGATGTCATGATGAATTAAATCTGTTATAAACAGTAAAACCTGTTAGACCAACTTTTAAAAATACGTAAGTCTATATTTTTTGGGAAATTTGAATTTCTTTCATATACGAAAGATGACTATTCAAGATCATTTGTTCGAAGAAAGAATACAGAGCATTTTATAGCTGTAGCATTTTTTATTAGAAAGAGAAAGATTATTTGACGTAAGCCTATTTAATTTATGTGATGTGACAGATATACGTAAATAGGGCCATGACTTTCCAATATACTACAAATAATAACGACATATGTCGCATAGTTACAGACCTGTAATTATCTACTACACTGCATTCTGTACTAATGTTTATCCAGTGGCGTTGACATTCAAATCAAATTATTATTTTATGGTTTTACATCAATAAGTTATCTGCAAGTAATATTATATCAGCCGGCTCACAAATGACCTTAAATAGTCATCTTCGTGAATAATACTACACGTTAATCCAAGGTAAAAAGTGTAAGAATCCTTTCTTGTGTAAAAAATGTTGTGCTTTAATTTTATATACTTGTAAAAATGCCTAAAACTTAAAAATGTAGCCATTTTTACCAATTTGCGGGAGGTTCTTATGGTCCGATTTCCGGAAACTTTTGATATGTTATTCAGCGCATTTTTCTGAACAGGATTCCGTAAAAAAGTTTTTGTTCCAATTTCTTTGTGTAAAATAATAGATTTCCTAGACTATATCATCCAATAAGTATACAAAATTTCAACTTCATACCTATCTTGCACTGGGGAGATACTATTCACAATTAATTGATTTCACGTCACGACGAAATTAGTCAAAATGGATTCAGGGATGGTCAAAATGGATATTTCCGTTGAAATCTAAAAACCGAAATTTTTCGCGATTACAATACTTCCTTTACTTTGTACAGGGAAGTAAAAATATGCAGAATTTCCAGGAATGTTGTTCATATATCTCAAAAAAAAAAAAAAAAAAAATGGTTGCCAAATAACAGCATAAATAGCACAGTGGTAGCGTGTGCGCTTGGTAATAAACAAAACTCGGAGAAATTGGGTTCTGAACCCAGCAAAATTTTATTTTTAATTTTTACTTCTCAAAATAATTTTTATTGTTAATATGTTTACAATATTTTATAAAAATTTAATCAAATGGATACGTTATTTTTTTATTATAAATATTTATTGGAATTATTTAACTGTTGTTATAATCAATATGATTCAGATTTAACAAAATACGTGTAATTTATGCTTTTGTAGGGTAAAAACCTATTTATAATCACAATCAAACAAACAAATCTGAATTTTTCAAAATTATGTTCTTAAACTCGGTTGCCGACGTCTAGGAAACCTCTCTCGGTAAATTCTTTTTGCTCTTCTTACGATTCAGTCGATTCACCAATTATTAGAATCATATCAATTAATTCGTTCTTCGTAAACATTTAAAAATGTTTTTTTTTGTTTACAAAATAAGTTAAATTAAGTAACAAACAAATGAATACTTTTTTGACATTAATTTAATTGTTTTACATTGTTACGTTTTGTTTATTTTCACATAGCCACCTATAATATTTGTTTAAAAATTATTTCTAATATTTCTAATTATTTCATTTTTCTCGAAATTTTTCAAATACATTAATAAAAAATCTGATGTGGCCAGCACATTACCCTCCGTCAGTTCTATGTATTTTGTACAAATTTCATACAGAAATTTCCTTGCTAAAGATTATATTTCTTGTACTTTACCTTCCGGCAGTTGCATGTATTTTATGCAAATTCCATACAGAAAATTTATAGCAAAAGATCCTATATTTCCAGTAAAATTATAAGACAAACACACTATAGGCTTTGTCGGCTCAATAGTTAGAGCAACGGCTCTCAGTCATGAGTATGCTAGTGGTCCTGGGTTCGAATCCCACTAAGGCATGGATGTTTGTGTATGTAAACCTCTCTGTAATTGGGATTTAATCCTGTTGAGAGGTTTAAAAAAAAATAGGTACGTTCCATCGGTGTCAGAAATCTTACTACTTCTTCTAGTAGAACCTCAATGATCGTACTTTTGCGTCAAAAAAATCTGAATATTCCTACGAATCATTCCAACTTCAGAGCTGGAAGCGCTGGTTGGAAGATATATAGATTGGAGATAAATTCAAAATTGTACTAGCCGACTGTCGCGCGTACCTTTCTGTTACATTTGTCAATGTTCAGATTAGACTGTGCTCAAAGAAATACCTCCTTTACATTTTTATTATTTAATATATTTTTATATAATTATAATCTCTGTAATAACAACATTTTGAAGATCCAAAATAAACATACAAAGTTAGCTTTAGTTGTTAACTAACAATAACACATAAACACTCCCACTGTTCTATCGTATTTATTTTTTACGTGACAGTTATTTACCACTGAGCGTTCTATTGCTTTAAGAATATTCTTATTCTAGTAGGAATATTTCTGACACCGATAGAACGTACCTTATGTCAATTTCACTTGACACTGACATCTTTCAATCAAAATTTTCTTAGTATAGTAGCTGTTTCCATAGCTATGGCTACTTTATGAAATTTAATTTCTTTATAATTTTTTAACTCTGTATCCATTTAATATTAAGTATAAAATGCAGTCAAATCGTATAGAGAATAAAATATTCTTTAATATTTATAATAACATTAAATGTGAAAAAATGATATTTAACATAGTTTTTTCAAGAAAAACTGTTAAAATCTTCAAATGAGGGTACTTCCGGTTGTCCAATTCTAACCAAAATCTAATCAACTCTTCACATGGATGTAACGAAGAGAAATACGAAAGAATTATAATTTTTAGAATTGTAGTATGGAAGTTATCGTAGACGAAAATTTTGTTACACACACACACACACACACACACACACACACAGACACACATACATACACACACACACACACACACACACACACACACACACACACACACACACACACACACACACACACACACACACACACACACACACACACACACACACACACACACACACACACACACACACACACACACACACACACACACACACACACACACACACACACACACACACACACACACACACACACACACACACACACACACACACACACACACACACACACACACACACACACACACACACACACACACACACACACACACACACACACACACACACACACACACACACACACACACACACACACACACACACACACACACACACACACACACACACACACACACACACACACACACACACACACACACACACACACACACACACACACACACACACACACACACACACACACACACACACACACACACACACACACACACACACACACACACACACACACACACACACACACACACACACACACACACACACACACACACACACACACACACACACACACACACACACACACACACACACACACACACACACACACACACACACACACACACACACACACACACACACACACACACACACACACACACACACACACACACACACACACACACACACACACACACACACACACACACACACACACACACACACACACACACACACACACACACACACACACACACACACACACACACACACACACACACACACACACACACACACACACACACACACACACACACACACACACACACACACACACACACACACACACACACACACACACACACACACACACACACACACACACACACACACACACACACACACACACACACACACACACACACACACACACACACACACACACACACACACACACACACACACACACACACACACACACACACACACACACACACACACACACACACACACACACACACACACACACACACACACACACACACACACACACACACACACACACACACACACACACACACACACACACACACACACACACACACACACACACACACACACACACACACACACACACACACACACACACACACACACACACACACACACACACACACACACACACACACACACACACACACACACACACACACACACACACACACACACACACACACACACACACACACACACACACACACACACACACACACACACACACACACACACACACACACACACACACACACACACACACACACACACACACACACACACACACACACACACACACACACACACACACACACACACACACACACACACACACACACACACACACACACACACACACACACACACACACACACACACACACACACACACACACACACACACACACACACACACACACACACACACACACACACACACACACACACACACACACACACACACACACACACACACACACACACACACACACACACACACACACACACACACACACACACACACACACACACACACACACACACACACACACACACACACACACACACACACACACACACACACACACACACACACACACACACACACACACACACACACACACACACACACACACACACACACACACACACACACACACACACACACACACACACACACACACACACACACACACACACACACACACACACACACACACACACACACACACACACACACACACACACACACACACACACACACACACACACACACACACACACACACACACACACACACACACACACACACACACACACACACACACACACACACACACACACACACACACACACACACACACACACACACACACACACACACACACATACAGACATCATCGTAAAAATAGTAAAATCGTATTCTAGGGACCCTAAAACGTGCTTATTCATCAAAAACACCACCGAATTTTTTGACCAAAGACAATACCTTCCTTACCTAAAGGTGACGGAAGGTAAAAATAATACATCGTTGAAAAGAGAAAAATGGCGGTTTCTATTTTATTAAAATAATTATAGGTTGCCATTTGAAAAATAAAAGTTGATAGTCGTATCTTGTAAACCTGACTTTATAAAAAATATCTACATCTGTCATCAAATAGTATATGTAAAATAATAAAACTTCTATATGACCCATTTTTTCTATTACTTATAATAAAAAAGTTAAAGGGGGGGGGGGGTCTTCCCAGACTCACCTTTATATATATAGGGTGTTCATTTTAAGTGGTACACTAATGCTAACTCGAGACCTATAAGAACTACGAAGTCAGTTAAATTAGCAAACAATTTCTGTTTTACTAGACTATTCTAATGAGAGTAAAATTTTTTTTTCCAACCAGTGATTTTCGAACTGTGGGGACCAACTTTGTTATTTTAAATGGGATAATATATTTTTTATTTACATATTAGATAGAGAATCTTATTCTGAATTCATTGATATAATATTTGCATACTCTTGCATAACGCTTTTTTTTGAGAAATATGCATATAAAGTTTTTATAATAATATGATTAAAATATGACTATAATGAGAGTGTCATGGATGGGAAAAATGAACATATAAGTGCTCTGACAGAAAGTAGTGAATATTTTTTTTCTGTCAATTAATAATAAATGTCAACCGAAATGTCAACGGGCATAAAATATTCACGTATTTCTTTCATGGCATTCTAATTCTTTGGAAGAAAAATAACACGTATTCATTTTTAAAGGAAGTATTGAAATCGCGAAAAATTTCGGTTTTCAGATTTCAACGGAAATATCCATTTTGACCATCGCTGAATCCATTTTGAATAATTTCGTCGTGACGTCTGTACGTATGTACGTACGTATCTCACATAACTCAAAAACGGTAAGCCGTACAAAGTTGAAATTTAGTATTTAGGACTGTTATAACATCTAGTTGTGCACCTCCCTTTTTGGTCCTTACATAATTTCCTAAAATGGTACTTTATTTGAAGCCTATAATAGATTTTAATAAAAAACTATTTTAAATTATAATCCAAAATTTTTCAAATTTGGTATATAAGACTTTTATGTCAATTGGAATAACAGTAGATTTTGGTTAAAACAGGCTAACCGGCAGTAATATATTCGGCCTAATTCTCTAAGCAAAGTTGTTAAAATTAGCAACTATTTTCAGTTGTTAAAATGAATGTCAGTTGCTAAGTTCAAAATCCCAATTCTCTATTACATCAAGCTGCTAAAATTTAACAACTAGTCGTTACGTCGAGTTGTTAATCTAGCAACTGCATTGCTTCCGTTGTTAGTATTGAACAATCGATGTTAAATGGTTTTTCTTGAAAATTTTGTATTAGGAAATAAATTTTTAATGGAAATCGATCGCATTCAAGCACACAGAATTTAAATAAACATGCATACTAACTGGAGAACTTCATCAGATTCTCCTAACACTTATATTCTACGCCTGGTTATGGGTCTTATAAAGAGATTAAAGAGCAAAATCAAGTATTATTAAATTAGCCCTTTATAAGCGAGATATGTAAATTTAAAACTTATATACTTTTTGTTTTTTGTAATGATGCTTGCTATAGATTAGGACAAAAAATCTGATGTGGCCAACACATAACCTCTCGCCAGATATTTTACCTGGTTGTACGCATAAAACGAAAAATATTTTTAAATACAAATACATATATTCATGTCTCACTACAAAATAATTCTCACATATATTTGCAAAATCTATGGGATATTTTAATATAAATTATGTACAATACATACATTTTCTTTATATTCAATATCCTGAAATTTTCTTTTTCTACTTTCCTTTTCTCTTTCTTTATATTCGTCATTTTTTCGCAAATTCCTTTTATATTCTTTTGTACGTATGTTCTTTTGCGTTGTTGACTTTTACAAATATTTTTGACAGAGGCATACAAATATTTTTGACAGTGACATTTATGTGTCAATTACAAACATTTGAATTTCTTGCCTTGTAGTAGCTTCATCTGAGATTTTTTACGTCAAATTATTTTATATGCCTTTCTTTATCTCTAAATCTATAGAAGTTATAATATTGAATTTATATTTATCGAATAAAGAATTTAACGTTCTTTAATATAAGTATTTACATAAATTTTCGATAAATAATATTTAGATGATTTTTTTCTTGTAACTACTACCCCGGTTGTCCAATTGCTACCAAA